>CM024619.1:27250977-27734101 GCA_014182575.1 Eucalyptus decipiens | reverse complement strand
TTATGGATGCGACTATATACGAGACTATGTGTATATATTATGTTTATCGTCTGTTTTCTCTATCAATTATCATGTGATGTTAAAGTGTTGTTTTGCATGATAAGTTCATATAATGATTGAATCTACATGAAAGTTTTGTCACCATCGAAAGAGGGAGATCGTTGAGGAAACTCCTATCGGTTTTGAAGTTGACAAAACTTTCTTATTCTAAAGAATATTAGACTTATGTACTATATTGTGGAATATATTTTGTCGAAGTCTATTTACTTCGAAGTCTTTCCTACTCGACGAGATCCAAATTGAAACCAAGTCCGTAACGAAGATAAAATCGACTCGGGATTATTGATCTTTTGACAAGGATTCAAGATCGATAGAGATTTATCCTTAATATCTAGCTTTCTAGCAAAGAATCTCACTTACCTTATATATATCGATGGAATCAATCACGAATTGATGAAATCAATTTTGAAGACAAGTTTCTTTTTGGGAAACATTTACTTATGAAAACCTAATTTCTGATTGTATGGGTAACCAAAATCATCGGATTTTCATCTTAATCTTAAAACGATTACAAGATTTCCTTAATCGATTATGTCCAATGAATTGATTGGAAGAATTCCTTTGGAGAATTCCAATAGTTAAAAAGACATAAAGGAGTATTTGAGGAGGTCATTTACTCCATTTGACGTAGTGCGTGAAAATTGAAATTCCAAAGTTTGAGGCATTTCTAATCACTTGTTCTTCATCGACAGCTTTTACAAATTGTATTCAAAAGAGAAAAACATAAGAAGAGTGACTTAGTGAGAGAAAAAGAAATCCTCCACTGAGTGTTTGCACTCAAATTATTGTATTTCTCTATTGATACCTTAGTGAATTACAACTAGAAGGCTGTAGCATGAAAAAGTGGACGTAGGTTTGACTTAAACCGAACCATTATAAATCTCATATTCAATTTTCTTCCCTTAACTCTTTTTGATTTGGTCGTTACAATCTTTTTTTCTGAACTTATCAAATTTCTAAACCATCATTAATTGAGTCTGAATTTACTTCAAGTCGTGGCACTTTTCATTAGACTTTGCTTAAAATATAATTTATTCTGCATTTGCTTAATTTGTTTTTACACCTATTTACCCCCCTATGTGGTAATACTAGCATTTTCAGGGGACATCGTATCTAGGCACATAAACAAATTGGATGATTGGTCATCAACTTTGATTTTCAAAAGTTGTTGGTCTATTCTTTAAATATGTGACCCCTAACCTTGTTATTTAGAGCTTGTTTTGTTGAACCTATTTTAGGATTTGTCTCAACCGTAAATGTATCTCTCTCATGTTTCTATGAAAATGAATGGAATGTTACTTTTGACCCAAAAAGTGAACTTGCGTCCTTTCCTTGACTTTTTCTGCAGAGCATACTGAATGTGTCTCAATATATTGAATGTTTACTCTACCACACGACTTCTGCCACCAACAGAAAACGCAAGCAATCATCACAGCACATAGATCTCAGTGCAGCCAATGTATCAGATGCTGCTATTAAGCCTTATCCTTCATGAAATTGACTGACAGTATCGGTCAAATTGAATAATTTGGCCCCAAAGCTACACCCCCATCACCTGAAAATTAGAGGACAAAACTCTTAAAGGATGGATTTAGGTATAGCAAAGTGTCAGAGGAAGACATAAGAACAATTTGATACAGGAAAGAGTAGCTTCTACAATCTGAATTACCACTTGATCATATGTGAGACCTGAATCATTTCAAGCAGATTCGACTAGGCTAACCTAGGATAAGTATCTCTTAGACAACAAATCACCACTTTTTTCAATAACTCTTTCTCTACCAACCACTCTGGCTAGTTTAGAAATGAAATCGAGAAGTTTCTACTATATGAGAAAGGTAAGAGGGAGGGAATGCATTGCACCATGGGCATGAACCATTCGACATGGGAAGCAACGATGTCCATGATCTTCATGGATGATTTCAGAGCCTCCCCTACCTCTCTAACATCAGCCTGTAAAGAATACAATTTAATGTGCATAAAGTTCATCAAGAAAGCATATATACCGACTTACATCAGACGACTGAGATTTTAATGCTATACCTCGACATACCACTGATCGGTAGTTGAATCCGCATTCAACAGAGCTTGGGTCACTTCAGACAAAAGATGCCAAATAATCACCCTCAAAAAGCAGATTTTTGTCAGGACATGGCATCGAGATGCAAGAACAGTATAACCAAATATAAAAAGAACTCATTTTACGACAAAATTACTAAAGTGATCAGTGCAGGCGAACATTGTTTTATATATAATGGGCAACAAGTAGAATTGACAAGTACAGTCCATAAATGATTTATAATCATAATTACTCACAAAGCTCGTGTCCGTACTTTGAGATTTGAGAATTGCTAATGCTCTTTTGCTCTTTTGCACCATACCAAGTTCTGCACGTTTCCTCATCACAGTGGGTGGTATAAATCACCTGGCTTGACGGCGAGAGAGAACAGTATTTCTGCAAGGAAATTGAAAGATTATAAATAACTAGGACGTGCTTAACTCAAGGTAACAAATGCAGCACAGAGTTCATCAGAGGAACAAGCCTTTAAGCTAAACCACTGTGAATGCAGTTCAATAATAGAAAGAGGACTATAGATTTAACCAATCGACAAATTACCCCCAAGCTTCATCCGTGCCAGATATTTCTTTATATGCATGGTGTTGGTTGAGCAAAGGGTTGGTAGCCATAATGTAGACAGTAAAACTTACCACACCAAGTCCCCCATAGAGAAATGTAGCTTCGAGAATGAAGCCTTTCTTGACGCAATTATTTCTTTCTTCATAAAAACTTTTGAAGCAAACGTCTAGGCAAACCTTTCAATTTGAAACTGCCCACCTTTTTTATTATCTTTTAGGCCAAAGAAACTGCCCAAAAGGTCAAAGCACCACAGTAATGAGGAAAGAAAGAGGGAAAGGAAGAGTGTCCACTTCAATATAAAATAACATGTAAAAACGTTACCTTTTCCAGAAAATTTTCAACCAGGGGATGTCATTGAATGCTCTGATTTAGCTAAACTCCTCAAAAGTAATCAGTAGTTGAAAATCCCTACTTTCACAATTTCATAAATTAAGGGTTCATCTGACATAGGGCAATAATGGAAGAGTGATCTTTCCATCCCTTCACTTGATGGTATTTCACAGACATATGGAGTTTATTTACATGACTTATTAGGCTATATCAAGAAGTCACTTGTGGCTACTTTCAAGCAAGTCACTCTACTCTTTAGATTATTTGAAATTAAAGCCACTTCATCCATATGCTGCTTTGTATGCCGCATCATCCTTTCCATATTATCCTAATGTCGGTTGCGACTAGACCCATTAAACGGGTGGGTTAGGTGGGTTTGGGTCGGGTTTGGGTTGGATTATAAATGGTTCAAACCCAAAATCGACCCATTTAATCCGTTTAGACCCATTTATTGCAATTAGAGGTGGCAAAATGGGTCTTAGACCCATATATGACCCATTTAAATCATAAATGGGTCATATATGGGTCACTTGTTTTTTGAAGAAACTAATTAAATGGGTTTAACAATTAAAGACTTAAGATAGGTGGGTCTTAAGGTGGGTCTTAAATGGGTTGGATTTAGAACCCATTTTCAACCGAAACCATACAATCTCTCTTCCCTCTTTAACTTTACAAAAGTATTTTTTTATAATAAAATCGAAATTATAGTTATTATTTTAATTTTTCTTTTTTTCTTTTTCTTTTTCTTTCCTTTTTTTTTTCTTCTTCCTTCTTCCTACTTCCGGTGGCGAGACGACGATGGCGGTGATCGGCCGGGCGAGCCTCGAGCTTGCTCGGCATCGAGCGAGCTCGAGCTCACCGGTCAGCAAGGCTCAAGCCTCGCTGAACAGCGAGCCTGAGGCTCGGCCCGACCAAGGCTCGAGCCTCACCGATCTAGTGAGCCTTGAGCTCGGCGTCGGCGGCGGGCAAGCTCGGCGGCTCGCATGGCCACGCCAACTCGGCAGTGTGCCGGCGGCCGGCCAAAGAAGAAGGATAAGAAAAAAAGAGAAAAAATTAGAAATTATATTCTTAAAAATAAAAATAAAATTAATTAAAAAATTAATTTTTAAAGAAAATAAAAAATAATTAAATTTTGATTTTTTAAAAATAATTATGCTAAAAATTATAAAAATTGTCCATTAAATTTTGTTCTATAAAACCATGTTAGCAATACCATTTTTTAATATATATATATAAGTTTTTTTTAGGTTTCGTTAAATGGGTCGAATATAAGTCGGGTCGATATGGGTCTAAATTTGCACCGCAATAAATGAGTCATAAATGGGTTAAATGGGTCGATTTGGGTCACACTATTTATGACCTGACCCAAACTCGACCCGACCCACCCGTTTAACGGTCTAATTGCAATGCAAAATTTTTACCCATACCAAACTCAACCTATACTCAAACCATACCCGACCCATTTAACTAAACTTAAAACTTATTTACATATATATATATATATATATATATATATTATAAATGATATTTCTAAAATAGTTTTATACAACACAAATTTAGGGATAAGTACATTAATTGTGCCATAAGTGTGTATGGCGCTCACTATGGTGCCAAAAGTTTCCGTCGGATCACTTAAGTGCCAAAAATTTGAAAAATGCTCAATTTGGTGCTAACGCGATCCGATCACCCAAAAATCCGACGTAGTATTTTTTATTAATTTTTAGACTCGACGTGGCTTGCACGGAGAGCACAATCAGCATCTAAACCACAAAAACAATGTCGTTTGGCTTCTTTCCCCCAAATTGAAACCCTAAATCCCCAAATTGAAAGAGAGAGAGAGAGAGAGAGAGGGAGAGAGAGAGAGGAGGCACGTCGTCTTCTTCCTCAAGACTAACACCAGCAGCGAACGGAACGGGAAGAAGAACACCAAGAAATAAGACTAGAGCAACACCAACAACGGCACCGCGACGGCGGCGGCGGCGCATCGGGTAGCGGCACCTTCAACCCCTCTTCTTCCTCCTCCTCCTCCGCCCTCGCCTCTTATTAATTCTGCCACTTTTTGCTTGAGCAACAATCTCATTCTCTCACTCACCACTCTAGTCAAGCATCTACAATGGTGGCCGAGCGACATTGGCTGAGCGCATGGGCGAACAACGGTGGCCGAGCAAGCTGAGGGAAGAAACCCTAACCCTAATTTCAACCCATGTACGAGCTAAACAACGTCATTTTTGCAAGGGTGTCCACATATAAGAGCAAAACGACGTTTGTTTTTCTGAAGAGGATGGAAAACGACGTCGTTTAAAGCCGAGCAACTTTTTTTTTAAAATAAAAATGCCACATAATCATTTTGCTGGAATTTCGCCGATGGCACCAAAGTGATCGTTTTTTCTCCAATTTGCACTTAAGTAATTCGCGGAAACTTTTGGCACTCAAAGTGAGCTTTACTACACACAACTTATGGCACCATTAGTATACTTATCCCCACCAATTTAATAGACAATTTTTATAATTTTTAAAATAATTTTTTTAAATCGAATTGTAATTATCTTTTATTTTAAAAAAATAAATTTTAATTTTTTTTTTTATTTTTTTAAGAATATAATTTTTTCTTTTTCTTTTTTTCTTTTTGTTCTTTCTTATTTGGCCAGCCGCCAGCCATAACAGGGCGACCAGCCACAAGGAAGCCTTAAGCTCGCTCTCGGTTCATCGACACCGATAAAGCCCGAGGCTCGCCCGACATCGATGAGCTCGAGGCTTGCCAAACCGCCGAGGCCTCGAGCTCGCCTCATCAGATCTAGTGAAGCCTCAAGCCCGCGGAGCGCAGCGAGGCCTCCACCTCACTAGATCCAGCAAGCTCGAGCTCACCCGACGCCTGCCAGATCGAGTCTCACCAACCGACGAGCTCAAGGCTCTCCTAGTCGGTCACCGCCATCGCCATGTTGGCCACCAAAAAGGAGGAAGAAAGAAAAGAAAGAAAGAAAAATAAATAATAAATAATAAATAATATAATAAATAATAATTATAATAATTATAATTTGATTTTTATAAAATATATTTTGTAAAGTTAAAGAGGGAAAGAGAGATTGTGAGGTTTTTGGTTAAAAGTGGGTTCTAAATGTAACCCATTTTAAGACCCACTTAAAACCCACCTATCTTAAATCTTTGATTGTTAAACCCACTTAACTACTTTTTCAAAAACTAAGTGACTCATATGTGACCCATTTATGATTTAAATGGGTCATATATGTCTAAGACCCATTTTGCCACCTCTAGCCGCGACAAAGATTTTCATCTTTCGCAATGCACAGTAAAATGAAAATGAAAGTTGGAAAGTTCTCCAATGTCTAACATAATTTTCTGATGCAGCTAGTTTATATTGGAATTGACATTGAAGTCTTGCCACAATTATTATACCATGCTTGTTTTTCTCTCAACTTTTAAAGTGTCATAACTATAAAAAACGATCACTTAAGTGACTTAATTTATCGAAAATCAGATGTGATTCATCAATGTCACTTACATAGATGGTTTTAAAAGTTTTGCAATGTAAATTTTTGGTTATAAGCTTTTTTAAAAGTAGAAATTTTAAGAAAAGGACTTCAAGACCCAAAAGGAAAAATCACAAAGGAAATGTTCTAGTTTGAGACTATGTTTCTTTTTGTTTTGTTAGACTCGAAACCAAATCACGAAACAAAAATCTTTCCAAATAATTTTATTTAAAATCACAAAAATCTATTTATTTGCCCCAAAAAAATAATATGGAAGCAAGAAATTTTTTTCTTCATTTCTATAATATTGCATATGCTTCTACTTTGACCTTTACTCTCTTTGAGACTGCATAAAAGTGCTTGGAGTCTTATGGAAATTTCATCTTCAGTCAACGGCAAGGATTAATGCTGGGGCATCGGACAAATTTAATCCTAATTTCCCAAGGTGTGAATAATCAATGCAATTAATGACATTGTTGGGTACATAAATTGGGCACGACACAATTTAAAAGTGTCCTTATGCTACAATTTTAAGAATAAGCATTTTAGTGTCAAAACTTATAGTGAATTTATCAATTTAGTGCTAAAATTTTTAAAGTGTATATTTTAGTGACTTTGGCAAGTTGAAGTCACTCAAGTTATTGCTTTTTCCAAGTTGTACACTTATATAATGATTTAAAAAGTTTTAGCACCAAAATAGAGGACGTCTAGTAGGGGTGCCATTAATTCTATCCTTGTCTCATATAGAAGCAAAACCACATAGCAAAGGGGAAAATTTGATGGAAAAGGAAAAGCTAGTTGCCAAATATATATATATATATATATATATATATAGAGATAGAGAGAGAGAGAGAGAGAGAGAGAGAGAGAGAGAGAGAGAGAGAGAGAGAGAGAGAGAGAGAGAGAGAGAGAGGTCTACTTGGGAGGTCCATTGTTGTTTGTCTATCATGTCTCCATTAAGGGTGATAAATTTTGGGTGGGTCTGGAACTACGTTGGTCTGGTTCCCATTATGTGAAACTGAAAACCAGTCCACTTACTCTTAGAATCGAATCGAACCTAATCAATTAGTCTCGGGTTTCTAGGTGGGTCTAGAATCGGCGATGCTAAATATTTTTCCCTATTCCTTGTAGCTGCTCAAAGTTTTGAGAGAGGAAGAAAGGTCTTATCTCTAAGTATAAGCAACAAAGGTACCTTCATGTATTTTTGTAGAGATTGAGCGAACATTACATTCATTGATGAACTAATTTACAATATATATGGTTTAGGCTAAAAATAATACAATGACAATTATACCATTTATTATAAACCTAATCTACCAATACTCCCTCAAGTCGGTGCATGTAAACATGTCAACAACTTGTTTTTAAAATTACAAAATAAATCACTTGTGACCGAGAACAAGTCTCGGCGAGTTGGGAGTGGCTAGGAACATGAAGAGTACGCAGTTGCCATCCTGAATTTTTTCACGAACCAAGTGACAATCAATAATCTCGATATCTTTGGTGCTGCCCATGGAAGACAAGATTAGTGGCGATGTGGATGGCTGCTTTATTATCACAAAAAAAGATCAACAAAGTGGGTAGTGTTGACGTGAAGATCTGAGAAAAGCATGTGAAACCATTTGATTTCGCATGTAGCAGATGCCATAGCACGGTATTCAGCTTTGCCGAGGAACAAGCAACGGTGGTTTGTTTCTTGGAATACCATGAAATGGGACAAGAACCAAGAAACATGTAGTAGCCGTAAAACAAATTGTCGGGATGTAGAACAAGATGCCCAATCGAATCTGATAACCATTAAGTTAGAGAGTAGAATTGATGGGAAAAACAAACTAGTGCTAGGATCATGCTTAAGATACCGTACAATGCGAAGGGTGGCATTCCAATGGTCTTCATTAGAGAGAGTGCATAAGCTGACTAAGATGTTGCACACTGCAAAAAATCTAGACGAGTTAATGTAAGATATAATAATCTACCAATAAGTCGTCGATATGAACCCGGATCCTTAAGAGTGGGGAGGAGTCCGAAAATTGTATATTAGGTTCCATCGGAGTGATCAACAGAACGTCCTCCAAGAAAACCAAAATCGACAAATATCAAGAACGTATTTCTTTGTGACAAGAAAAGCCCAAACTTGGAACGAGAAACTTCAATGCCCAAGAAGTATTTGAGAGTACCAAGTCCTTAATGCGAAAATTGTGTGTCAATAAATCGCTTGAGTAGTTGAATCATAACTTCATCACCACCCGTGATAACCAAATCATCAACATAAACAAGGACAATGGTCAAGAGAGAGCCACGGACTGCCAGGTGAAAAGTGAATAGTCTACTCTGGATCTGTTGAAACCAACATCAAGTAGTGTAGAAGAGAATTTAGCAACCATTGCCTTGATGCATGTTTAAGGCCATATAGTGATTTCTTAAGCCGACAGACTAAATTCTCCCTAGTATGATAACCCGGTGGAAACCTCATGTAGACGTCTTCATCAAGATCACCATGCAAAAAGCATTATTCACATCTAATTGGTAGAGAGGCCAATGACAAATCAAGCAAGCGCTAATAAAGTGCAAACAGCTACCATTTTAGCAACAAGTGCAAATGTGTCATGATAATCAATTCTCTTTTTGAGTGTGTAACCATTGGCAAACGAGCCAAGCCTTGTAGCGCCAATGGTTCCATCGGAATTATACTTGATTCAGAAACCCATTTACATCCAATGGGATGTTTGTCGAGGAAGAGGAACAATTCCTCAAATGTCATTATGTTCAAGGGCCTATATCTAGAAGACATCGCCTACCGCCACTTGGGAAATTGACCAACAACGTCATAAGTTTCAGGTTCTTGTTTAGATGATATGGAGGCTAAAAAAATGCAGTTGATTGGGTGAAAAACGCGAGTATGATAAACAGCTCTGATAAGGGATAGGAGTACCCGATTTAGTGACCTTAGAATCCAAAAGAGGATTGACTAGGAGGCCACAATAGCTACATGCTGGTAGTCCCAAAGATAGCTTCTGGCCAACGGCGTTTTCTAGATGGTCGAGGCACGGCTTTGGGTTCAATAGGTGATGGTGCGCCCGGTGGGTGCAAGAGGAGGTGAGGCCGACGCAAGTGCTAGGGTAGAGGGAGGAGGGCATGTTTCACCAAGGTCGCATGGGTAATGGAATTACCAAGGTCCGTTTTGGTTGTGGTATGTTTGATTGTTTGACTAAAAGGAAAATCTTGTTCATAGAAAACGCACGTCGCGACCGGTAAAAGTTGTTTGGTCTTGAAGGTCATAAAGACGGTAACCTTTGTGGTGTGGGATAACCGATTAGAACACATCGATTCTAGACGGGGCCAAATTTATCGGACTAAAGATGGCTAGTAGAAGCATAGCATAATGAGCCAAAGACAACGAAGATGAGAATAGGAAGGTGGTTTGCCAAAAAGAAGGTGATACGGAGTTTTATTGTGTAAGAGAGAACTAGGTAGTCTATAAATGAGATGAGTAGGGCTTAAGACACAATCCCCCCAAAAGTGAAGAGGCATGCCAGAATGAAAACGCAATGCACGAGCAACATTGAGCAAGTGACAATGCTTACACTCAACAACTCCATTTTGTTGAGGAGTGTGAGGGCAACTGAACTGGTGGTGAACATCGTGCGCAAAAAACTCTTGTGTGCGAGAGGAAAGGAATTCCTCGGTCCCGTTATCAAATTGAACATTTTGGACTTTGGTTTGAAATTGAGTCTCAACAAAAGCAAAGAAATCCAATCAAAGAATCAATTGCACGTAATTTAAAAGTAATGGGATGTCTTATGTGTAAAATGAGAATAAAGTCCCCAAATATCAACACGAATAAGTTCAAAAGGATGTAAAGTAGTAATAGTACTAGACGAAAAAAAGACAAACACATTTGCTTGGATAAATGACAAGCATCACATGGACTTAATTGTTTTATTGACTAAACCATAAAGTTTGTTGCAAAAAGAGATAAAACCGACTCATATGGGATGTCCTAAGCGAGCGTGCCAAAGATGAGGTGAAGAGGTGGTAGTAGAAAAGAATGGCAGGTTTGGTAGGAATCTCCAAATAATAAAAGACCACCACACTCATGGCCCCGACCAATGACTTTCTTCGTCAAGAGGTCCCGAAAAAAACAATAGTTAGGAAAAAGTAATTGAGCAGTTTAAAGTTTGAGTGAGTTTAGAGATTAATAATAAGTTGTATTTGAAAGAGGGAGCACAAAGGACATTATGAAAAGAGATAGTTAGGCAAAGGGGGCCGAACCATGTGATGGTCACGTGGACACTAACACTATCTCGGAATCCCAACGGTGGATGTGAGGGATAATGTCGTCGGTTAGTAAGGTGATGAGGTTCGGTATGTGATGTGGTTGGTGGCGCCAGTGTCAATAACCCAAGTATCACAATTAAATGAATTCGAAGATAAGCCGAGAATATTACCTAAGAGGTTGGCTTTTGGGATGTTTACCTCTTGCAGCAAGTGCATCAATTGCTTATATTGATCATTTGTGAAAGTAGGAGGTGCTGCATCGGAAGTATGGCTGGACTTGTTGTCCGCGGGCCGGGAAGAGGTAGATGTGATTGCCCACTCGCGCCGCTGTGGCTGGGAGGGAAGCCATGCCGCTAACACACATCTCATGTATGTCCCAGATGCCACAATGGGCGCATCTTCTTGGCCACGAGACGGTCCGTCCGTTTAGCTAGGTTGGCAAACGTAACGGGGAGTGCCAAGAGAGCTAGGCTATCCAAGGGATAATGAATTTTTGTATGGCTAATGAGCATGGTTGCCGTGAGTACTAAGCAAAGTGTTGTTGTTGTTGAACACTTGACGACCCAATTGGATAAGTGGTGTGCGACACTATCTTGAAGAACTAGTGCATATGCATGTGCAACACTAGGTAACGGATTCATTAGTAAAATCTAATTGATAACATTAGCGTACTGGATTGGGAGACCCATGAGAAATTGAACAAGCGCCAATTCTCTTGTTGTGTGGTGATGATAGAATGAGCCAAACAAAGCATTGTGGTAACGGATCCAAATTATTCAATTTATCCCAGAACTTTGCAAGTTGTTGTAGTATTTGGTCACGGCATCGTCGATTGAGCAAGAGTACATATCTTTTGCTCGAGATGAAAACCCTAGGACCATTCGATGGCGAAAAGCGTTCGCAAAGATTGGCCTAAACATCTACAACCACTGTAGAGAACGGTTGGCACTAAATCTGATAGATGGAATTAAGAATTCAGGATAGGATCATATTGTTCACACTAATCCAAGATGCATAGGCAAGATCGGTTGTGGCTGGTTTTTTTAATACTCCCATAACAAACACCATCTTGTTCTTTGGGCTTAAAAGGGCAATGTCCATGGCACGGACCAATTGCTGTAATTGTCACCCCAAGGACCATGCCGACGAAATTAGATCAAGGGTTATCGAATGATGCATAAAATAAGGGCTATCCAACTACTCATGTGCAGGAACTAGCTAAAGAGCTTTGAAGCTCAGTCATCATGGTGACTTGAGGCCAAAAGAGAAAAGCAACTTGGTTGATTCAGAAGAGATCTCCCAAGCATTCACCAGAAAGTCGAAATAGATTGCGGGACAATCGAGAATGCAGTGGGCAAGAACCCAGCAGAGTATACCTTGACTCAAATTTTGGGGCCAATGTGTGATGAATATTAAAGAAGCACAAGAGACACTTCTTCAGAGCAAAAATCACAGGAGACCTGCAAAAATGGAGGGGAAGAAAAATACAATGACCGTGGCAGCAAGGTGGGTAGTGAACGTGGCAGACGACACTTGATTTCAGATAATCAGATGAGTTCGAGATCTGCGCTCTACTGAATCTGGAGGAGCCGAGGGCCAGCGACCGAAAAAACCCTAGCGCTCAATTGGAACTGCTCCAGCAAAGCGGGAAGCATCAATGTCACAACTTCTTCCCTGTAGCATCAATAGCAGATGATCGCGAGTGAGAAGGCCAGAGAGAGAGATCGTGGTGACTTTGGTCGTGACAGACAAGCTTCAAGGATCACCACTCTAATACCATGTAAAGATTGCGAACATTACTTTCATTGATGAACTAATTTACAATATATACACAGGGTTTAGGGCTAAAACAATACAATGACAATTATACCCTTTATTATAAACCTAATCTACCAATAATTTGAGATTCAAATCGAGGATGGAGATGAAGAGCATGGTAGAGATCTATGTCTGGTTTTGGTGGGGTGGGGCGGGGGAAGGGAATGACAAGACATAGATGGTGGTTGAGCCCCCAAGATCCAAAGGGGACGCTGAAGATGTTGTGCTCGGGATGAGCTGGTAGATGTCAATGATTGTGGTGGCGTCATAGAGCTCCATGCAAGCTGACTAGCACGAACACGAGGGTAATGATCGAGCATTCAGCGATCCCTTGCTTCTTCATCGCCATGTAATTGGGGGAAGGATCTCTAGGTTGCAAGCAAGACAAAGAGGAAGCGAGACAAAGACAAGCTAGATAGACAAAGGAGGAGGTGAGAGAGAGAGGTGTGAGTGAGTGAGTAGTGACCACTTTGAAGATTGAGAAATTACAAATACCAAAGCATTGTAATAATAAGAATTGAAAAAAAAAAATCGGTCTATCTGTGATAGTCCGGATCAATGGTTCCACACATGAAATTTGAAAATAGGACCAAAATTCACTAGTTCCAATTTTAGGGAATCAAGAAACGGACAAATGCCTCCGAGAATTGCCCAGAATTGATAGTTCAGTTTGGTTGCATGATTCTTGGTCCAGCGGGTTTTTTTGGCTCACTCCTAGTCTCCGGTTCCGTTGGGGTTGCAAAAGACTGCAATCTGAGATTGAAGCATGTTGGCTGGGCTTTGACCCAAAAGTACATGGCTGGGCTAGCACGAGGCAAAAGCTGGTCGGACAAATACAAGCTCCATTGGGACCCACCGAGATAACATTTTTAAAAATCATGAATTCCAGCCTTTGGGAAATCCTCAAGGGTCCTGTAATACGAAGGAAGAGGACTTCAACTCCACAAGAACTCACCTGGAAAGCGCCCAGCGCTTATGCTGTTACTAGTGGAAGATTGGCTCAAAGGGCCGCCACCTCCTAACCCTACATCGACTCCACATGCTGGCCTGGCCCCTCAATTTTTTGACCGAGAACCGACCCTATTAAGCTCCTGGACTAAAGACTAGACCCACCTGGCTTTGGTCCACCTGTGGTCAACCCAGACCGATCGGGATAATTTTTTCTGCCTTATTTTTATACTTCCTAAAAACAAACATACAAATTCAAATTACACATCTATCGACAACGCTAAGATTGCGCAACTAAACTATAAATACCAATACATATTTAGCAAATTTAAGATGACACAATAATAGATATTTCAGATCCGAACCGCTCATCGAGATATGTGACAGTTACATGTTTTTGTAATCATCTATTTTTAATATTCATAACACCATACGCGAAAAAGATTTTCCCCGCATTCTGACATGCAGAGTTCATTCAACCAAAAAATGAGCTTCACACCACTTGACTAGATTTAATCATGTAAAGTCCACTTAACCAAAAATGAGCTTGGCCACACCACTTGACTAGTAAATCACCGTAGCAACTATAGTATTACTTTACTCTTCAAAAACTTCTACCATTTGACACAAATTAAAAAGCAAAGTGCAGCTGAAATTCATTAGTAAAATACAATTAAACTATAAAAAGTTCAAAATACTTAATATAAACCATGAATATATATAACTTCACATCTATTAATTCACTTGAACTTCTAAACATCTTAAAAACAAAACAAATAACACATAATTAATACTCAACAAAAAGTTTTAATCAAATTATTATTAGTGCTATTGATAAAACATCTCAATATAATATAATATAATGTATATTTTACTTAAGTTCGAATATATAAAAAATTATATATAATATAATATAATATAATATCTGCTGGCCCAAGGCGCGACCGACTAAACTCAGACCGGCGCCCAACCTGACAAAAAGATTCCACTGTGACCAACGACCGACCCTAATCCTTCGTGGAACCCGACAATTTAACCTAGCAGGCCGTACGGCCTGCGGTCATCCAGGGTCGATTCCAGACCACTGCTCACCCCTATGTGTTACCACCTTCTGCCTTTCCACTCTGGCGTTAGGGAAGATGTCGCGGTCCTCCAGAGTCGCTGTCGCATCACGTGCTCTCCTGGGTCTTGTTCAACGTTCCTCTTTATCAAGTCAAAAACCTGATGCCACATCGCACGCTTCTCCTAACAAAGAACCCGTGCCCGCCTAACAAAACGGCGACCGCGACCTTCCGCCCGCAAATGACCTTGCCACGCGAATTTTTTTTTTTTATTATAATTTGTTACATAAACAAGAGAAAGGTCCTAGAAGCTACATATGCTAGACATGTCCCGAGTGAAACCGAGTAAACTAATTGCGAGTAGCTCCGGTCAATTTGATTCCGAACCGTGCTCCTTAATTCAGCCGAATTTGAGCTCAACAATTTTCAATTTAATAGATGTGCTAGCTTAATTGAGTTTTTATTCTCTTTTTAAATAAGTTTTTATTAATTAAAGAAAGTCATAGCTGTCCCAAAATATATATAATATGCACACACAGTTTGAGCTTCTATAAAGATGGAGCTCAAGTTCTTTCACAATTTGATTGTAGTATTGTAGTCGAGTAATTGAAAATTTCTCAATATGATTGATTGAGCTCCAAATTAGACAATATACACACAAACACCTAATACAATGAGAATTGGTTGATTGGAAATTTTTCAATGGGTGAGGAACCATGAAAATGTTATCATGTGTTCGGAACACATTATAAATAATTATTTTCATTAAATTATGTTCTTAGTATTTCTTAATTACTTTACTTTTCAACGGGCCGTTGGTGAGGGCGCGGGAGGCCTCCACTTGTGGGCAGCAAGGGCATCGCTTGTCTTTGCTGGGCCCCGCTGGCTAGAAATTAAAGGCAGGAAAACAGAAAAAGAAGATAAGTAAAGAACAAGAAGAGAATAAACTAAATCGAAAAATATTTAAAAAAAATCGAAAAAAATTATCCACATTAGCATTGATTATTGGTCATACCATGCAAGACGGCAGGCGTTGGTAGCGATTTTTAGTTAGAATTAGCCAAAAAGACTATAGTGACAATTAGTAAAAGGTTTATTACTAAATTAGCAAAAATTTAAGAATTTAAGTCTGAATTGTTTTACGTACAATAAATTTATGACTTTTTGTCACTTTTTCTGAAATATTATAATTACAAAATTATAAATTATGTGGATTCACGTAAACATCAAACCTAATTTGACATTATGATTGTGATAAATCGCCAAAAAAAAAAAAAGGACGCTATAATTTTGTACTAGGATATTTTTCCATATTGTATTGTAATGCGTCTTTTGATGTGGATTTGAGAAATGCGTCTTTCCATACTCTTAGGTGGTAATAAGAACACATGCCTTAACATTCATATTGCACCCACTTTAGGATGAAATTTATCCATTTACTTGAGTGTTATAATTTTTAAAAAATTGTTTATTTGAATATTACGGAGATTTTCCTTTGTCGAAAAATTTAAGGTGATACATGACTTGCCTCAGCCAATCAGCAACAGAGTGCGGAAACAACATCGCGTGATCTTTGTTCTTGCCCAGATTGATGATTCGGGGCTAATTTGATATGTAACCCCAATTTGCAGTTCATAAAATGGATTCTCTGAAGTATTGTAGGAACATTAGTCAGAGGGGATGATTGCTCGGGCAATTGCTTCTCCTCATCTTTTTATTTTGAAGCGGCTCAATGATCGACCAGTTGGGAGCACAAGCTCATAGAACTTTGGCTTTGGGAAGTGACTTTTGGGAAAATCCTTAAGAAATAAAAAGGGTATTTTTCAAAATGCAAAGTGTGTTTGGCAAATTTATTTGTGAAAGTCCATTGTGAAATATTTTGTGCAAAATAGTGTTTGGATAAATTAAAATGCAAAAGGCTTTTATTATTAAAAAAAAAGGAACGTTGGCCGGCCAAGGCTTCGCCTGCTATCGCCGGCCAACGGCATCATGGCCACCGCCGGTCAAGGGTAGGCGATCCGGCGAGGGCAAAGGACGCCGCACCGTCGTCGCGCGACCCACCACGCCGCGGGAGGTTACTAGCGACCCATATGGTCACGCGCGAAGGTCGAAGGCCGGCGACCACATCGGTCGTGACTAGATCCGCGACTGCATGGGTCGCGCGAGGTCGCAAACCTCCGTGGAGGTCACTCGAAGCATGGCTTGGGCGACGCATATGTGGTTGCTACCGTGATCCGCACGCGACCTCCACGAGCAGGTCGTGGGTCGGCAACCCATCTGGTCGCAAGACAAAGGTCGCCACCAAATGGGTTGCTCGAAGGTCGCGACTCCGCGGAGGTCGCCCGCTACGCAAATGTACATAGATTTGGTCGCTAACTCGCATCTCGCATTGCGACCTCTCGCGAAGGTCACATGAAGGTCGCACCCGCGCCGCAACCATATGGTTCGTCGCCCGCGACTCCGCGGCGACCTCTCAAGCGAGGTCACATGACCCGCCAAGGGCTGGCACAGCTGGGCGGCGGAGGTCGTGGCACTACGGTTGGCGTGGCGGGCACAATGGGCCACCAAAGTTGATCGCGTGCCCTTCATCGGCAACCGTCATGAAGAAGAAAGAAGAAGAAGATGAATAGTCAGGGTAAAAAGGAAAACGAAAATCAACGAGGACGCTTGAGAAGAAATTTTTATTTTAAGCTCAGCCCTCCGAGAAGGCTGAAAGGAAGGTCTTGGCATTCCCAAAATGGGGGCTTGAAAATTTTTACCAAACACCCGGCAATTAGCCCAAATTTTGGGGGTTCAAAGTGACTTCCAAATGTCACTCCCAAACGCACCATTTGTGATCGTGGCTATGATTTCGAAGCGGAATTTGCTGAAGCAGGTGCAACGTGTTGGTTTCTCTCCACCAAAGCACTCCCATTCGGACGCAAAGCTACGTCACCGTCATCAGCACGACGGCTCTCATTTCTAGCAAATTAGGCCTCAGCATTGTCCATCATTTCAGCCAAAAGAAAAAAAAATCGTATTGTCTCACTAAGAATGGAAATCAATCCTTTTCACCACCAGCAACTCCCACGTTAATCGAAGGTTGTCTACTTTGACTTCAACTTTAAAGGGAAAACCAAGTTGAACTTAAATAACTTAAATAAAGCCACATAGGGCAAATAGTTAGGAAATCTCATGTGGGGAACTAAAATAAAAGACTTTACTGATTTGACGGTTAAATGATTGAAAAATTATAAACGCTCAAGCAAGCCTTATATAAAACTTAAGGGGTGCATGACAACCTCTTCAATTTCCTGCCTCAGAATAATTTTCTATTCCAGATTTGTTTCAAATGTAAATTCCTTGATAAAATTATTTTATTTTTCTATTTTTGAAATTGATTTTTGTTCTAGAAGTAGTTTGAATAGAAATCGAAATAAAAATGTTTTTTTACTTTTTTCTATTTCTAGAACGTAAATGAGAAATAAAATTATTCTCATCGTTCGTCCCGCTATAAACCGGTCCTCCATCCGTTGCCGCCAACCATAAGCCAATCGCCGTGGTCGCCCACCGCCACCTGGCCGCCCGCCGCCACTAGCCGCCTGGCCCACCGCCATCCGAAAGATAAAAATTTGCTGCCGTTATCAAACGAATAAATATAAAAAATTATAATAGAAAATTTTTAAAAATATAAATTTTATGTCATTATCAAACGAGTATTTTGCTTAGAAACTCATTTAGAAATAGAAAATTTATTTTTCTTCGTAAATCAATTTTCCGACAATGATTTATCATTCGCACCCTGCAGTACTCATGGTGTTCATTTCCTTCTCAAGTAATATAATTTTTTTATTTAATTCCCTTTTCTTCCTTTCTTCGCTCTGGCCAACTGCCATCGTGATGCCCACAGCGGCTGGGCAAGGGTCACTCCCGCTCTGAGGGCCACCCACTCCGCCCAAGCAAGGGACGGCCTCGCCGGGCATGGTGAGCCTCACTCACTTAGAGGCCATCTATGAGGTTGGCCCTCACCAGCCCCAAGTGAGGCCGACCTCGCTAGATCAGGATGGCCTCGCTGAGGGGCCGCGAGGGCTAGGCAACCTCGTCGGGCCGCTAGCAAGGGCCCGACGCAGGGCTCGCAAGCCTTGTCGGCCACGGACGAGGCCACCCTTTGTTAGATCAAGGAGGGTTGGCCTCACTCTAGGCGTTGCTCGATCCTAGCGAGGGTTGGCTCCCACCTAGGCCTCCCAATCTAGCGAGGTGACCTTTATCGCCCCCTGCTGGCCGATGAGGTCGTCCGCCCTCATGGATGGCCCCGGGCGAGGTTGTCCTTCGCCCGTGGTAGGGCATGGGTGGCCCCCGGTGAGACGAAGGCGACCTTCATCCAACCCTTTACTTGGCACTTGGCCAACCGGCCACGGTGAAGAGGAAGAAGAAGAACCACAACAAAAAAATAAATAAATAAATAAAATGGGTGAATGACAAAATGACAAAAATACCATGGATTGGCTTCTGGAAGTCGCTCCTTATTTGAAAATGACATAATCACTTCGTGCCTTTATTTAAACAAATATAGTCACTTTATGTCATCATTCAAATAACATCCACTTCAAACTCTTAATTGACATAGTGACGATATTTCAGTCTATATTTGAAATAAGATCAATTTCGCATCCTTATTTGGAGAAAAATACGGCATTTTGGATCCCTTTTGGAATTTTCCCCTTATTTTATTCTAGGGAAGGGTGGAATAGGCGATATCCGAAAGTGCGGCCTCTATTTCCATTGACTCGAAATTGAAAGGATGTCACATGCGGTGGTAGGGCTTGACGACGTGAAAGGAGTGTTAGACGAGGAGAAGTACTTGTGGTCTTGGCGGCCACCTAAGGTCTTACAACCTGAGATGCGGCGGCGGCCACCTACCCTTTCTTCGGCCAACTATTTTTTTCTTTTTCTTTTTATTACCAAAGTCCTTTGTAAATGTAAATTTCTCCAAACATTATTTTGCTCAAAAGGTACTTCGTAAATGACTTTTTAGATTACAATTTACCAAACGCAATTTGTTTTTTAGAAAACTCATTTAACTTAAAATCATTTGCATTGTCCCAAAGACTTTTCCCAATAATCCAACCAAACACACCCAAAGTTAAATATAAGAGAGATATAAACATAATAAAATTATCCTATGAGAAAGTGGGATAAATATGAATGTGATTTTTAATATCCATGATAAAGAAAAAAATTATTATAGGACCTGTGCATATTTAGTTCATTTGAGAACTTCTTAAATTAATGAAATTAAAATCATATTTCAATATAAATAATATTTAAATTCTAATATAAGAATGTTAAAATAAAAAGTACAAATTTAATTATTTTAATTTAATCTTATTATTTATATATTCAAATGTAATTGCTTGTGAGAAGAAGGATAATAGAATCTTTGAATTTTTATTACTAATATCAGAAATTGATTTTTTTAGTCCAAATAAAATGAATTGTATTTTTATTTGTTTTAGCTATTTTTATAATATAAATTCAAACATAAATATTTATTATATATTTTAGGTATTTTAGTATTTTAGGTATACTAGTACAGTTTACTATTTAATGAAATTTTATTAGAGAATGATGGAAGGGGAAGAAAAAATAAAAAAGAAATTAAAAAAGAGAGAAAAATAAAATTTAAAAAGTAAATAAAAAATAAAGCATGCAAAAGTGTCACGACAGATTTTTACCGTTCCCGTTTGTAAATTTTTTTGTTCATTTTACTAATATAACATTTATACCAAACAACGTACGTATCCACTTCTATCTCGATTTTATATCCGACTTTATTGTTGTAATCATCAAACGATGGATACAATATAGTAATATCCCCGGATTGCATATCTTATCCTGTCAAATCTAGAAGCCAAAGTGATACATTTGTGATATATTTACCTTTTGTTAGTTTTCATTAAATTTTACCATCAAAGAATTTTATGATACGTGATAGTTCATGAGTTTATCAGTTTATGGTTTTATCCCCGTTTATCATAGTTATCCTAATTTGTGGTTTTTCGTGGTACTAATTCAATTTAAAAGAATTTGATAGATGATAAATTTATCATAACTATACAATACAAATTCATGAGTTTTTGTGGTTACAAATTATTTTAATAATAATTTGTCGTTTATCAAATTGGGGTTTTTTTAGTTTAAAATTAATTTGGGGATAAATTTATCATAAATATATCGATTTGAGGTTTTTAATAATTTTAATTTTTAAAATAATTAATTAATTCACCTACTCGAAGTTCGGTATATCTCCCGTCCCCTTTAGCATGGTATCGGATCATACTAGAATGCAATTTTGAGATAAATTTACCATAAATATATTGCTTTGAGATTTTTGATGTTATTAATATTTTAAGTTAATTAATTAATTCACTCACTTGAAGTTCATCACTCTCGTCCCCTTAAGCACGGTATTGTGGATCCTACTAGAAGGCAAGTGCGTCCTTTGGGCACCGCATAAAAACATCGTGCACCGGCAGTGATGGCCATCAGTGAGATGGTCGGTCGCCAACCCAAGGCGCACGAGGAGCGCTACTTAACTCCCCTTGAGCCTCGTGTCAAAAGTTTCTGGTGGTGGCGGAATCGGTTCGGTCACCACGCATCATCCTCGCTATATATAGTCTTTACGGAGAAACGGCATATTCTCTATTCTCACCTTTTATATTTATTTATTTATAAGGTCGGGGCGTCGACTGAGGCGCAAAAGCAATACCCCAAAATCGTCTCCTTCGGTCGATTCACGCCAACTTCGATAGAAGGACCTCGGACCCTCTCTCTCTCTCTCTCCTCTGTTGAAATCCTCCTCTGCGAATTCCATCTCCGGCGGTCGAGCAAGATGCATTCCAATCACCTGCTTCTTGAGGAGCCCATCAGGATGGCGTCGATCCTCGAGCCTTCCAAGGCCGTGAGTTCTCCCCGCTCCCCCTCTTCTTCCTGTCCGGTCCTTTTCTAGATTGATTCGTGTTCTTTGCTTTCTTGGCTGTCTGGATCTGCGCCCGATTCGAATTGTTGTCGGTGGGGGTGTTTGGTTTGTCGTTGCGCTGCCCCTACCCGCCCTCGCTTCGATCGTGATTGTTTTCTTACAACCTTTTTGTTTTGTTCTCGTGTTTTTGATGGGCAGAGCTTTTTCCCAGCTATGACGAAGATCGTGGGGACTCTTGGTCCCAAGTCCCGCTCGGTTGAGGTCATTTCCGGTTGTCTCAAGGCTGGAATGTCCGGTAATTAGTTTGTATTGGAGTTTTGGTGCTCGAAGTTTGATGGTTTCTGTTGATTGTAGGCGGGAATTAGGTATTGAGTTTCCAGCTCGTAGGGTAGAGGAGGTTATGATAGCGTCTGATGCGCCCTTTTGGTTGGACAGTGGCTAGATTCGACTTCTCTTGGGGGAATCCGAGTACCACCAGGAGACTTTGGAGAATTTGAAGGCCGCCATCAAGAGTACCAAGAAGCTTTGCGCCGTAAGTTCCTCACGGCGACTCTTGTGTTTCAAAGTTTAAAAAGATAACACCTTAAGGTTGAGGCACTAACAAGAATTTTTTTGTTGGGTTGGTTTTGCCAGATTTCATCTCTTTATTTATCAACTAAGTTTTCAATCAATAGGTGAAAAAGATGCCATTTTGATGTTTCATATTCGAAGTAAATTACAGAGGCTGTGCAGGCAGTCTCTTTTTTTCCCTTTTTGGGGACAATGTGGATTCAGTGTTCTTGAGCGCCGATGGTGATTCTTCTTGTGTTTGTGCATTCACAGTTTCACTTACGCTATGTATCACAAACCAAGAGGGAAAAAAAGAAAAAAACACCCATAGATTTAAATTTTCACTGCGCTTCCTTCATAGAAATTTCAAAATTTTCAAAATTTTCCATTTAAAATTTCATTTTTACCACTCTCCAAAACATAGCCTTACTCTTCTTTTGTGATATCTGTCAAAATTTTCCATTTAAAATTTCATTTTTACCACTCTCCAAAACATAGCCTTACTCTTCTTTTGTGATATCTGTCTTTAATGAGTTTGAGAATAATGGAGGAGTTTGTTTATCATCAGGTTATGCTGGATACAGTTGGACCTGAGTTGCAGGTGGTTAACAAAAGTGAAAAGGCCATCTCACTGCAGGCTGATGGTGTTGTTGTTTTGACACCTGACCAAGAAAAAGAGGCCTCTTCAGAGCTATTGCCTATTAATTTTGACGGATTGTCAAAGGTAGTAATTTAATTTTGATCCTGTTGTCATATCGCTAGACATTCCAGTTTTGCTTTGTTCGTTGAATGCACTCTTGTGTGATCAGTTTGAACGTGTTGTTGATATTCTACTGTGGATGAAAAGTTTTCAGTTCGTCTTTGAGTTTGAATTAAAAAAGTGCCTTCTTGATAGAATTATTATCAAGTGCAAGGTTGTGTCTTTTCTTTACATGTTGCATGAGCCTTGTATAGTCAGCTTTGAGTTGATCAAGAAATAAATAATAATTTGTCCCTCCCTCTAAATTCAATCATTGTTTTATTTTTTACAAACCTTATGTCATTGGCATGTCTTTCACAGATACTTCTTGAACCAATGTTCAGGATCTGGGAAGTATGTGTGTGAACGGATAATTTTTGGTGGTGGGAGGGTGGTTTTCATGGTGATATTTTAAAATGTTCTTACATGTGAGAGGGACTTGAGTATGCCAGGACTTTTCTGGACCTAAGCCCACATCTTCATGGTTATTTTGCTCTATTACATGCCTAAACATATTCATTAGTTTGTCTCTTAAATTTGGATGATACTTTCCCCAGTTTGAAAGATCAATGTTTTGCTTTCTATTGCAGGCAGTGAAGAAGGGAGACACCATCTTTATTGGTCAGTACTTGTTCACTGGAAGTGAAACAACTTCTGTATGGTTGGAGGTAGGAAAGATCAGTTTTAGCAATCTTATTTGGTGATGTATTTTTACCTCTCTCATGTTTTAACTTGAGTGTCATGACTAATATGTTTGACTATGTGTGGGCAGGTGTCTGAAGTAAAAGGAGATGATGTGGTTTGTGTGATAAAGAACTCCGCTACATTGGCTGGATCACTATTTACCTTGCATGGTTCTCAAATTCGTATAGAGCTGCCTACACTTTCTGATAAGGACAAGGAGGTATGTTGCTTTGGATTCTACACATAATACAGTAATAACAGCAATAAAAACGAAGCAAGTTTTCTTTCACGAAGTGTGTTTGCTATATAAATCTTATCACAATATTGCACTTGGCTCTATGTTGGACAATTTACTTCCTTTGAGCTGTTCTTTATTGTTTACCCTGGAAATTATTTTTGGTAAATTCAGGTTATAAGCACATGGGGTGTTCAGAATAAAATTGATTTCCTCTCACTGTCGTACACCAGGCATGCTGAAGATGTCCGCCATGTAAGGAAAAAAAAGTTATTATCTGCCCGCATTTTTTAACGATGAGTTTTACTTCTTAAATCACAGTGTTTCTAGCAGTTCTGGGAAATATTGGAGTAACAGGATTTTCTTTTTATGATGCAGGCTCGTGAATTTCTTTCCAAATTGGGTGACCTTAGTCAGACTCAGATTTTTGCAAAGATAGAGAATGTAGAAGTGAGTGCGCTGTAAGAGAAGGGTTATTGTTCGTTGGAAAATTGAGCATATACTTACTATCTGTTCCTCTTAACTAGGGTTTGAATCATTTTGATGAAATCCTCCAAGAAGCTGATGGTATCATTCTTTCCCGTGGAAATTTGGGTATTGATCTTCCACCTGAGAAGGTAAGACATTGTTGAGATGCTTTATGAGTTTCTGATCCTAATTAAGTGCTATCTTAAGCTGCATACATGTATTAATTGACAGTTTCTCCTCATATTAGCAAGATGATATGCTTAGATAATTCAGTAACCTTCTTAAAGTAGCATACAAATGCTGAATACTTGTCTATGGTAAAAATGATCATATCATGTGATGCATGGATCTTTGGGTGCACAAAAATTAGTAGATCCTAGAAATGACATTTTCTTTTGTTTTTTGTTCTGTCTATGATCAATTTTGACAGTGTTGTGTAATGTGCAATTTATTTACAAAAGCCGAGAGAGCTGTAAAATTGACTCTTGGATTATCTCAAATATCTCAAGGTTCCAAATTTAGACTTATAATCAATGGTGAGCTATATACATGATCATATAGGCATTCATGTTTGTCATCTCACACTGTTCTGGATGGATGTGTTGCTGGCTAAATTCTGTAAAGCTTGTTTGTGAAGGCACTGGTTCCAAGAAATTCTCTCTTTCCTTCCTACTCAAAGATCTGCCACTTCTCTGTTTACCTTTTGTTAGGATATTTTCCTGGATGGACCTTGGGTGATTCTCATTGCTAATCAGTTCTCTTACTTTTCCAGGTGTTTTTATTTCAAAAGGCTGCTGTTTACAAATGCAACATGGCTGGGAAGCCTGCAGTAGTTACTCGTGTCGTGGACAGTATGACAGATAACCTGAGGCCAACTCGTGCTGAAGCGACTGATGTAGCTAATGCTGTATTGATGGTGCGTAGATAGTTCATTAACCACAAAGAATTGTAGAAGATTGCGATTTATTCTGTCTCTCCTTAAGGAGGCTATGGTGGAAGTATTCCTGCTCTTTCTTCCTTCTATTATTCTGATACTTTAACTTTTTAATGTGCTTGCAGGGACTGATGCAATTCTTCTTGGTGCTGAAACTTTGCGTGGATTATATCCTATAGAGACTATATCAACTGTTGGTAGAATTTGTTCAGAGGTAGGTCATCTTCTTTTAAGTACATCTTGTTCAGACATCAATACTATACTAGCATTATACACATACTTGTATTGGTAGTTCATAAATGTGAAGCTACTCATTTTGAAGTTTATCATTTTCATTATGTACTTCAGCATGTGCCTGGAAAAGTTACTTCCTTGCATGTGCAAACTGAACTTATTTGGAGAGATGGGTTCTTAGAATGACTGGGTTGGATGCCATTTTCTCCGTCCGAGTCTAGCGTGACACTCGAGCAGGATGGGAATTTTTATAGCTGTTCAACACATAGATTTTATTTTCTTATTTACTATTTTCTTTTTTTCCTTTTTTTTTGGGGGGGGGAGGGGAGAAGGAATTGTTAGATGTTTAAGCATGCACGCTTATATTCAAAGTGATTGTTCTCAACAGTGAACTGCAACAGTCCTTCCAGACAATTGCCTTGGTTGTTACAGGTGATTTGTTTTGTCCGTTCAGTCCGAGAGCTGAAAAAGCAAACTAGGTGAACAGTTTGGTTTTTTTTTGGTTTACTTTCACTAATCAGTAGAATAATGGAATGCAAGTGTAGGTGTCAAGATCATGTTCAACTCTTTTATTGAGGAATGAACCTTTGTGCCTGTTGAAATCGAAACTAAAACAAATCAAATAGTTTGATTGTCACAAGTATGCCTCAGAATGATTCCACCTTTCAATGTAGACCGTCCCACCTCGCAGCTTTCATGCCTAGAATGATTCTGAAATATTGCTCTATTAAGATCCTTTTTCTTGGTTTGTGAGACATTGTCATATTGAGGTGATTCTCAGTCCTCAGTGAGAGTTTGGAAGTTAAAGTGTTTGTATTTATTACTGATTTCTTCTTTATTTAGTCCTCATAATATACAAAGTAACTGGGATTCTGACCTCAAATAAAATAGGCTGAGAAGGTGTTCAATCAAGATCTTTATTTCAAGAAGACTGTCAAGTATGTTGGAGAACCAATGACCCATTTGGAATCTATTGCTTCATCTGCGGTATGCTATCGGTTTCTTCTTTCATCATTTTCTGATACATGCTTGTAGACAATGCTCTTCACTTTCGCATGGAATAATTGTGACTAGATCATCTTGAGTTTTCTCAGGTACGAGCAGCAATTAAGGTGAAGGCATCTGTTATTATATGTTTTACTTCTTCTGGAAGGGCTGCAAGGTATCCTTCTGTTGATCTTCTCATCCCTTCATCTGTAGATTATTTCATTTTTCCTGGTTGTTTTATAATTCTTGTTGTATGAATGGACCTTTAGCCACATTTTCAGAGCCAAATCTTATTCCATGAAATTGCAGGTTGATAGCTAAGTACAGGCCGACGATGCCCGTTTTATCAGTTGTCATACCTCGTCTGAAGACAAACCAACTTAAGTGGAGCTTCAGTGGTGCTTTTGAGGTATGCTCTTGCTCTTCCTTTCTTTATGGTCTTTTCACTGTTGTGGTCGTCTTGTCAGTTAATTTCTATTGACCTAAGTGTTAGACATATAGGAGAAAAATAGAAGGAAGAAATGCAGGTAATAATTTGTTCGGGAAGGTATGCGGGGCATAGCAGCTGTTTCCAGTTTATCCTTTCTTCCCAACTACTTCAGTGACATTCACTAGCTGATATTATTTAACTTTTGAAATAGTTGGTTTTTTTGGTTATGATAATATATTCCCTTCTATATTCACACATCCATTAACTTGCTCACTAAAATCTACATTTTGCATTTTAAGTGTTACTTTTCAAATATCTCACGCACAGCATGAGTATGTTAATTAGTGTTAAATATTTGTAGCAACAAATGCTAATGTGATTCCTTTATGTTTTATTTTGCACATATGTTCTTAATGCTTTAAGGCACAGGCTGCTTGATACACTTTTCTGCGTCACCATATGCTACTACAGAAAGATGTATCCTATCTCCCCATTTTCTAGCAATAGGAGTTTAACTTGCATTTTCCTCACCCACCTTGCTCCCAAGCATAGCATAAATATCGGTGCTTCATGCAAACATGTTTGGTCGATTGCATGTGTGTTGCCTGCATGCTCTTCTGTTTTGCTCCTGTATAAAAACACACTTACAGCTAACCTTTCTACTTAAGTAGATAATTGATGTCCTAATGGTTGATCATCTAATGAAGCTGCCTTGCTTTGCATAGAATATACATACTTTTTCCTCAGTATTATCTGGATCAAATTACTATTGTAGAGTGATAACAGTAGTAGAAGATGCTCTTTTATGTTTAGCTGCCATTGCTGAAGATTCGGATCTTGTTTGTTTAGCATTAAGCATGAGTAAAAATTAAATAGGAATTTATATGTCAACATTTATATGTTATTGTTTTGGTTTGAAAAAGAGTCGGTACCCGTGCCACGAGATCAAGTAAAAAGTAAAAAGTTAATCCAGAGACACATCAGTAGGCTACCCTTTATATTAAGCATGGTTCAAAATTCTACTTCTATCTTTGGTGAATGAGGAAATGGGAGGGAGGAAAATTTGGAGAGAAAAAAGATGAAAAATATAAAATTGTTTTGAGTAGGGAAATGAGGGAACAAATCATACATGTTGCAGAAGATGCCAAATCAAACGCATCCTTTATTATTGAGTAATGCATCTGATGCATGGAACTACAAGCGTCCTTTCTCTCACTTAACCAATACTGATGGGATAAGTTCGCGTGAAAAAAGTCTTTTGTATCAATATGTTAATTGACTATGCATTGGTCTATGGCCAGATAAAAGAACCTGCAGAATAGCTTGTGAAAACTTATAAGCAGTCTGATAATGGTGGCACTGTACTCTTCGTCCTTCTAGTTTTATTTTTCTCTAACAGTTAACTTTTTGTTTATATGTTCTCTTTATTTATTTGCTTTATTAATGAACTCTTTAATTCTCAGGCACGGCAATCACTCATAGTAAGAGGTCTCTTCCCCATGCTTGCTGATCCTCGGCACCCTGTGAGTTCTATAATCTCTATCTTTTGGTTCTTTTGTTGCAGTTCAGTGCATGTTTACATTCAGCTGAGTATATGTACTGATTTTAGTGCATCTGCTTACGCTCTGTAATCTATAAATGACGTTTCTTTTTCCTTTTATTTTGAAAAGTCTTCAATTTCATCTATCTGACAATATTAGAAACAAAAGGCGCCAGCCCTGTTTTGACTTAAGCATTGAGGGATATTCACAGTTATATAATCCTGGTATTGATGGAAAACACTGCGACTTTCAGCACATGTATATACAAAAGTGAAGATAAGAACTGTAAGGAAGACTTGAGTGAACCTCCAGATTGTTGATACTAGCGATTACAATTTCCAAGCAAGAAAGTCAGATTTGTTTGTTAAATTATGCCTTCTTTGTTGATTTTCCTAGTAGAGGGATTAATGCCAAGATGGATATATAATGATATGCATCCCCCTCTAAATCTGGCGAAAAATATACAAAGGATGATACTGCACTGATTGCTATGTCCTTCCATTGGGTGAGGCTAGAATCGTACTCTTTAGGTGATTTGTCCTGAGATTGTGTATACAATTGCACTTGATGATGTAATTTAGATGCTACGCATATTTTCCCCGAAGCTTGTAAGCAGAAGGAAAGATAATGTTGTGTTTTTGTGTTTCCTCCAACTTCTCAACACTAGCTTGCTTTGTTATTCTCACCATAGGGTTCACTTGATGTGGTAATATTTTTGTCCCGATGCATTGAGGGAGCTTAATGCTTGTGTTCATGGGTAGCTCTAGGAGAAAGTGCAAACGGTGTTACTTTTTGTCTTTTTGTTCATCTTGGTCGTCCTCGCTCCTTGTTTTAGTGACTTAAGAAAGTTTAGTTGACTTGGCCCTCGAGAATTTCTGTGATTGTCTTTTTCTTATGGTTATTGGCATTTTGAAGTTTCATATTTGCTTGTATTTTTCCTGCAGAGAATGTTAATCTTTAGTCTGATTATCTTCGCATTTTCTGTTGCCCCTAATTTGAGCCGTGACCTTCCTTTGGTCTTTTATGAATGGCATACTCATTACTCTGTCATAGCCTGATTATTAGGTAATTGATTGGATGGAGAAAGAAAAACAAAGTGGTGCATGTTCTTGTTTCTTGGTTCTTTTCATCATCTTCTCTTATGGAGGAAATGCCTTCGACTGCTTTACAGGCGGAATCCACAAGTGCAACAAATGAATCCGTTCTGAAGGTTGCTCTCGATCATGGAAAGGCATCTGGAATTATAAAGTCCCACGATCGTGTTGTGGTTTGCCAGAAAGTTGGAGATGCTTCTGTGGTTAAGATTATTGAGCTCGAAGATTAATGCATACATACTATCAACCCCTTTACTGAAAGGGGAAAGAAGGGTGGAGAATCTTTGTCCAGAAATTTAGGGAATGTGGATGGTCTTTTGCTCTGTGTTACCTCTGAGATATGATGGACTTGGAAGGGGTTTTGGAGGTAGATTATGATCTAACCTGTGTTGAGGAATACTTGTTTTTTTCTTCCATAATGAAGTAAGGTAGGGAGGTGACTGACTCCCCATATGTTCGAAGTGTCAAATGTTATCCTGAGGAATTGAATCTTTGCAGAAACTCTTGTGGAATAAGTTTACTTCGCACGTTTCTGTTGCGATTTCTTGCGTCTGGGAGTTGGTATCCATTTCGCACCAACACTTTGATGCGTTCTAATAATTTGATTCTCACTATTTTCGAGTAAGTTTTTGTTAGCCATAAGATTTCTCTTGAAAAGTTACGTGGAACTAAAAAAATAAATGACCGGAAAAGAGGATGCCTGTGTTTATATTGAAAAAGAAAAATTCCTCAAATTTTTTTGTTCTTGCTGTTTTTCTCGGCTAACAATTGGGGTGGCATTTATCATTATCCATCGTGTAGATCTTAGGTAATTTAGTGTTGAATCCAACCTCTAAACCCATGAACTCGTAGGTAAGTCATCTACCGTCCTGGTGCGTTAGGAACCAGTGATGATCCGTGCAATGCACGAGTTAATCAACTGATTGCACCGATAACCACAACGTCAGTTGCACAAAACATTTGTTGGGAGTCAATCATATATGGGTTGGATGATATGAGTTGGTCTATGGACAATTTTTATAAAATATGCTGAATCGGATTTGAAAAGAGATGGGAAAATTATTCAAAGAGTCATAAATTTATTGTATTTTTGTTAGTTCAATTTTAAATATTTCATTTTTACTAGTTAAGTAATTTCAGTTAATTTCGACTAAAATTTGCCAACGTAAATATCGACATCATACACCGACGTGAACATTTTTAAATAATATTTTGAAATTTATATATATTTTTTATTTTTTTCCTTTTCTTTGTTTTTTCTTTGTGGTTTTGGAGCCCTAACTCCAAAATCAGGAAAAAAAAAAAAAAAAAAAACAAAAAACAAAAAACAAACAAAGGAAATAACATAAAAATTTCACAAAAATATTAAATATATATATTTTTAAAAATGTTTATGTGAGCACTTGGCAAAAAGTGCTAACATAAACATGTGAGCACCTAGCTATTTATATCGGTAATTTTCAAAATTAGTAGGATAGACTCAATTAGCAAAAAGTGAAAATGCTTAAAACTTAATTGACAAAATTGAAATGTTTATAATTAAATTGGCAAAAGTATAATATGATTATGGCTTTTTGGACAATTTTTCCGAAAGTTGAATATGCACGATTTAATTTGAGTAAATATAATTATTGTGATAGATTTTGGGCATTAAACTCTACATATGTGGAATCTAGTCAATCTATAAAGTTAACGCTATAACATAAAATTCATCTATTTTATTTAACAAGTGTTATTGGCCATTTAAATGAGTTCAAAAGATTATCATATATTTGTCGGGAGAATTGTCCAAAAAGTCCTAAACCTATTGCAGTTTTGCCAATTGAGTCCTAAACCTTCAATCTTGCCGATGGAGTCCTAAACCTTTTGTCAGTTTGCCAATTGAGTCCGTCCGGCTAATTTATGCCGGAAAATGCTTACGTGGATTTCGGTCAGCGTCGGCCGTCCTACATGGCCGGACCGGCGCGCGTGGACACCGAGACTTAAAAAAAAAAAATGTTTTTTTTTTTTTTTCGCTTTTGGGTTTTTTGCTTACGGGGGATAATTCCCCCAAACCAGAACCCTTCCCCAAAAATCGATCAGAACCCTTGACAACCCTGACAACCTCTAACCCTAATTTGCTCGCCCACTCAAAAAATCAAAACCCCGTAGCATTTTACTCCAAATTTTTTCTCGATGACGGTAGACATCTCTCCACGAAGGCCATCAACAGCGCTCGACGACACTCGGGAGGAATACAGGATTTCCGTGAGCAGCATCTGAGGGACCCGATTCGACGCGACGACCCGATTCGTTCTCAAGATTCCATAACAAACTCGATTTTTGTGGTCCCGAGTTTCTCACACTGTCGAAACTTAGCGAGCACGACAAAAAGGTATGTTTTGTGGTCCCCAATTGTGTGTAGTATAACGTGTTCGACTCATGATGTCGGAGAGAAATATTTTTCAATGCTTTTATACTGGAAAGAGAAAAAGCTGGTGGGCGTTTAGGGTTGACGGATTTTTTTTATGAGGAAGAGGAGCAATTAGGTGCGAGGCAGCTGTTCCTTTAATGTTGTGTTTCTAGTTCGAACAGGGACGCGTTCCTACCTTGGAGAAGGTGTCTGCTTTACAAGTGATATGGCCGATTTCATGAAATTTAGGAACAAATATACAGTTTTTATTATGTTCTAATGTTTTAGTAGAAATTCAGAAATTGTTGAATTATGAGTGTACTTTAGTTTCAACATCCTTCCATCGAATGCACTAAAATGTATGCTAAATTAAGTCTGAACCATCCAATTAAAACCATTGTTATTAATGTCCTAAATTCATTAGCGAATTGATTTAGTATATACACTTTTTATGTTTTCATAAGGAGTGTCAAGATATTTCCTAAATCATCAATTAAGCACAACGACAACTATATAGATTTAATTCGAGCACACAAATTTTATCTTCATGGATCCCTTGTTTGGAATCATGGTCATGTCAAATTTATTTATGTCGTTGCTTGTTATTTTCATGTGTGTTACTATGTTATCCCTCTATTACGTGTTTACTTATAATATATGCCTTTTTTGTAGGATTGAGATGAGCAACAAGACAGCGTTGGTTTGCCTTTTCCATGGTGGAAAACTTGTTCATTGCCCAATGCTGGAATATGTTGGGGGAAATATGGACTTCATACATGTTGATATCAAATCAATTAGTTATGAGAGGTTCATTAGAGATCTTGAGGATGTGGTAAATCGTAAATTTGAAAAACTTTATTTGAAAATTCGTGGGAAGTCTCTAGAAAATGGGTTGAGATACATATGGAATGATAGCACTGTTATTGATCTAGTTTTCCATTATTTGCATAATGGCGTAGTTGAGATATATGGAGAATATGTTGATGATGAGTTAGGTGACAAAGCTTATCAATGTGATGGTCAAGATATTGGTGAGGGTGTTAGTCAGGGTGTTGGCATTGGTGAGGGTGCTGGTGAGGGTATTAGTCATGGTGAGGGCATTGATTTATGTAATGAGGTAGCGACTGATGATGATAACAATGATGATGTAGAAATCTGTTCAGAAGATGAAGACACAGACGTCCTCATCGATGTACGAATCTTGACTGATGATGATGATGATGATGATGATGTGGACCTTATGGAAGGAAGAAAAAATATTAGAGAATTTGACAGGAGGGTCACAAAGGCTCATATTATGGGGGAATCATTCGTGGGATTTGTACCATCTCAAGAATCTATAGTTGAATCATCTAATCCCCAACAATCAGATATGGCTATTGTTGAAGCTGGTTATCGAACAGAATACTATGACACGATCTTTGATGAGAGCTTGGAGTCCGATGTAGGTGAAGAAGTTGAAATTGTTAGAAGAAGGAGAAGCCGGTTCCCAAGGTATGAACCTGATTCGCAATGCCTGTATTTACTACATGTATGAGGTTTGATGATGGTAGGCAATTCAAAGATGCTCTCATAAAGTATTCGGTGGCTGAGCGTAGAGAGATAAAATTTATCAAGAATGAAAAGAAGTATATCAGGGCAAAATGTGTTGATCAAAACTGTCCTTGGAAGATCTACGCATCCTTTGATATTAGAACTGGATCATTCCACGTGAAGACGTATCATGAAGAACATACATGTACCATTAGCTTAAAAAATAAGAGGGTGACAAGTTCTTGGTTGGCAAATCATTATCTTGCTACAATTAGAGCAATGCCAACTATTAAGACCATTGCTTTGAAAGATCTTATCAAGGAACAGTTAGGCTTAAATGTAAGCATAAATCAATGTACGAAGGCTAAGTTGCTTGCCTATAGAGTTTTGATGGGAAATTATAGGAAAGAATATGCAAAGTTGTGGGATTATGCAGAGGAACTTAGGGCGACAAATCCTGGAAGTGTTATTACAGTTAAGGTTGAAAAGCTTGATGTGCAATCTAAAGCGTTATTTGAAAGAATGTATGTATGTTTTGCAGCATGTAAGAAAGGCTTTCTTGATGGTTGTAGAAAAGTTGTGGGACTAGATGGTTGTTTCTTAAAAGGAATTTGTAAAGGGGAGATCTTGTGTGCTATTGGAAGGGATGCTAATGATCAAATGTACCCAATTGCTTGGGCAGTTGTTAGAGTTGAGAGTACAGAAACTTGGACTTGGTTCTTAATGAATTTGATATGGGATCTCAAAATTACAAACACATATGGACAAGGATGGGTCATAATTAGTGACAAGCAAAAGGTAAGTTTCTTATTTCTTTTTATTATTATTACTCTTAGATGATTATAAATGTAGTGTATGCTTTACATTTGAAATCATATTTTGTAGGGCCTTATACAAGTTTGTGGCCGAATTGTTGCCAGCGAATGAGCATAGAATGTGTGCCAGACACATTTATGCTAATTGGGGCAAGAAGTATAAAGGGATACAAATGCAAAGATTGTTTTGGAAGTGTGCTAAAAGTAGTACTATGGTTGATTATGATGAACATTCTCAAGCATTGAAGAAAATCAGTCTATGAAAGCATATCATGACTTGGTTCAAACGAGCCAAAACACTGGTGTAGAGCTTTCTTCACTGCGACGTCAAATGTGACATAGTTGATAACAACCTATGTGAGGCATTTAACGGAAGAATAGTAGATGCTAGGTGTAAGTCCATTTACAGTATGTTGGAAGAAATGAGGATAATGATGATGACAAGGATGCATACACAAAGAGATGCATGTGCTAGGTGGAGAAGGGACTATGGTCCAAGGATCGTAAGAAAGTTGGAAGAAAATAGACTTAGTGCAACTTATTGTCGAGTGATATGGAATGGTGATGCTGGATATGAGATAATGGATAAAGATGTGAAGTATGTGGTAGATGTGTTCAAGAGAGAATGTACTTGTAGGAGATGGCAGCTAAGCGGCATTCCTTGTTCTCATGCCATTTCTTCTATATGCAATAGGCAAGAGGATGCATATGACTATGTGGATGAGTGTTATAAAAGACAAAGTTCTTAGCTGCATATCGAACATGATGCAGCCTGTTCGAGGAGAGAAATTTTGGAAAAAGACTAATAAGGAAGCACCGAACCACTTCCAATGAGGGTGAAGCCTGGCAGACACAAACAAAAAAGAAGAAGAGAGGAAGGGGAGGTTGCAAGTGGTATTAGAATGTCGAGAAGAGGAATGAAGATGACATGTCGAAGTTGCAAAAAGACGGGACATAATAGTTTGACATGCCCCACTAAGAAGGTTGGGTCAGCGACATTACAAACGCTTCCAGTAAGTACTTCCATTTTGTTAAATTTGCATTTTTATGAACAAATTTGTGAACTTATGAATTTTAATACTATTAGGTTAAAAGTAAAAGTGTCAGACAAGACAAGAGGCAAAGAAGTGATTTACAAGCACAAGTTGCATCAACGTCAAAAGAAGCTCCAATTGAAGTGCCACTTAAAGTACTAAGGCCATCAAGAAAGAAGAAAAATATTGAGAGGAAGCAAGTCTAACCTATAAAAATGATAGCCATTTGTGTAGTTGGGTTCAAGTGACGTGGCTGTTTTTATTTTTTGTTCATGATGATGAGCCGAGGGAAGTGATGTGGATATCTCTTTTGTTATTGTTAATGATGGGTTTAGTGAAGTGGTCTTTGTGACTCTTTTCTTTTCATCGTCATTGACAAGTTTATTGATATAGCATTTGTGGATTTTTTTTTTTTTTTTTTTTTGTTGACGATGGGTTGGTTTAGTGAAGTTGTGTTATGGCTCTTTTCTAATGTCCAATTCTTGGTGTGCATGAAACCACCATGTCTCTTGCTGTTCGCTTCCTTTTATGAAGTGATTTGATAGGCCATAATTGTTCAAGTAATCTTGTTTACTCCATTTGAAATTGCAGTCACTTGTTGTTGACTTGCTATGTTATTCAAATAATCAGTTTTTTTTTTTTTTTTTTAATTCTACTTAGTAGAATTCAGTGCGATGTTAATGTTTAAGTTTATAGATATATCTACAGCAGGTATTGCTTTATCTCTTGTACATGCGTCTACGGTAGGCATCTTGGGCCATTTGTAGGCCATCTTGGCTTCAAATGGTGCTGTTTTTCTCAATTTTTTTGGTTGTTGAGCATCTGCAGATATTGTAGGTCCGCCTTTGCTCTGGTGATTTTTGTCACAATATTGAAGTGAATAAATAATTGTGTCGGTCAATGTGCACATAATTGACATCCTCAAAGCGATATGTCGCTCTCCTAAACTCGCAATCGCCTCGTCCGACAGCATCGGATCGCCTCTTCTGAGTGCTCGCACTCTTCTTCTTCTTCTTTGAGTCCACCATCCCGACAGAGACATCGCCGTCCAAGTAGCTGGAATCCGCGGAAGTGGAGACGGCAGAATCGCACGAGAAGCAAGGGAGAGGGAGGGCGAGACTGCCTCCTCTCGAGGAAGCTTCAACCGGAGCATCCTGTGTATCCGCGGGGCGGCCATTCGCTTGAGCACGCACGCTGCGCCGGAGATCTGGCTGGATTCTTCATCGGTGATCGATCGATTGGCGAGTTGGCGAGCCAGAGAGGCCTAATTGGGAAGATTCCAAGGGTTGGGTGACCGTGAGATGATGGGAATCGTCCCAGTTTCGAAAGCCGAGTCGGCCCTAAGCTAAGAATAGAGCAGAATTTTGGATGATTTCTTTTTGTTCAATCGAGGGTTCCGATTCAATCGAATCTTTTTCTTTTTCCTTTTTCGGCGATTTGTTATTATCAATTCGGTCATTATAGAAGAGAGATGTACGAGAGAGACAAGATACTTTCTTGTGGAATCTTTTTCGGTCCGACTCCTAAGAAAGCTTAAACCAAATCAATCTCCTGTCAAGTGATGTTTAACTAAACGGTACAATTTATCAACCAATCCACACATGAATTTCCTTTCTTAAAAGTACGGATTCTGACTTGTTTGGGCAACCATGATATCTTCCTCCCCAATTGTCCTTCGTCCTTGCTCTTCGTAAAGGAGATTTTAGGCCACAATAGCAAAATACAGATGTATCGTTGCTAATTGGAGGGACTGAAACCATCGTCTATGTTAAACGGTTCTCAAAATGATCCACGACACCTGGACAAAGGAAATAAGATGACAAAAGTCAACGCCACTATAGTAGTTCCAAAGTTCAGAGACCATGAAAAACACGAGCTTTCTAATTCATATATCTGCTGTGTTTAAAAAAAAAAAACAGACTATACGCATGTGAGTTCACTAAAATAGCATCCCCACAAGTCCTCTAAAACTAAAGCCAATATATAAATGAAATCAACATGTTCTAAGAGAGAAGTAACATGCTTAAAGCAAAATAAAGTTAAAGACATGTTATCTTCTAGAACCAAAATTGCAGGGTGTTTTACTCTTCCAAAGTTTAGAGACCACGGAAAGCATGAGCTGTCTAATTCATATATCTGCTGTGTATCAAATAAAAAATGGAGTATACGCTTGTGAGTTCACTAAAATAGCAGCCCCACAAGTCCTCTAAAACTAAAGACAATATATAAACAAACGCACGATAGGCCTTTAGATTAATCTATATTAATGTATAACAGGTTGAAGTTGTCGATCAACCCCTAAACATTTAGGATTCCAAATAACTCCTGTTGAAAAAAATAAAGATGGGATTAGAATCAGCCCGGCCTGACTTGGCTTCCAAATCTACAAGTGACCCGACTCTTTCATACTTTGAATTGGCCGTAATGCTGCAAGCCTAATTCTATATTTGATTATCCAACTAACGTAGTATCATTTCAACGTCATTGACCCCCCAAAAGATTGAACTTTATAATCAAATTTGTTGATCAATATAAGATATGTGGCATCAACATTAAAAATTATTTTATTAGTTGAATGCGTTTATTGAAATACATGCACAAAGCAAATGAAACAACCTAACTCCCACGTGCCATTAGATCTACAAACTTTTTGGACTTATGGGCAACATTGATATAAAATATTTTTGGACTTAGTTTTTATATTCATGATACTTGTGATTTTCATTATCTCTATTCCGAAGTGTGTTGGACCCTAAAAATCAAACTCTAGATCCGTCCTGTTGGCTTTCAATAAACACAGGATTATCCCCTTCCTATCAGGTTCGACATTAGGACGCAAAGAAAGGAATGGAACTTTCTAGAAAACCCAGTTTGGAGAGAACTTGAGATTCTCATCGATAATTCTAAAAGCATTATTAGGTAGTGGACATGCATGCTTACGACCCCACTGGAAATTGTCTTTAGACGACATCAGTCATATCACTTGTAAAGCAGACACCTTCTTCTCTAAGGCAGGAAGGCGTCCCTGTTCGAACTAGGAACACAACCCTAAAGGAACAGCTGCCTCGCACCTAATTGCTCCTCTTCCTCATCAAAGATAATCCGTCAACCCCAAACGCCCACCAACGTTTTCTCTTTCCAATCTAAAAAAGAAATGAAAAATATTTCTCTTCGACATCATGAGTCGAACAGATTATACTACGCACACTTAATTGGGGACACAAAACATACCTTTTTGTCATGCTCGCTAAAAGTTGACAACGTGAGAAAATCGGGACCACAAAATATCGAGTTTGCTAAGGAATCTTGAGAATGAATCGAGTCTCAATCGGGTCTTCACGTCGAATCGGGTCTTTGCGTCGAATCGGGTCCCCTCAAAAGCTGCTCGCGGAAATCCCCTGTTCCTCCCGAGCGTCATCGAGCGCCGTTGATGGCCGTCGTCGAGAGTTCAGAAGCTGCTCACGGAAATCCTGTGTTCCTCCCGAGTGTCATCGAGCGCTGTTGATGGCCTTCGTGGAGAGATGTCCACCGTCATCGAGAAAAAATTTGGAGTCAAGTGGTACGGGGTTTTGATTTTTTGAGCGGAGGAGCAAATTAGGGTTAGAGGTTGTCAGGGTTGTTGAGGGTTCTGATCGATTTTTGGGGAAGGGTTCTGGTTTGGGGGAATTATCTCCCGTAAGCAAAAAACCCAAAAGCGCAAAAAAAAAAAAAAAAAAAAAAAAAACATTTTTTTAAAGTCCGGTGTCCACATCGGCACCGGTCCGGCCATGTAGGACGGCCGACGCTGACTGTAAATCCACGTAAGCATTTTCCGGCATAAATTAGCCGGACGGACTCAATTGGCAAACTGACAAAAGATTTAGGACTCAATCGGCAAGATTGAAAGGTTTAGGACTCAATTGGCAAAACTGCAATAGATTTAGGACTTTTTGGACAATTCTCCCTATATTTGTCATACATTATTAGTCAATCAATACAAATTTAATAGTAGATTCAATAGATTCTTTTATTTATGTTTAAACGTTCCCATAAGTCAAGACGTCTAATTTGATTCATTAAACTTTTGACGGATGTTATGTAGTCTACCGTGTTTGAACCGTTGTTTAGTGCATGCAAATCCATGCGATAACTTGCTCGCCTGCCATGGTGCCTAATTTCTTCAGCCGCCTCCCCAACTACTTGCGCAGGTTTACATATAATGCTGCAGGGAAAATTAAGGTTCTCTTCCCCCTTCTGAAGCTTAAGGACGAAGATGAATACGTGTGGAACGGTGAACGGAATCAGGCTTTCGAAATGCTCAAGCAATGCTTGTCAGAGCCACCTGTTCTAGTGCCACCTTTGGCAAGCCTTTCGAACTTCACGTCTCTGCTTCGATGGACTCAGTGGGTGCTTCGTTGGCTCAAGAGGATGGGGAGAACCGTCTTCTATACTAGTAGATTCTTGAACAAAACAAAATGTTACTTGTTCTCCTAAAAAAAAAAACATCAAATGAGTGAGTTAGGTTGAATTTGGATTGAGTAAAAAATGATCCAACAACTCAAATTGATCTATCTAACCCAATTTTATATTATACACATTAATGGCTCACACCCAATTTAATCCAAACTCAAAACATACCCAACTTGACTAATATTACTAAAACACATTCGTATTTAATCCATTTAGAAATCCCCTCATCCCTGCCCATTTAATCCGTTTGAAGCTTTTCATGTAAAAATGTTATTTCGATAAAATTTTATATCAAATAAAAAAATTTAAAAAAAAGTTATCAAGTACAATTCCAACTTCAGGAGATGATCTTCTTGTCATTAAACTTTTTATTTTGGTCGGACGTGTTATTAGACTTGGCATGTTGAACTTTGTGACCTTATTTACTTTAATGTGTAATGCAACATGTAACATATTGTTGTTTATAGTTTTTTATTTGTAATCGAGTTAGTGTTGTTTACCTATAAACATCTATCTAAAAAAGGTAAACATAATAAAAGAATTGCTTTTAAGCTTCTCGCTTAATTTAACTCATTTGGCCTAGGCAAGAATTCTGGATCGTCTTCCTCACATCGCTAGGATCCAAACTCTAGACTTGCTGCTGCCATCGCTCATGTTCTCCCGAAGTGGGGAGAGATAGAGAGAGAGAGAGAGAGAGAGAGTCTAATAGAAAAGTGTAGGAAGGTAATTATCAAGGCTCGAAATGACAAGGAAGAGTTTGGGAAATTTTCTCTTTACATGTATGAACCTGTCTTTTTTGACTCGCTATTTTGAGGAAGCGAGCAAAGGAAAAATTGAATGTCAATTTAAATTAAATAATATTTATTATATTTATTGACATTTGTTAAGTATTTATTGATTTTGAAAAATCTGATGGAAGAATTTTAGAGAAACAGGGCCCATTTGTGAAGAGAATGAAAAGCTGAAAAATGGGACCTTCTCTGTAAGAATTTGGCATGTAAAAAATGCATAATCAGTCTATATGAGTTTAATTTGGGTTAATTAAAAATCCATCATGACCCATTTTACCTGGCCTTGTTTTTCATGAACCCATTATGATGATCCACTTTGTTGCTAAATGTGTTACCCATTCGAGTAGGGGCCCATGAAATATTAGTTGCAAAATGGGTTTAAGAGAAACTTTATCTCTTTATTTCTTAGTTAATAAATTGAGGCATTACTTGCTTTTACAATACTGCGTACGGTTGCTCATTCAGATATCATCAAAATACATCTTTTAAGTCCTTTAATAACCAGTCAAAAAAGATAAATTCTTTATAAGAACTATTCACTAGTACCCACTAGTACCATACACGGCTTGTGTGTTTCTAAATTCAATATGCTAAGGGCGCGTTTAGTAACGATTATGTTCTCAAAAACAATTTCGATTAGAAATAATTTTTTTTTATTTTGTTCCTAGGACCAATTTCTAAACATTTTAAGCCGTTTGGTAGAATCGTCCAAAATTTTTAATTCGGAATAGAATTGCGTTTAGTAGTGTGTTCAAAATTTTTACTCCAATTAATTTTCTTTTAATTTTTAAATAATTTTATTATTATTTTCTTATTTTCTTTATTTTCCTTTTTCTCTCCTATTCTTCTTCTTCAAGTGGCTAGCGACCTCACCAGAGCTTCACCGGCTCTTGGCGAGGCCGGCCCTCGTCGGCCGAGTCTCGCTGGGGCTAGGCAAGGCCCGCCTAGCTACCAATGAGGCTTGGCCTTGCCAAATCATGAGGCTCAACCTCACCGGGGTTGGGTGAGGACCGCCTAGCTACCAACGGGCCGGGCGAGCCTTGCTTGGCCACTAGCGAGGCTTGGTCTCGCTAGGGTTGGGCAAGGCTCACTGGCCACCGACGAGGCTCACCGATGGTCGGGTAAGCCTCGCTAGTGGTGGGCTTGCCTTAAGCAAGCTTATCGGATGGTTGTTGGTGACCGACGGTGGCGGGTGGCGCACGGTGGACTGTGGCGGATGGCAACCGTGGCGATGACAATAGATGAAGAAGAAAAAAGGGAAGAAAAAGAAGATAAAACGGAAGAAGAAGAAGAAAATGGCTTGATTCTTAGATTTGTTCTCGGGAACATGAATTTTCTTATTCTATTCTAAATTTACTTCTAGAAACAAACAAAAAAAAAAAATAGAAATTTATTCTCGAAACAAAAATTTTACCAAACACGATTCTGTTTCAAAATTACTCTCGGGAACAAAAAATTAAAATCCGACACTGTTGGGATGGTTACCAAACAGGCCCTAATTAAGTCTTTTCATGTAGCGTTTTTCTAGAGGCTCCGTGTTACTGCAGATATCCTTCGTTTATAGTTTTTAGTTTTTTTAATGAAGTACTCCCGTCAAATTAGACAATAGGCGAACCATTGACCGACTGTTATTTCTCGTGAATAAACTTGCTTCTTGGACTAAATCTGAATGTATGGGGTCCAGCTCATAGCGAGGACAGCCTGACGTGCTTCATCTGCATTTATTTAAGGAAATAGGAGAAGTTGCAGTGCATGCTTGAAAAATCGATTGTACACCAACCAATTTGCATTACTAATAAGTCAACATCATCATAATCAATTCAAAAGTCAAAACAGAAAACCCAAACCGACTTTCAATCCTCATATACGCACGGGTCTTGCGGATTCATGATCCATGCGCGTGCATCTTTCCTCTTCACGGGCATCATATAAAAGAAATTGGAGGTTTGATTGTAGCTGTTCTCTTTCGAGCATGTTTGCCTTTGACTTTCGGAATCAAATGTGCACGTGAGGAGTCATGAATAGCTGACGGCATGAAACAGAAGACGCACGGAATTATTTAATAGCATAAGAAACTTTCTGGCAAGACGTGACGCAAAATTAAAAGGAGAGCAAAGGAGAAGGACAAGACGGCAGATATGCATGTGCGTCCACGACGTTCTAGACTAAAATTACTCCAAAACACTTTATATCCTCTGGAAGAATTTCTGTAATTTGCGTTTCCGAAGTTATTTTTGACGTCATTATAGGAAAAGGGACTTTGTAAGAAGTGTCTCTCGTATACTTGTCTAGCAAATAATTGACAAAACTTCGCATATTTGAAATCCGTAACTTGTTTCCTGCTATTTTATGTATGTTTAAGTAAGTGTTCTAAATTACTCGTTCCATTGAACAGTTACAAATATATATATAAAACTCACCAAATTTAAATTGATGATTTTCAAATTGGTAATTGTACCATTACTTAGTTGTCTGATTGTTGTTTTTTGTGCCATTTGGTTCTCTTATAACTTTTTGTGCAATATAGTCCTTTAATTTTCGGAATTCATACAACCAAGTCATTCCTTTTCGTTGCTAACCACATTAAACCGTTGACATGACAAAATTTGGACATGTGGTGCCACATCAACAAATAAGAGAGAGAGAGAGAGAGAGAGAGAGAGGTGTGTAAGCCGTGTTAGAGAAGTTATGCATTAAAGAATTGGTTTAATGCAGGGTAAGCTCATAAGTAGGCTTGTAACTCATTAATTTAAATTTTTGAGTGAATGTGAATTTAACTAGATAATGATAGATTTGGAGACTTGCTCTTGCCTATCTTTATGGGTAAAAGTATCGAATTTTTATTGCGATATATCAATAGATGCAATCTTGGCATGCTAGACCTTCACAAGACAGAGGGGGTAGGAGGGAGGGGCGCTTAAGAGTGTGTCGCCTCCCCCTTGGGACCTCTGACAAGATTGGCGTATGGGGTGGTAGGCAAGCGTCGTCCCGCACTCGAGGAGTGCCCCTCCCATTTCTAGTGGCAAGGTTCATCCATGACCCTGGTATTGATGGTGCAGACTCCAGAGGGCCTCATAACTCTCCTCGAGGTTACATCCTTTTGATGTTTCGATCGTGAGTACATGCCATTTTGCTGGTACAGCAACACTGATTTGTTTAGAATAAACAAAGTAACAAAAACAGTTTTGCAAATAAAAATATCATTTTGAAATGCCAATAAAATTACTTACTAAGTTGAAAAATGCCAATTGTAGTAATATGAATTTAGTGATAGCATGAAAAAATTACACATTTTTTTTTCTGTTTGAATTCTTATCATCCAAAGTCTTGCTTCCATGACGTGAAAGGCGAGTGCCTAGTAGGTGTATCTAATAGACTTGGGCTGGATACTTCGAATATTTTTGGGTCTTCTCTCTTTTGAGGTATAGATTAAAATTAAGGAGTATCATAACAACTCAGGTACTTGAACCGAATCGAAACACATTAAACCATAACAGTTTGGGTACTTGTCCAAATTCAGCAACCTTGAATGCATCTACGTCTACTCGCACCCACTAGGTGCAGCGTGACCGGACCCTTCCCTCATTAAACATGGACAAGAGGCCAAATAAGCCTAGATCTAAGGCTTGCCTTTGGTGGAGACTCAGCCTTAAATTTGGGTTGATCCTATGTTGACAGTTCAGTTCAGCCCCAATCCGAGGTTGAAGGGGGTTAATGGACATTGCTGGTGGCTCATGCGACATCGATGATCACCATCGACTCTAGGTTTGGCAATTGCAGAGGCAGGGGAGGAAGAGGAGAGAGATAGAGGTGTGATTGGCTGGATTTAGGTGGCTCGATTCTTGCCGTCGAGCTAGAAGGTGGGCCGCCGGGTTGCCAATGACATTGGGGGCGAGGGACAATGGCTATGGTGTGACTAGGGCATGGTAGTTGAAATAAGTCTCTCTTTCCACGTATATTTTATACAATCAAATTTTGTAACGGAACTTAATTAAACTCTTAAGTTCGAGTACATTAATTAAATTTTAAATATTTATGAAGTTGAATAAACTTGTCTAAATTTTCAAATGAAATACAATTTGAACTCATAATCAAGAAATCACTAGTAAGTCACTCAATTATTCTATATTCACAATTATATCTCACCAAATTCGATTATACACACACTCTTTGTTTTCTAGTTCTAGAAATAATCTAACTTGTTTCCTATGTGTACTCAATATTAAAGAAAATTAGGTTAAGTGCCACAAAAAGGATGATTTGCAAATCAATTCTAAACTTATTTATTTTTAATAAACTTTACAATTTTGTTAATGCATTCTTAAACTTTCTGTGCAAAATTTGAAATCGTTCTGACTAATTGCTATTCGAAATTGTTAACGTGACATTGAATCATCACTAATTATCTTATTTGACACATTGATGTAAATAATTTTATGGGAAATAATGTTTCATATGGATCACTATATCACTAATTTATGAAAATAATCGATAAAAATAACTATATTGAATGCATCAAAAGGTTAATGAGGGAATCGACATCCGTGCGTTTATAAGTAGGACTGGATTGGTAATGTATTTTTTTCGCCATAAGGGGAAGAGTGAAAATGAAAAAGAAATAATAATTAAAAAAAAAAAAAAAAAAAAGCCGAAAAGCACGCGATAGTCTCGAGGCTTTGCTTGCACTTACCTCTCCTACCTCCCTCCTCTCTCTCTCTCCCTGTCAAAATCATATAAAGCTCTAACCCCTTCTCTCGATACATCCATTACACTCTTTGTACGCATACCGTTTCCTCTCTATCTCTCGAAGACTCCTCTCTATCTCTCTCTCTCCCTCTCTCTCTGCGCGTCGAAAATGTCGTGCTTCAAGGGAAAGTACCACGGTATTGCTCTCTAACCCTACCTCATCCGCAACACCATAGGAACTACTCGTGGAAACTGCTTGACCCTTGTCCTAAATCTCGCTTTGTTCGGTTAGATCTGCGTTTCTGCTTTTCTTTTTCCTCGGTGTCGCGCGTGTCGAAAATCTGTCCGATCGTTTTGGCTTCTATGGCACCAGATGCTGCTGTCAGGCGATCGTCGTCCATTTCGCTATCAGTTAAAAAATTTTGTAATTGAACGGCCGGTGGCTGTTCTTCTGGGAAATTCATCGTTTTCTTAAAGAATTAGATTTGTTTTGGTTGTGCTATGGCCTGGACTGAAGTGATTTGCTCTGTTTCCTCAGCGCTTATGAACTCAGAGGAAAAAAGGGTGTGTTCATCTTTTGTTGGATCTGTTTGTGTTGGACTTTTTCTAAACGAGTTCCCAGCTGTTTATTTGTTGTTCAAGTTCCGAGATCGACTTGGATTTACCGTTGCCAAATCTTAAAAAGTGGGCGCTACATTCGTTCTATTCAGTACTTTATTCGAGTGGAGGAATATGCGGCTATTTTATTCTGCTCTGCGAATTTGATATCTAAAACTGACACCATTTCTTGGTTTTTTCTTTTTTTTCCACTCTCTCATCAAACAAATTAGATCATAGTGACAGTGGTTTCGTGGTACTGAAAGCTGTTAATCAGATGTGAGTTGCACATCAATCATGTTTCGGAGATTGACCCTGCATCCTTCTCAGACTAATGACTGATTAGTACTTGAATTAATTGGTTTTGAATGAGAAAATCAAAGGTTTCAAGTGAGATTTTGTTTACTTGGCATCCATCTAGTAGCTTCTAAAGAAAGTTCTTCATGTTGAGGTTTTAGCATATAATCAGTTTTTGTTATTCCATGTAGCTGCTAGAAGCATAGAATTGGACTTATATCATCTACTCTTACCTATTTGCTGAAAAGAAATTGTCAAGTCACAGTTTTCTTTTCTGACCCTTCTAATTTTTAAAGATTTTACACTGATTTGATCAGGATGATGAGCGAGCTATGTATCGGCATATCTCTGCTGCTCTGGTTCTATGTGATGTTGCAGTTGTAATGTTGTGATTAGATACAATTGGTTTATTTGCTTCAGTATAATAAAATTGTTTTGGCCGAAGAATCTGAAAGTGAAGCTTGCAAAATTGCAGATGAGCTCATTGCTAATGCTGCTTACATCGGCACCCCTGGAAAGGGCATTCTTGCTGCTGATGAATCAACTGGGACAATTGGCAAGCGGTTATCCAGCATCAATGTTGAGAATGTTGAAGAAAATAGGCGTGCTCTCCGTGAGCTTCTGTTTACTGCTCCGGGTGCCCTCCAATACCTTAGTGGAGTGATTCTCTTTGAGGAGACCCTTTATCAAAAGACAGCTGCTGGTCAGTGTCAGATAGCTCTATTGTGATGGTTGATGACTATTTTTCTTCACCTGGAGTTAGTTGATATCCTGGGTTTTGTACGTAAAGATAGATAGTAAATTTTGTCACCTAATGTGATTGCTTTCCACCAGTACTCAGAAATCATTTGCTTTACTGATGACTTACAAGTGCTTTTAATGCTGTTCTGCAGGCAAGCCTTTTGTTGAGGTCCTAAAAGAGGAGGAGTTCTTCCTGGAATTAAGGTTGACAAGGGCACTGTTGAGCTTGCAGGCACCAACGGTGAGACAACCACCCAAGGCCTTGATGGCCTTGCACAACGTTGCCAAAAGTACTATGAGGCTGGTGCACGGTTTGCTAAGTGGCGTGCTGTCCTCAAGATTGGCCCAACTGAGCCATCACAGCTGGCTATCAATGAAAATGCCAATGGCCTTGCACGATATGCAATCATCTGCCAGGAGAATGGTTTGGTCCCCATTGTTGAACCTGAAATCCTGGTGGATGGACCTCATGACATTGAGAAGTGTGCTGATGTGACTGAACGTGTCCTTGCCGCATGCTACAAAGCTCTAAATGACCATCATGTCCTTCTTGAGGGTACTCTTTTGAAGCCAAACATGGTAACCCCAGGATCAGAAGCCCCAAAGGTCGCACCTGAGGTGATTGCTGAGTACACTGTTCGTGCCCTTCAACGTACTATGCCTCCGGCTGTCCCTGCCGTTGTGTTTTTGTCTGGTGGGCAGAGTGAGGAGCAGGCAACCCTCAACCTCAATGCCATGAACAAGCTCAAGGGCAAGAAGCCATGGTCTCTTTCCTTCTCCTTTGGACGGGCTCTTCAGCAGAGCACTTTGAAGTCTTGGGCTGGAAAGGAGGAGAACGTGCCCAAGGCACAGGCTGCATTATTTACTAGGTGCAAGGCAAACTCAGAGGCAACTCTTGGTACTTACAAGGGTGACGCAAAGCTTGGCGAGGGAGCTGCTGAAAGTCTCCATGTTAAGGATTACAAGTACTAAGGTGCTTTTGCTGGAGGTATTTTCTGCTTTTCATTTGAGAAAAATAGGTGTCTGGAGATATCCTATTTTTGTACTAGGATAATAAGCATGACTGTACTGGTAATGCATTTTTATTGATGTTGTGATGGTTGAATGTTTGTGACTTCTTTATGAAGTTTTATATTTTTATATGAGGAGGTTGATATCTTTCTGTTTTGATGTTTCTGAAGAAAGTTCTTTTTAATTATGTAATGCCTGTGATATACTTTTGCTTCATACTTGGGACTACTACAGCAATCTTTTCTTTGGTGCGCTATTTTGAGTCTTTTGACAAAGAGAACGCTCTGTGCTTCTCTTTCTTCTCTCTACTTCAAACCTCGGATCTAAATTTTAAGAGAGGCCTCTGTAAGAGTAAGCCGGCTTGATGGCTAGAAAAGTTGATAGAATCCCTCTTGTAAGGTGAGACGGAGATGTCGGTGATCTTGCAAAATTGTCTGGATTGTCTTATACTGCATTTTGCTGCGTATGACATCTTAATAATACCATCTTTTAAAAGCATATCAAATAGTTAGATGTTACAATAATCTTATGTTTTTACATGGTTATTGTCATTACCTTTTGTTTGTTCTCTACCTCGTCACTTATATGTTTCAGTAGCCCTAATATTGGCTTTTCAAGTTAGCCTTCATTTATGCCATGCAGTTTGTTTACATTGAGATCGACTCCAATTTGTATGATAGGAAGGCCACAGAATGCGCAGAGGTCAGGCCAAGAGAGAGAGCTTTACCTAACTTTGAGTTTGGTTGTTGCATTTATGGCCGTCTTTCCAGCGGAGCCCTACTCATTTAGCTGGAAGTAGGAAATCGGTCGGGCAAAGACGAATGAGTCAAGTCTCCTCGCCTTTACTCAGCCACCGACCTGACTCTTAGAAAAGACCGTTATATAGCAGTTACGCATAGGCGCTTTTAAGCCTATGCCGTTGAGAGAAAATGAGTTTCGGTTGTCCAATGATTGAAGAAAGATGGTTACATGTGAAGAAGCACTGTAACTCTCTGGAAGCCTTTGTGTTGTGTTGTGTTCAATACTCCAGTGTCAAAAAATTTGACACGTGATCAATTCTTCCCGACACGTTCGACACGCGAGTCCGAAATTCCAACACGTGATTCCAACATACACGGTCAATTTTAAAAATTTTTAATACTTGGAGGGGTCAAAATATAAATATAAGAAAAAAATAATGAAAATAATAAAAATAAAGGGAAAAGAATAAAATTTTCACTCTTAAGCTTCTCTCTTAGAAGTTTTGACCTTTCGGTAGGTGAAGATGGAATGCCCCTCTTCTCGCCGCGTTCCGCAAAGTTAAAGTTGTGTTTTTTTTTTTTTTTTTTTTTACTTCTTTCCACCTCTCAGTGTCGCTTGCAAGTTATCTCTTTTGGTCACATTTTCCATGTCGAATTTAGTTATTTCCTTTTCTTTTGGTCGTACTTTGAGAGTTCTTGTCTTGAATTTTCATTTTTCTCGAACCTTGTTCTACAGAGGAGCTCAAGCCAATATATATCATGAACTCTGAACTCGGTCTGGGACTATAAGAAATCTCATTAATTTCCAACAAATGTAAGAAAATAAGACATATTCCTTCAAATTTACTCTTGTGTTTGTAATTTTTGAATTTCTCATTCAATCTCTGTTAAATTAAAATAATAAATTATATTAACAAATGTTGGATTAATATTTTTAGTATAAATTAATTCTATGTTTTTTTATTATTATTTATTTATTTTTGCATATATACATAAATATATATTTAATATATAACGTGTTGGAATTTCTATTTTTTAAAAATAACGTGCGGCGTGTTGTGTCGTGTCGTGTCGCGTGTCCGTGTCGGTGCTACATAGGTTAAATGCAAACGTTTAAAGAAAAGAACGGGATATCAAATTGTTAATCTTACTGCAAAGGAAAATTATGACGTCAAACTATAATTACTCGCTCACAGGGTCCTTAAATTTACGGATTGTTATTAAATAGGAGAAGAACATTGACAATAATTTCGACTTGTTCCAAGGAAACTTGCTCTAGCTACCCCCGAATTTGTTGTGTTTGGCCGTACTACACTATAATCGATGTCTTGAAATTGTTCATTTGATTAAATGGAAATCATTATTATTGGATGATCGTGATACTTTCCAAAATCAAAATTATTGATCAACAGAGAAATAATATCACCATTTTTGTTCAATAAGATATTAAAGTGGATGATTGACTCAATCCATGTTAGAAATAATCGCAGGAAATCTTTTGATAATACGGATTTCTATTTCTCAATAATATCCCACGATTAAGACAGTTGGTTGAATTCTATGAAACCAATTCATAGAAGTTCATTGATATTTTTTTATTGGTTAATTTTTAAAATGTCAACGTTCTTTTCAGTATGTCCCTAGAAGCACCCACTTGCCCTTATTGTCTTGTTATGTGTATATGTAAATCCAGCATGGCAGTCATGCGTTGGACTTGTTTGCATATTAGTCTTCGGGAGTCGGAACATGCAAGACTCAATGCACATTTTAAACCTAAAAAGTAAATTTCACCCACCAAAAGAATTTTAGGTACTCAAATTCGACAGTCAATTTTTACCCCTCGAGATCAGTTGTTCTTTTTTGAAGTGTTGAAGTTTATGATTTCCTGAGTACAATTGCACATCCCGAGACTAAGGATCCCAAGGATTCCAACATAGCAAAAATCAGGTTGAATGTATGTTGGATGAAAAGTAATTGCCAGATAAATTCCAGTTAAATCTTCCAATACCATAAAGAAAGGTCCCAAAGTTTAAAATTGTACTTAAAGGTCTTGGAATCGAGCAATATGTTCCAAACCCCTAAATTATAGCGGATGATAATTTTCTTAAATGACAAGTTGCTAAATGACGTCGATTCATACACTCGAGCCTTAGGCCCCAGTATGAGATGAGAGATGTCACAGGCTGTGATTTTTGCGATTTTAGTTAGCAATATTGGCTTTTGGAAAGCTCTCAACATGAACAGTCCACGTCATTAAAATCATGCAAAATGGACGTTAGATATAGAAGATATGGGCCCGAAAAGAGCAAATCTCACATTGAAGCAGCCCACTTTGCCTTTACATGGCGTTCGATTTTGCTTATTAAAGAGAGGGGAACAAAGGGAAGTCCTAGTATGTGATATCTAGATGTTCGCCTATTTGACTAGTGAGCAAAGAAAATGGAATTTAGTGATGGTAATTGGGTCGATTGAATTGACACTATTTGGAAATGTATCATTTATGGGATTAAAGGGACCCATAATTTAGCCGAGAAATTTTTGACTTATTGAATGAATTATAGACAAAATTTTCAGTCCATAATATTTGATTTACATGAAAATTGGACATAACTAATGCAATTTCTTCTTCAATGGCTAGCCACCTCTCCTCTTTGCAACTTGTCATTGTGGCCATGCCACTTCGCACCGCCACCCACTCCACCAATGGCCTTTCAAGCAAGAGGCCAAAGTTGGATTAAAAGGATCTCTCTTTCCCATTCTCGGCGACACCCCTCCCCCTCTCCTTTTCTCTCTCTCTCTCACTCTCTCTCTCTCTCTCTCTCTCTCCACTCTCATTTTCCCTCAATCTCGCTCAAGGAATCGCGGACGCCAAGCTAGGTTGAGGTTCGGTTTTCCGCGAATCGAAGTTTGATTTCCATTGTCAAAGCATTAAGGCAAGTGGGATTCCTTCATTCTACGCTATTCTGATTTGCTTGTTGCTTGGCTCGAAGAATGTGCCTTTGATGTGTTTGTGGTACTCAATTCCTGTTGTCTTTGGGTCGATTTCAAGATTAGAGTTGCTGCGAGGTGTGCCGTGTGGTGTCACAGGTCATTAGACCTTCAATTAGATTGTTTTAGGCTTGAATTTTGTTTTTTTGTTTTAGGCTTGAATTCATTCTTGCATGTCGCAACGAAGGTGTAGTGAGGTTTCGACTGGTGGTGAGTCGGTTGAACCGCGGGGTGGTGTCAATTCTTCAATGCATGGCTGGCTAAATTCATGTTAATTTAGTCCCTGCATGTGAATTTTGTGATGGAACTAGTCCTTGATAGGTCGAAAGATATGTAGGCGTGCATTGAGGAATGGGTCCTTGGTTTGTCGAACTTAGTAGTGAGTTGACTTGAAGTGATGTCAATTGTTCAATCCCGATTTGTTGCAATTGTGTTAGGATTGTCAAGAGTAGGTCGAGTGGATGGTATTATGTGCAAATCATCGTCTAGACTCTAGTTTTGAGAATGGTATTTTGAATTATGTTAAGTCTTGGTAGGCTTGATGTTTGCATGCTGAAAGACAAGATAAATGTGCAAGAATTATGTGATTAAGATACCATGATAATGAATACTGTCGGACTGTTGAATAGCGAACTAATGATGCCTTGTGGGAGTCAGGATGCCTAGGGACAACAAACTCTAGATGCCTCGGATGACAAACTAAGATGCCTCGGAGAGAGATGCCATGGATAGTGAACCATGAAGCCCGTGTAGATTGGTTAGAGAATCAATGTAATCCGTGGTGGATTGGACAACGAACTAGTGTAATCCATGAGTCTAGGAATGAAAAGATTGATTGGAAAAGTGAGAACTAAAATGTGTGAACCGTATGCGCATGTGTGGTTGAGTTGTTTGTCAAGTCTTTGGGTCCTTATGTCATGAGTATAGAATACTCGAGATAGCCATCTTTTTGTTATAGTCTACCCGATCTTAGTTGATCTCATATATTACTGTTTATATCATAATTGATGAGTGAGTTGCATGTCTTAAACATATTATTCATATGTGTGACGAGTGGATCCTATAGTATAGGGTTTTGGATATTTCATCTAATGGGCATTAGCTCACCCTTGTAGATGTTTAAATTGTTCAGATCATTAGATATGGTTGCTTATCCCATGACCCCCTTATCCGGAGACAGAGCACGTTTAGATTTCGAGGGACATTTGATGGAGTTTACTGTCCTGGTGTTCCCCTCAATGATATTCGTGAGATATACAGCCACGTTATGGGTAGACGTAGGCTTGCCTGCTAATCACATTCCTTAGTGTTTCATGGCTATATATGTGAAGGTCGGGGGAGGACACCTTATAGGTCTATTGCTGTATCCACAGGATAGTTAGGGGTGTCAACGGTTCGGTTCGGTTCGGTTTTTTGGTTTTCAACTTTTGGTTTTCGGTTTTTTTTTTCTTTTTTCTTATTATTTTTTTTCTGTTAAACTCAAAATAATCTAAATTCAATATGTTACTGCACTTCAAGCTTAGAAGATTTTGTAATTTAGATCATATACTTCATTCCCTTTTTTAAGCATTGACCAAATAATGATATCCAATTTAAACATTTGCTTAACATAATCTCTCTTGATGGATTCTTTAAGAGACAATTCTATTGTTCAATTGAAAAAAAGAAAGAATTTTTTCCTTACTGATAAATTACTAAAAAAGTTTATAAGTGTAAAAAAAAAAACTATTGGCAAAAAGTGTTTACTTTATCCCATTCCCGAATAACATATTGGTAAGTGCTAAAACAAATCTTAGAGTTTCCGATTTTTAGTCCATTCTAGACTTGAAAGTTTTGGTTTGGTCTACAAAAGACTTGTTTAAGAAGTCCCAATCAAATCGTGTGCTCAGCACTAGTAAAATTGAAGCGTAGAAAATCCGACATCGCTTCCATGTGGAATATTTGGCTACTTGCCACGTGCCTGTTCCAATCGTGTAATTCCATCAAAGATGAGCTTGAGACTTGATTGAGACTTTTTTGAAACCTTAAATTATCATTTGACAAAAATAAAAACGCTCCCAATCAACCAATAGCCGAAACGTTCAGTCTTGTTTCTACATTATAAAATTGGGGGAATGCCCAATCCTTTAAAAACATAACAAGCCCAAGTAACTTTTATCTCCCAATCTCTAGGAGCTCTATCAACAAGATGAAATTGCAAAATGGCCCTCCAAACTTTCAAATTCCTGAGTCGAGTACAACTTTGCATTAAATTCACAATGAATATGAGAATTGAAGTATCAATTGTAATATTGAAAGATATAAATATAAATAATTCTTACATGTCAATCATCAAGAGAAATTGCTATTGAATTCAGATCCATGGTTGTAAATGACAACTTTGCATTAAATTTACAATGAAAATGAGAATTGAAATATCAATTGTAATATTAAAAGATATAAATATTCAATGGTTATTTTTTTTTTTCACCCACTCGAAATTTTCAAGTTCTTCTAAGTCCTCCTCGATCGATGTGAAAGTGGTGTAGATCGTAACCAATCTTGAGTACATATAAGAGCCTTTACCATCATTGGGGTCAATGAGCTACAAAATACATCAAGTACTCGACCTCTGGTATCGTGAGCTACAAAATACATCAAGTACTCGACCTACGGTATCGAATATAGACTTTGATGCTATAGTGGAGATGGGCACGGCCAAAATATCTCGAGCAATGGAAGATAAGATAGGATATATGGAAGAATTGACTTTCCACCAATTTAATATATCAAAGGTGGAGCTATACCATTCACATCTTTCTTCCAAATATTTATCTAATTTAGATTTTTCTTTCACATATTCTTGTCTGGTTTGGCTAAGATACATTGTAGTTATAATGTTCGCACAAACCACATGAGACATTGAAACGTTCACTGTCTTTGTCCCCTTTAATCTCATGTTGCTTTGGGGGCATGTACCGGTGCGATATTGCTCAAACAATAATGTCAAAGATTTTTTTACTCTATCTCGCAAAGTTTCCGCCCGGTTGTCTTCATATACTTGATTAATCATCCATTTCACATACTTCATCTTATGTCGAGGGTCAAGTATACATGCAATGAACCATGTGAGATTTATGTTGTTTACATTACCAAAATACTTATTAAACTTGATCTTCAATCTCTTAGCCGTTTCTTGCAAACTCCTATCCTCATCCCCACAATATTTATCAATCATCATATAAATCCCATAGACATCTTTTGTCATATCATTGCAAATGACGTAAGAAGAGCCCAATACTTTTAAAGTCACATCATAAAACAACTTCAAGAAAGGAAGAAATTGATGGGCATAATACCAATCATTATCAATAGGCAACCCTCTCACCTTGAAAAGCTCTTCAGTAAATCTTCTATCCTGAATATCAAATGAGATAAAAGCATTTCGAAACTTCAAGGCCACTTTCGACATCACGTATGTTGAATTCTACCGAGTCTCCACATCCAAATATACAAGATTATTGGAATCAATATTTTTCAGCAGAATGCACTCCTTAAACCGTTGCAATCTCGATGGAGAAGATTCACATAACGAACAGCTGAGCGTATTCTAACAATGGAATTATCTATATCTTTCAAACATTCTCTCACAATCAAACTGAAAATATGAGCACAACATCTCATATGGAGTAACTTACCCGATAATATTAGAGCATTCTAAGAGTTAAGTATTTTCTTCAAATATTGAACTCCCGAGTCATTGGAGCTAGCATTATTAACGGTGATAGAAAAAATGCCTTTGATCCCCCAACTAGTTAAGCATTTCTCAACTTCTTTCCTTATAATATTAGCCGAATGTCTTAGGATTTGACAAAAATTCAAATTCTTTTTTGCAACTTCCAATCAGCATCTACAAAGTGAGTAGTAAGATACAAGTAACTTAGATTTTGACATGAAGTTCACGTGTTAGTCGTAAGACAAACCCTTGGAGAAGTATCGGAAAAATATTTTTTCAATTTGCTTCTTTCCTCTATGTATAACTTATAACAGTCCTCCCTTAATGTGTTTCTTGAAGGGATGAAAAACCTTTGCTGGATTCTACTCACGAATTTCCAAAATGCCTCAAGTTCCACAAATTTGAAGGGTAGTTCACCAATAATAAACATCGCTGCTAGATTTTTTAGACTAGCATCTTGATCAAATTTCCAAGGACCAGCTGAAATAGAATTACTAACCCCAATAGATTCATTTGAGGCACTTTTCTTGCCTTTTCTCCATGTTTGCATATGGATAATTCTTACATCTACCTAAATAATTATGCATTCCACTAGTCCCACAATATAGACATTCGGCTTTATCTTGGCTATTTTATATTCTTTTAAAGTGTTCCCATGCTACAGATCTCAGCCTCCTTCTATTTGTACCGTTATATTTACATATTAAAGATTCGCTCATTGTATATTTGGCTTTGCAAATGATGTTACTGCCTTGACAGAGATATCTACAAATGGCTTATTCTGAGTAGAAAGAAACCATTTTTAGATTCACAAATTTGAAAAGTTGTCTAAAGTCATTAATAAATTAGATTAAAAAAAGCCATGAGAATAAATATAAGACATTGAGCAACCATGTTCGAGAAGTAACATACCAAAACAAATAAGAACTACAGAAAAAAAAAAGGAGGACAAATAATCTTATATAAGCAGAAGAGACTGAAAAAACTCAAATTTCTCCACTTTTATTTGCATACCACTAAAGCATCATTCTAGGCCCACAACAAGGAGAAAGAATCAAATACAATAAAGAGTAAACTTCATCTTACTTGCAAGAGTCAATTCATGGACGGCATTGGGTGATTCCTCAAACAGCGGCGGAGGACTTTTGAACTCTATCAACAAAACCTGTACAGTGAACATTTCTCTTCTTATTGCGTACATACAATGACAGATACACGTATAAGAAAGACAGCACAGTTTAAAGCAGAAGCCTTAGTCAATACTCTTCTCTACACATTAAATTTGGCAAGCAAACTCTCCATACGGTAACATTGTACAAAGCGAAATCCACTATGATTAGAAATCACACAAATGAAAACCTCCAAATGAAATCCAATCAAACCTCACCCTAAATGCGCAGAACCTGTGGGCTTCAAGCATTAACAAATGCAACTCATGCCAAGGAAGGGCTTCCTGAACTCAACCAATTCAAAATACGCACACTGCATACTATAAAATATGACATGAGTCTTGATGTACATAAGTTAAGAACAAGATCAATCTGAAAAGGCTTGATATTGGTTAAGACATTTTTTTTTTTTTTTGCAAACAATGTCAAAAAAGCCTTTAACATCATGCACTCCAACTGAAACAAAGGTTCTTACTCTGTTCATGTTGTAGAGAGTCTTTAACATCAGCAAGATGCCCTGTAACAATGCCCAATTCGTGCAGTCTTAGAGCTTCAGGTGCTCAATCAGGCATCAAAACGAGAAATGTTTAATTTAAAAACTGTAACTACGATCAAGGTTCTGCGAAAGATGCTTGAATACGTGACACTCAACAGTAATATGCGTCTTTGCTTCTATTTACTGTTGAAAGAAGTACTAATGGAAAACCAGAGATAGAAAGGACAAGATAAACATAGAGAGCACAAACAATGCTGTGTCGGCAAAATGCATCATAAAGAAATGAATTACCTCAACAGGCTGAGGTTTGAGGCACGGCTGAGGAGAACAAAGGTAAATCATGGGCGGATATTTAACATATCCAGTTTCTCACTATCCTAAAAGATACCCCAAAATCAATTACCTCGGCCATCGGTCTTAAGCCAAAACCCCAAGCAATTAAACTATGGTTCTCACCTACCTAATGAACAAGCTCACCAAAACAAAATGGCTCAAAAATCGCAAATGCAGCTCTCTCCATTCTCAGCTCAGAGATCAGAGTAATTCAGACAAACTTTATCAGCATCAGGTTTGCGGGTCGACTCAAGTCAAAGAAACAAAACGTTAGAAGTGACTCAGGATCTAGTAATCGAAACCAGAACCCATGAAGTTGTTCAAGCGCATAAACAGGAAGGATTCCTGTGGAGCACCAGAGGAAAATAAATTCACACTCAAAATGGATTATAGCCCACAAAAAAAAAGGAATTATAATTGTAAGCCTTTTAATCTGAAGTAACAGAAGTTAGAACCAAGTAATTGTTTATGTAGAAGTGATTCCTGGAGCCAATTTTCCAATCCAACCCTAGCTTAAACAAAAGAAAAATCAAATCTTGATGAATAAAGTGCATTAGTTTACCACGAACAACCAATGTTAAATAACGAATTATGAAGCAATAGCTTTGTCTGAGGAACAAGACTCATCCCCACCAGCTACAGGCAGACTCATTCATTTGCATCAAGGCAAAAGTTCAACCGCAATAAACCAGGTACTCTTTATTTGTATCTACTCTGATCAAAGAAACAACTGACTATTGACACTGATCTCTACTCTTAATGACACCAAAAAAGGGATCAAGAAACGTGGGTTTTGCCTTTACCGATGCCCATAACTCGCAGACAACCAAAAAACAACGAAAAAACAAAAAGGAACGTCGGCAATGAAAGACGAACAATGTCTAAAGACAAACTTGAAAGCGAGCGATGGCATCAGCAGCAATGGTGGTATAGGCGCTGCCCATGTGAGGAGGGGCATTGATGTAGTAGAGCGGCGTCGTGAGGACAAAGGGTCGGTCTTCGAAGCGCTGTTGCTCGACCCAACACAGCACACAGCTCCACGGGTTGTCGTGGCTGACGAAGAAGGAGAAGAAGAAGAGAAAAGGGCGTGGCAGAACGGGAGGCGGGGCTTCGAAATGGAGGGCCTGGAGGCCACGGTGTGCCAGGGGCTCACGAGCCATGCCCAAGATTAGAGACTTGCTTGCACAAGTGTGCAGGACATGCTCGGGCACGTCCCTCAATCGATTGCCGTCCTTGTCATCGTTGCCGCCGCTGTCCCCGTCGTCGTTGCGATCCACAGTCACCATCGTTGTCGCCATTGCACCTTCAAGATGAGAGGAGACAGGAGAGAATAGAAATAGGGTTGGCCCTTTGCCAGTTTGGTTAATGGTTGTATTTTTTGTTAGTTCAATTAACCGATAAAAATCGAACTGAACTGAAAATTTTCGGTTTTTAATGAAAATCGAACTGAATGAAAACCGAACTGAAAAAACCGAATTTTTCGGTTCGGTTCGGTTTTGTTTTCAGTTTGGTTACTGAAACCCCTAGTAGCTATGATGAGGGTGGCAGTGGTGAGGAGCGGTATAGGAAGTTGGAGATATTGGGATCCATTTTTGGGCACAATCTTGGCACTTTTTGGGATGGAACCGTGCAGACGGGTAATGTATGATATTTATAGTTGTAGGCGTAGTTATGGTGGTCATGTCGATAGCAAGTGCGAGTAGTACATCTTTTTGACCTCCTAAAAGTAGCCTTGTTCATATCACCCATGTATAAAAATAAAATATGAAATGAATTGTGTTCATCCATGTCTATTTGATTTTATACATTTGGCTTCCGCTTGTGCTATAACTGAAAAGAGGGAGAATTGTCCAAAAAGTCCTAAACCTATTGCAGTTTTGCCAATTGAGTCTTAAACCTTTCAGTTTTGCCAATTGAGTCCCAAAAATCGATCAGAACCCTCAACAACCCTGACAACCTCTAACCCTAATTTGCTCCTCCGCTCAAAAAATCAAAACCCCGTACCACTTGACTCCAAATTTTTTCTCGATGACGGTGGACATCTCTCCACGAAGGCCATCAACAGCGCTCGATGACACTCGGGAGGAACACAGATTTCCGTGAGCAGCTTCGAACTCTCGACGACGGCCATCAACGGCGCTCGATGACGCTCGGGAGGAACAGGGGATTTCCGCGAGCAGCTTTTGAGGGGACCCGATTCGACGCAAAGACCCGATTCGACGTGAAGACCCGATTGAGACTCGATTCATTCTCAAGATTCCTTAGCAAACTCGATATTTTGTGGTCCCGATTTTCTCACGTTGTCAACTTTTAGCGAGCATGACAAAAAGGTATGTTTTGTGTCCCCAATTAAGTGTGCGTAGTATAATCTGTTCGACTCATGATGTCGAAGAGAAATATTTTTCATTTCTTTTTTAGATTGGAAAGAGAAAACGTTGGTGGGCGTTTGGGGTTGACGGATTATCTTTGATGAGGAAGAGGAGCAATTAGGTGCGAGGCAGCTGTTCCTTTAGGGTTGTGTTCCTAGTTCGAACAGGGACGCCTTCCCGCCTTAGAGAAGAAGGTGTCTCGCTTTTACAAGTGATATGACCGATGTCGTCTAAAGACAATTTCCAGTGGGGTCGTAAGCATGCATGTCCACTACCTAATAATGCTTTTAGAATTATCGATGAGAATCTCAAGTTCTCTCCAAACTGGGTTTTCTAGAAAGTTCCATTCCTTTCTTTGCGTCCTAATGTCGAACCTGATAGGAAGGGGATAATCCTGTGTTTATTGAAAGCCAACAGGACGGATCTAGAGTTTGATTTTAGGGTCCAACACACTTCGGAATAGAGATAATGAAAATCACAAGTATCATGAATATAAAAACTAAGTCCAAAAATATTTTATATCAATGTTGCCCATAAGTCCAAAAAGTTTGTAGATCTAATGGCACGTGGGAGTTAGGTTGTTTCATTTGCTTTGTGCATGTATTTCAATAAACGCATTCAACTAATAAAATAATTTTTAATGTTGATGCCACATATCTTATATTGATCAACAAATTTGATTATAAAGTTCAATCTTTTGGGGGGTCAATGACGTTGAAATGATACTACGTTAGTTGGATAATCAAATATAGAATTAGGCTTGCAGCATTACGGCCAATTCAAAGTATGAAAGAGTCGGGTCACTTGTAGATTTGGAAGCCAAGTCAGGCCAGGCTGATTCTAATCCCGTCTTTATTTTTTTTTCAACAGGAGTTATTTGGAATCCTAAATGTTTAGGGGTTGATCGACAACTTCAACCTGTTATACATTAATATAGATTAATCTAAAGGCCTATCGTGCGTTTGTTTATATATTGTCTTTAGTTTTAGAGGACTTGTGGGGCTGCTATTTTAGTGAACTCACAAGCGTATACTCCATTTTTTATTTGATACACAGCAGATATATGAATTAGACAGCTCATGCTTTCCGTGGTCTCTAAACTTTGGAAGAGTAAAACACCCTGCAATTTTGGTTCTAGAAGATAACATGTCTTTAACTTTATTTTGCTTTAAGCATGTTACTTCTCTCTTAGAACATGTTGATTTCATTTATATATTGGCTTTAGTTTTAGAGGACTTGTGGGGATGCTATTTTAGTGAACTCACATGCGTATAGTCTGTTTTTTTTTTTTAAACACAGCAGATATATGAATTAGAAAGCTCGTGTTTTTCATGGTCTCTGAACTTTGGAACTACTATAGTGGCGTTGACTTTTGTCATCTTATTTCCTTTGTCCAGGTGTCGTGGATCATTTTGAGAACCGTTTAACATAGACGATGGTTTCAGTCCCTCCAATTAGCAACGATACATCTGTATTTTGCTATTGTGGCCTAAAATCTCCTTTACGAAGAGCAAGGACGAAGGACAATTGGGGAGGAAGATATCATGGTTGCCCAAACAAGTCAGAATCCGTACTTTTAAGAAAGGAAATTCATGTGTGGATTGGTTGATAAATTGTACCGTTTAGTTAAACATCACTTGACAGGAGATTGATTTGGTTTAAGCTTTCTTAGGAGTCGGACCGAAAAAGATTCCACAAGAAAGTATCTTGTCTCTCTGTACATCTCTCTTCTATAATGACCGAATTGATAATAACAGTCGCCGAAAAGGAAAAAGAAAAAGATTCGATTGAATCAGAACCCTCAGATTGAACAAAAAGAAATCATCCAAAATTCTGCTCTATTCTTAGCTTAGGCTGACTCAGCTTTCGAAACTGGGACGATTCCCATCATCTCACGGTCACCCAACCCTTGGAATCTTCCCAATTAGGCCTCTCCTGGCTCGCCAACTCGCCAATCTGATCAGTCACCGATGAAGAATCCAGCGAGATCTCCAGCGCAGCGTGCTCTGTAGCGAATGGCCGCCCCTGCGGATACACAGGATGCTCCGGTTGAAGCTTCCTCAGAGGAGGCAGTCTCAGTTCTCCCCTCTCCCTTGCTTCTCGTGCGATTCTGCCGTCTCCACTTCCGCGGATTCCAGCTACTTGGACGGCGATGTCTCTGTCGGGATGGTGGACTCAAAGAAGAAGAAGAAGAGTGCGAGCACTCAGAAGAGGCGATCCGATGCTGTCGGACGAGGCGATTGCGAGTTTAGGAGAGCGACATATCGCTTTGAGGATGTCAATTATGTGCACATTGACCGACACAATTATTTATTCACTTCAATATTGTGACAAAAATCACCAGAGAGCAGGCGGACCTACAATATCTGCAGATGCTCAACAACCAAAAAAATTGAGAAAAACAGCACCATTTGAAGCCAAGATGGCCTACAAATGGCCCAAGATGCCTACCGTAGACGCATGTACAAGAGATAAAGCAATACCTGCTGTAGATGTATCTATAAACTTAAACATTAACATTGCACCGAATTCTACTAAGTAGAATTAAAAAAAAAAAAAAAAAAACTGATTATTTGAATAACATAGCAAGTCAACAACAAGTGACTGCAATTTCAAATGGAGTAAACAAGATTACTTGAACAATTATGGCCTATCAAATCACTTCATAAAAGGAAGCGAACAGCAAGAGACATGGTGGTTTCATGCACACCAAGAATTGGACATTAGAAAAGAGCCATAACACAACTTCACTAAACCAACCCATCGTCAACAATAAAAAAAAAAAAAAAAAAAAATCCACAAATGCTATATCAATAAACTTGTCAATGACGATGAAAAGAAAAGAGTCACAGCACCACTTCACTAAACCCATCATTAACAATAACAAAAGAGATATCCACATCACTTCCTCGGCTCATCATCATGAACAAAAAATAAAAACAGCCACGTCACTTGAACCCAACTACACAAATGGCTATCATTTTTATAGGTTAGACTTGCTTCCTCTCAATATTTTTCTTCTTTCTTGATGGCCTTAGTACTTTAAGTGGCACTTCAATTGGAGCTTCTTTTGACGTTGATGCAACTTGTGCTTGTAAATCACTTCTTTGCCTCTTGTCTTGTCTGACACTTTTACTTTTAACCTAATAGTATTAAAATTCATAAGTTCACAAATTTGTTCATAAAAATGCAAATTTAACAAAATGGAAGTACTTACCGGAAGCGTTTGTAATGTCGCCTGACCCAACCTTCTTAGTGGGGCATGTCAAACTATTATGTCCCGTCTTCTTGCAACTTCGACATGTCATCTTCATTCCTCTTCTCGACATTCTAATACCACTTGCAACCTCCCCTTCCTCTCTTCTTCTTTTTTGTTTGTGTCTGCCAGGCTTCACCCTCATTGGAAGTGGTTCAGGTGCTTCCTTATTAGTCTTTTTCCAAAATTTCTCTCCTCGAACAGGCTGCATCATGATATGCAGCTAAGAACTTTGTCTTTTTATAACACTCATCCACATAGTCATATGCATCCTCTTGCCTATTGCATATAGAAGAAATGGCATGGGAACAAGGAATGCCAGTTAGCTGCCATCTCCTACAAGTACATTCTCTCTTGAACACATCTACCACATACTTCACATCTTTATCCATTATCTCATATCCAGCATCACCATTCCATATCACTCGACAATAAGTTGCACTAAGTCTATTTTCTTCCAACTTTCTTACGATCCTTGGACCATAGTCCCTTCTCCACCTAGCACATGCATCTCTTTGTGTATGCATCCTTGTCATCATCATTATCCTCATTTCTTCCAACATACTGTAAATGGACTTACACCTAGCATCTACTATTCTTCCGTTAAATGCCTCACATAGGTTGTTATCAACTATGTCACATTTGACGTCAGTAGTGAAGAAAGCTCTACACCAGTGTTTTGGCTCTGTTTGAACCAAGTCATGATATGCTGCAGGACTGATTTTCTTCAATGCTTGAGAATGTTCATCATAATCAACCATAGTACTACTTTTAGCACACTTCCAAAACAATCTTTGCATTTGTATCCCTTTATACTTCTTGCCCCAATTAGCATAAATGTGTCTGGCACACATTCTATGCTCAGCTGCTGGCAACAATTCGGCCACAGCTTGTATAAGGCCCTACAAAATATGATTTCAAATGTAAAGCATACACTACATTTATAATCATCTAAGAGTAATAATAAAATAAATAAAAAAGAAATAAGAAACTTACCTTTTGCTTGTCACTAATTATGACCCATCCTTGTCCATATGTGTTTGTAATTTTGAGATCCCACATCAAATTTGTCAAGAACCAAGTCCAGGTTTCTGTACTCTCAACTCTAACAACTGCCCAAGCAATTGAATACATTTGATCATTAGCATCCATTCCAATAGCACACAAGATCTCCCATTTACAAATTCCCTTTAAGAAACAACCATCTAGTCCCATAACTTTTCTACATCCATCAAGAAAGCCTTTCTTACATGCTGCAAAACATACATACATTCTTTCAAATAACGCTTTAGATTGCACATCAAGCTTTTCAACCTTAACGTAATAACACTTCCAGGATTTGTCGCCCTAAGTTCCTCTGCATAATCCCACAACTTTGCATATTCTTTCCTATAATTTCCCATCAAAACTCTATAGGCAAGCAACTTAGCCTTCGTACATTGATTTATGCTTACATTTAAGCCTAACTGTTCCTTGATAAGATCTTTCAAAGCAATGGTCTTAATAGTTGGCATTGCTCTAATTGTAGCAAGATAATGATTTGCCAACCAAGAACTTGTCACCCTCTTATTTTTTAAGCTAATGGTACATGTATGTTCTTCATGATACGTCTTCACGTGGAATGATCCAGTTCTAATATCAAAGGATGCAGAGATCTTCCAAGGACAGTTTTGATCAACACATTTTGCCCTGATATACTTCTTTTCATTCTTGATAAATTTTATCTCTCTACGCTCAGCCATTTGAATACTTTATGAGAGCATCTTTGAATTGCCTACCATCATCAAACCTCATATATGTAGTAAATACAAGCACTGCAAAATTAGGTTCATACCTTGGGAACCAGCTTCTCCTTCTAACAACTTTAACTTCTTCACCTACATTAAACCCCAAGCTCTCATCAGCATCGGTGTCATAGTATTATGTTCGATAACCGGCTTCAACAATAGCTATATCTAATTGTTGGGGATTTGATGATTTAGCTATAGATTCTTGAGATGGTACAAATCCCACGAATGATTTCCCCATAATCTGAGCCTTTGTGACCCTCTGTCAAATTCTCTAATATTTTTCTTCCTTCCATAAGGTCCACATCATCATCATCATCATCATCATCGGTCAAGATTCGTACATCGATGAGGACGTACGTGTCTTCATCTTCGAACAGATTTCTACATCATCATTGTTATCATCATCAGTCGCTACCTCATTACATAAATCAATGCCCTCACCATGACTAATACCCTCACCAGCACCCTCACCAATGCCAACACCCTGACTAACACCCTCACCAATATCTTGACCATCACATTGATAAGCTTTGTCACCTAACTCATCATCAACATATTCTCCATATATCTCAACTACGCCATTATGCAAATAATGGAAAACTAGATCAATAACAGTGCTATCATTCCATATGTATCTCAACCCATTTTCTAGAGACTTCCCACGAATTTTCAAATAAAGTTTTTCAAATTTACGATTTACCACATCCTCAAGATCTCTAATGAACCTCTCATAACTAATTGATTTGATATCAACATGTATGAAGTCCATATTTCCCCAACATATTCCAGCATTGGGCAATGAACAAGTTTTCCACCATGGAAAAGGCAAACCAACGCTGTCTTGTTGCTCATCTCAATCCTACAAAAAAGGCATATATTATAAGTAAACACGTAATAGAGGGATAACATAGTAACACACATGAATATAACAAGCAACGACATAAATAAATTTGACATGACCATGATTCCAAACAAGGGATCCATGAAGATAAAATTTGTGTGCTCGAATTAAATCTATATAGTTGTCGTTGTGCTTAATTGATGATTTAGGAAATATCTTGACACTCCTTATGAAAACATAAAAAGTGTATATACTAAATCAATTCGCTAATGAATTTAGGACATTAATAACAATGGTTTTAATTGGATGGTTCAGACTTAATTTAGCATACATTTTAGTGCATTCGATGGAAGGATGTTGAAACTAAAGTACACTCATAATTCAACAATTTCTGAATTTCTACTAAAACATTAGAACATAATAAAAACTGTATATTTGTTCCTAAATTTCATGAAATCGGCCATATCACTTGTAAAGCAGACACCTTCTCCAAGGTAGGAACGCGTCCCTGTTCGAACTAGAAACACAACATTAAAGGAACAGCTGCCTCGCACCTAATTGCTCCTCTTCCTCATAAAAAAAATCCGTCAACCCCAAACGCCCACCAGCTTTTTCTCTTTCCAGTATAAAAAAGCATTGAAAAATATTTCTCTCCGACATCATGAGTCGAACACGTTATACTACACACAATTGGGGACCACAAAACATACCTTTTTGTCGTGCTCGCTAAGTTTCGACAGTGTGAGAAACTCGGGACCACAAAAAATCGAGTTTGTTATGGAATCTTGAGAACGAATCGGGTCGTCGCGTCGAATCGGGTCCCTCAGATGCTGCTCACGGAAATCCTGTATTCCTCCCGAGTGTCGTCGAGCGCTGTTGATGGCCTTCGTGGAGAGATGTCTACCGTCATCGAGAAAAATTTGGAGTAAAATGCTACGGGGTTTTGATTTTTTGAGTGGGCGAGCAAATTAGGGTTAGAGGTTGTCGGGGTTGTCAAGGGTTCTGATCGATTTTTGGGGAAGGGTTCTGGTTTGGGGGAATTATCCCCGTAAGCAAAAAACCAAAAAAAAAAAAAAAAAAAAAAAAAAAAAAAAACATTTTTTTTTAAGTCCGGTGTCCACGTCGGCGCCGGTCCGGCCATGTAGGACGGCCGACGCTGACTGTAAATCCACGTAAGCATTTTCCGGCATAAATTAGCCGGACGGACTCAATTGGCAAACTGACAAAAGGTTTAGGACTCAATCGGCAAGATTGAAAGGTTTAGGACTCAATTGGCAAAACTGCAATAGGTTTAGGACTTTTTGGACAATTCTCCCACTGAAAAGATTAGTGACTCACATTAGTATGTGGTGTACTGCAGCATTCGGCGGTGGTTGGTGACAAAATTTCAGTTTTTCCCTCATCTGAGGACGGCAAGTCTTATGGTCGTGACCTTTTTTATGAAATGAACAATGGAAGCGTGCCAAATAGCAACTCGAAGCTTCGGTCTTAATGAAGAATCGGTAAAGATGCGGTCAGTATGGTTGGCGTCCTAGCAGCCACCTTGTACCAAACTCAATTGGCTCATCTTAGGTAACAATGATTCTGACACCAAGTTAAGATTTGTAAATAAAGAGAAATATAATATCGTATCCATTGACTAATGAATAGTACAAAAGCCTATTTATAGGCTTTAAATAACGACTAGTTAAAGTAACAAATAAGAATAGATTAAGGAGAAAATATAGAATCATAGAATAAAAAAATATCCTAAATATATCTCACACACTTATAATGAGTTTGTTTGGGGAAAAATATGCAGATGTTACCCTTGATCCTTCATCAAGTTCAAATTCTAACTCTCTAAAATTTGAGCTTGCTCTTGAGAAGTTTGAATTTGATGAGATTGAAAAATTAAGTACTGCATTTTCTTTGTTGCTTGGTTCTAAAACTATTCATGGTCGATCTAGAGAAAATTCATGTCGCAAATTCATGTCGTTGTACTTATCCTTGCCCGTTTGGGTTTCTTGGCTCACCTTAGAGAAAATTACAAAAAAAGTCCTAAACTTATTGAAATTATGCCGATTCAGTTCTAAACTCTTTTTGTTTTTTTGGCCAATTGAATTCTAAACCTTTGCAATGGCGTCAATTCAGTCCACCCAGCTTAAATACTTATTTGGTTGACTCTTAGTCAATATGAGATTACTCCTTTTTTTTGGGGGGCGCTAAAAATGGGGGATAAAATTTGAGGTTCCAACTTTTACCAAACTTATAGCTATTAAAATTAGTTCAACAACTTTTCAAGATTTTATAAGAAAGAACCGTGATGATTAAAGGATAATGAGGCATTCCTTCTAAAAAGTTTGAGTGGTTCATAACTGAAGATAGCTTTCTTTACCATAAGATAGGTCTATTTTTAGGAAGAATAGCATCCAAGACTTTTGGATTTACTGCGATTATGAGACTATTTACCACAAAATCAAGTACAAAGACATTTCACAAAAATGCTGCTCCTCATTCACAATAATGCAGCTCTTCATCTATGTCAAAATCGTGCCTCATAGGATGGCTAGTGCATATGTTAGCAATTTTTGGTTGAAATTGGCTAGAATGATTACATTGATAAATTGTCAAAAGGTTTAAGATTAAATTAGTTAAATTGAAACGTTTAGGATTGACTTGGTCACCATATAATAAGCTTAAGACTTTTTTAGACAATTGTCATGTTCGAACACTCTTTGCATATTGACTTGTGCATCCATTAGTAACTTTTGATTATTTTGTTATATTCAAAACAACATTGTGGATTTTCTAACAAAATATATTTACTTAGATATGTGTGTGCGTGCGTGCTATATTTATGCTCGTTTGAAATGCGAATCAAAGTATTAATTCTCATGGCAATGGAAATGAAAAATAAGAGATATTTTTCTCAAATGTAGAATAATGGAATTTTAATACCTAAAGAAGCATTTCATGAAGCGTCTCAAAATTTAATTAACTAATTTATTCTTTTCTATATGCGAAACGAGAAAAATTGCATTTAAAGAACAAATTAGAAGAAGGCCGCATGACATTTTTAAAATTTTTATTGTAGATTGCTAAGCTAAGGAAAATGAAAAAAGAAAAAGTATTGAAACTTATTTTTATTGACCAATTAGAGTTGCCTTCCACGACATATATTTGCCTCCAAAGGTACAGAATACCATTTCACCTTTAAAGAAGAATGAAAATGAAAGATTTTCGAATAGAAGATGTAAAATAAATGTTGGACAGTCTAGAAATAGAAAAGAACATTTCATAACCCATTTAATTGAATAGATGTATCTAGGACAAATTCACTTTGAAGCAACTATTCTCTATATATATAAGTCGGGATATTTTTATTCACAATTGGTATAGATATATATGTACCTACATTATACACACAATAAGCGCTCTACTTTTTTTCCTTATAATAATTTAGGCGGAAGCAATAAAATCTCATGTACTTTCTCAGCTTTCCATTTTGAAGAATAAAAGATTTCCCTCAATTCTAGACCGTAATGGATTTTAAAATAATCCCTGTTTAATAGGCATGACTTTTTTGGTCGGAATACCGCATGATTTGTCTAACCAAAATTAAATTTATTCTGGAGATAAATTAAGTAAATATGACATAAGAAAAGTGAACAGATTTTACATCAAACGAAGGTTAAAAACCAGAACAAAAAAATTAGTTACATGTACCTTAATGATGATATTGATGTGTTTCTTAGCTTTAATAGATTGATTTTCCTCTAACTTAAACACTTGGTAAAGACGTGTGGGCCATATTGGCATTCGTGGTAGCTTTTCGCTACTGATGTGTTGCAATTAACGTAGACCTTGATTAATTATATTTGTTAAAAAAAAAAAATTCCGTGTCATTTTAGCTTCTCAATATACGCACCACCAAAGATTTATTGAACTAAATAATTTAAACGCACCACATAGATTATTAAAACGAAACATCTTACTTGGAATGAGGCATGTAAGTTTAATTGGATAAAGTTTTCTTGAAGAAAATAGAGATAACAAGGAAATGTAAATACAAAATTTCTCGTTTTATTCTTGTATACGCAGAAATATTCTCTCGGAAGTGAGAAGAAACAAAAAACCAAAAATAAAAAAAGAAAGAAAAACTAGTGGAGGAAAAGAAAATGTGGGGAAATAAAGATATGTGAAGGGCAAAGAAAATAAATTAAGAAAATAGAGGGGTCTATGTGTCAAATGATGAGGGCCTATGTGTCAACCACGCTATCGAATTGTCGAGATAGAGGATCCAAGGTTGAGGCGTTTTTCTTTTACGGTCAAAGAACCGGCTCTACGGTTCAATGTTTGACCGGTTTTTGATCAATCCGGTTATTTCCCAAAACCGGGATGGGATCATGATCTGGTTCGCAGTTCAACAGGTTGTATGCAATCTTGATATGCTTTGTCCATGTCATATAGTACGTGCAACCATGGATGGTTCGTAAGTTTCTCATGCGCCTCGGAATCTCATCATTGGCCAACCCACAACCTCGTAAACATAATTTGTTACATGCTTACATCAAATCCTTGATTAAAGGAAATGTGAAAATTTACTTCCCTGTAACTGACTCCAACTGCAACACAGTTTTGAAACTGAAGATCCACACGATGCATCTGGTATTGTCTGCTCAGAAAGGCATTCGAAGTGGAGAGTTGGTGTTTGCCATTTATGACCAATAACGTTGAGAAGTGGGCGCGAGAGAGAGAGAGAGAAAGGGAGCCTGTGCAGGTAAAGGGAATGGCATGGCATTGGCAGATACTGCTGGAGATCATCAGTAACAAGTCAAATCAAAAGGAGGTTTTCACACAAAAAGCTGAGATTACTCTATTGTCATGTTCCTATAATTGATGAGCTTGAATCCTGCTAGTGACTGAGAAAGTGTCTTTAGGACATGGGACAGGCAAGTAAGGAAAACCCAAAACCTGATCACCTCTCTGCAACTTTTTCCTCTGTGAAAATGACCGGACTGTCTCCTTCCCTTTTTGTTCGTTCTTTCATGGTGGGAAGCTTCTTTACTCTTTCCCCTGGTACGGTCAAGTCCCTGAACTAGCAGTACCATGACAAATTTCTTAATCTCTTGGATCATTTATTGGCCATTATTGTTCCCTCAATTAGTCCACATCTATGTTGATTCAGGCTCTCAGCTTCTCTCTAACCACCCTGAATTTCGTTTCTTTGCGCTTTTTCTAATTTCATTTTGCATTGCAAAGGTGTGATCTTCATGATTAAACAACGGTACAACAGTGTGAAGAGGTTAAATAAACATAGAATGATAGCACGGTACATGTCAATGGTAAAGAAATGGCGATCTTCTTGTGGTTTCAGTCAATTAGTCTTCAATATGATGATGCCGGATGGGATGATTTTTAGTTATTACTTATGTGGAAAAGCATGGTTACAGAATCCATTTAGATAAAGCTTAAACTCGGGCAATTCAAGAACTGAGAGGCATTAATCCTGGATTTTGTTATCTCCAACCGCTTTTTAGCAAACATAAACTGTGCTTCATCGTAAATGGAGGAAGAAGCCTTTCTTTCCTGGACAGAAGGCGGTGTGATCTTGAATGAATTGCCAGTCTCTTATAATATAATGTGTACGTGTTGGCGCTTGAGTTCTATTTACTATGTAGATGTTGGACCGTATATAAAAGTCCAAAGTTATGTGTCTATACTGAAAATGGCAGACAGTTAACTGAGCTCAAGATCACTTATCTAAATGCACTATCGCCCACCTAGGATTCATATGCAAGAGCGTCTAAATAGGGATGATGTTGATACTTTTGTCCAATGTTTTATTTTTGTCCTTGAATTTTTAGCTTTTGCAATTACGTCCTCAACTTGTTACCGAATATTCAATCCAGTCCCTCGCTTTTGTTTTGTCTCATTTTGCTTCTGTACTCTTTTAGGCGGTGATTCAATCCATCGCCAGATTTCTTGACAGCATTTGCTTATAACACCATTAATTTTTTATTTGTTGACATTGGTGGCTTTTGATTTTTCATCCTTTTTAGCCGATCCTCTACGCGATTCTTCAAAATGGAAAGTTCACTTCCACTGTGTGCCTCTTCTCTCTCTCCTCACGAAGCCCTAAGATACTATAGAGAAATCAAATGTATGAGCAACGCTGTGGTCAAATACAAAGAAGCAAGTTAAGGACATTATGCCTCCACATCAGCAAATTTCACTGAGAAACTTGACAGAAGAATAGAACGGTGCTCAGTTTGTTAAAAGGACGTAATTATAATATAAATAAGAGTCGAGGGCAAATTAAACATTGGACAAATCTTAAGGACCAAATTGACCAATTAAAAGTTTAGGGACTAAAAACATTGTAGAAAAGTATAAGGACCATTTCTTTAATTTTTCTTTTCAAATATGATCACTAATTGACACAAGAAAACATATATGAGATGATTATAAGGTAGCTTCTCAACGGTGAATGTACCCAAAAATTGGTGATTTAATGAGTATGAACATATTTTTGTTGCCAACCAAGATGAGAACTTATCCCAAATTCTTGGCATATGATCCCCTATAACTTGAGATTGTTCAAAATCTTACAGCTGAGCTCAGTGGCACCTTGGAAAGCTGCTCAATGATGCACATCAATTGGACTGTACGAAGATGGCAATAACTACTGATTCCAAGAAGTACAAATCGAACGAAAGACAACTTCTTATGAGAACGAAAGGCAGGACTCAACAAGCACATTAATATGCTAGGACATAGGCAAAGCATGTTGCAAGCCATAAAAGCCTGAACACTAAATATTAGAGATCTTTGGTAGACGAACACTAAACCATTCTAAAACAATGATCCACATTCAGAACCACAACTACCACGGAAAGAGAGCACCATGAATAATACCTACTTTAGAAAAGAGATCTTCTGTTGTCGGTAGTGATAATGATCCTGTTAGCCTTCTATGAGCAACTGCATCTCCCATTTCAAAGATCTTCGTTATCAAACTAAAATCAGTAGAGAGAGATATATATACATATAAGTCCATTCTTGTTATAGCCGTCGGGAATGCCCATTTCCCTCGCAATTTCCACCGTGCGTCAACAATTAATCCATCATCCGGGTCAGTTTCTTGCTAAAAATTATCCAATCCGATCTCACTATCACTGTCAAATCCATCCTCCTACAACAATCTCTCTCACTCTAATGCCGATAATCGATGATCTACTGATTCTGATCTCCCTTGGTGAGCTTCATACCATAGCTTTCCCACAAATTATCTCCCTCAACCATCATGAAGCGGAAGCAGCTCTCCTGCATTGCATTTCCCGCATTGGAATTAGAAGGTGAGCTCGAACCGTTGTTCATTTGAACTGATCGGGTCATACTCTCCGGTCCTTGCTCTTTAATTATTTCGCAATTTGACCCTCCTTGGTTGTACATGACCTCATCGCTCCCGCTTGGGTAATGACACCACCGCGAGTTGTCCTTGCGTTTCTTGAAATTATCGAAGTCCTTACTCCATTTGGTGAGGCCATCGCTCTGATGGGTTTGGATTTCAGCTGCCGCTAAGAGCTCATTAGGCGAAGGCACAAACTTCAGGTCTCTCCCTGTCAATTTCTGCAACGCATCCATGAAAGTGGCGTCGCGAGCTTCGATCCACGCCTTTTCTTTCTCCCAGAACTTGTGCTCTCTCTCGATCCGGGCCATTTCTTGTTGCTTCCACTCCTCCTCTCTCAGTTCTCTCTCGCGCTCTTTCTCCTCAAGGGCCTTCATCATTTTCTCCAGCCACGCTTCTTGCCTGTCTGCTAGCTTTCTCATCTGCGAGTCGATGAACTCCTTGATCTTTATCTTCCAACCCCTTTTGCCTCTCCTTACCTTCTTTCCCTTCTCCACGGACACATCCTCTTCATTGTCGTCTGACGAAGAGGTGTCAAAGTCAGAGGAATTGGAGAGGCTGAGACTTTCGCACGGTCTCTGCAGTTGATGAGGATGACGATGATGAGACGCATCTTGGTTAATATCATTGATGTTGGGTGGAGGATGAAAGTGGAGTGAGTGTGGAAGAGATGGAGCTTGGAGGATGGAATTCGAATTGGCGTTCTCTCCGTAGAGAGCTTCGAGCTGACGAAAGAACCTGTAGTGCTTACCGTCTTGCCTTCCCGCTTTTCCTTCCTTCGTCTTCTTGTAATACTTGTACAAGTTCTCGAATTTTTCCCTGCATTTCTTGCCGCTCCGTTGATACCCATGTTCTTCCGACATAATCCTGCGAAGAAGTAATTAAGGTCCAGAGAAATCATCAATCAGGAACTTTAACACATGATGATGCAGAAGATAAAGACGAAGCTTTTTATTAATATTATTATTTTTTACGGAACTTAAACATGAAAACACGGCCTCAACAGGCGCTTTCCGAAAGACACCAGTGCGAGCACACTTTTGGATCTTCAGCCCCAGAAGAAAATGAAAGAGGCACGCACAAGCGATGAGTCAATTTCTTGCAGGAAACCGCAGGAACAAAGCGAACAAGAAAAAACTAATGAACTGAACCAGCCAAGTGTGGGCTGTTTTCTGACTCAAGGGCCAAGAAAATGGACGCACACGAAAAAGTTAATTGCACTGAGAAATGTCATTCCTTCTCTCTGAACCAAACACTGAGAGAATCAGAGTCACGGTGAGAGTGACTAAGAGGATTCACTGTTTTTCTCTTTCCTTTTTTCTTCTCGCATAGCCAGTGCGACGCAATACGAGTACTGTGACGGACAACATGTAATGTATGGTATTACCTTGAAACTTCGTCCCAAAGAGGACCCTTTTGGTTGGCCTCCTTAAACCTAGAGTCGAGCCTAGACCTGATCTCGAGGAGCGTGAGAGTCTCCTGCCTAGGCCATCTCCCATTTCCGCCGTTCTCACTCTCTAAACCCCCTGCCGCACCAGCCATGGCGGCCGAAGAGGGAGAAGAATGATCACGGCCAAACTGGTGGTGGTGTTGATGGTTGTGGCTGTGGCCTTGGCGTTGGCTGTTGTGAAGCCCGCCGCCACCCATCATCATCGACTCCAAGTGCTGCGTCGGGTTCCGGTGGCCGCCGCCACCGCAGAATAGCTCAGGCGGGGAGATCGACTGGATGTGCTGTGGGGGTGGAGGTGGACGGGCGTTGATGAGGTGCCGCAAATCTGCCGCGGTGTACTGGTGGTGATCTTCCATCTCCATTCGCTGAGGGGAAAGAGGGCGAAAAGGAAAGAGAAAAGTGGAGTTCACTCAGCTCAGCTAAGTAGAGAGAAGAAAAAGATGAGAGAGAGAGGGGGGTGTGGTGGGGGAGGGAGGGAGGAAAGCAGCGGCAGACTCGGATCGTGTCGTCCACGAAAGCGCTGGGAATTTATGCACATGACGATGGTCCCATGTCCTATAATGGCTTTCTCTCTCTTCCTCCCTCCCCTCCTCTCTCCATCTCTCCGTCTTGATATTTCAGAAATCACTATAATTGTCGAATTATTACATTTTGCTTGGAACAAGTTTTCACAGCACGTGTACGAATAACAAAAATTCGCCATGATATTACTGAAAATTGTATATTCATGTAATTTTGGGGGAAATTCTATCTACAGGGATTCCATTATCAACCGTTAGATTAATGGGAATAAATTCAGTCATCCGAATGAATTGATAAAATATAGTAATCTATGTATACTAAAAGAAATTTTTTATTGATCATGAGACTGTAGATTAAGGTCCTTCCTTAAATCTACGAAAAACTCATGGTCAAAAGGGTCTTGCCGGTAAACTATGGGGCAAAAGTTCAATTTTTCTTTGGGACTTTGCAACCCACCAACTTTTATTTTGGGCACAAAATATATCATGAATTTTGCAATGACTTGAAAAATATCGTGAACTTCTATCCACTCTATCGTTAAGTTTCTAGTCCATGGAATCTAATGTGGAACACGACATTGGCTCACGGTGTTGACATATTTAAAAGGCACATTCGTTTGAGGTCAAGGATGCTAGACAAGTCAGCAAAAGTCAAATTATGCTGTTTCTCTGAATTGTCATCGTTTAATTTAATTGGGGTTAATCTGCTTCATTTACGTTTCAGGATATCATTGCAGCTTGTTTCTTTACTAATCGGTCACATCAGCTTTGCTTCTTTTCTTACGATATGAACTTGTTTAATTAAATGTCGTTTTGTAAGACCCTGTATTTGCGGCAAAAGGAATGCACATGTTTACCTCGTAGACACTTAGACTCTCTTGAGTCCGTATACAAAATATCTTCGGCCCTTTTCACAATTACTATTCGATTTTTCGTGAAAACTCTAACGATTGGTGTTTTTGTCCCTCGAGTAAAAAAGCTCATGGGAGGTTTTTGTATTATTTGGAAAGTGATGGTACTTTTGTCCCACAACAAAAGTGCAAGTGGTTTTTTTTTTTTTTTTGGGGGGGGACAGAAAAATTATGCCTTGGCTATTCTATTTTCCTACTAATATGGATCTCTAAATCATTATCTTTAGCCTCGTCATGTGCCATGTGGACTAGCTTGGACAAAAATTTAACAATAGGGATATTTGTTCCCCAGGTAAATAATTTGGTGGCTTTTTTTTTTTTTTTGTTCTTTTGAAAAGTCTAGGTATTCGTATCCTACAAGCAAAAATCCAAGTATATCTTTGGGATTTCGCTTGAGAAAAACTGCATGCTGAAGCTGATAGGGGCTTAAATTTACGAAATATAAGAGGGACGTTACAATAATGGAGATAAGTTAAGAGTACTATTAGGAACAAGTTACGGACACTATGATATACAACCTGACGAGACTTTGAGATAAATTGTTACCTGTGAAGGATAGTTAATGACTTGGCATTTATAAGGACTTACAAGAATATTTCAATTATTGAGAACGATTACTAAGCATTGGGATAACGGCTTATAACAATTTGAGGTATTTTACTGTACTATTGGTTAATTATTGACCAATAGCATTTTCATGTTACAAACTCTATAATAGGTGCAAATGAGTTAGGCCATTATACGTCAATTACCACTTATATAGTTAAATTGCTACCTATGAATGCGTCTGACGTTACCACTATTTCAGGTAAATTACAACAAATTGAGGAAGAAAATTACTGCTAAAATTGTGACCGGTCCCTTTTCTAATGTACTTCTTTTTGTTTAAAATATTGTTTTGAAACCTTAGTCATTATGCCAAATGGCGTGTTTAAAGAGGCGAGGAAGTCATTTTCTGTGTTGAGTAATTTTTTCACTCAAATAATTAAACTTACTGGAAACCCTAATAAATTGTACGCACCTTAAGGAACTTTGTTATGATGTATTTTATTCATTAGATTGTTGCAAATTGAGTACATGTATTGTGGGACATATAGCGCAAACTCTCTCATACATATACAGTGTTAATATGGATTGATGAATTTGCAACTTTTGCATCCGACTCTCTATATTTATATAGGAAACCCTCAGTGGATAGAAAACAAAGATGCTAAGAGGCACCTATTGATCGATTCTTAAATGTACATTCAAATGGATACCACCATCAACATCTCGGTCTATTGGCAAGGTAGTGAAGGGTCTAGCGATGCCATTGGGAATCAAACCTTGGAGAAAGAAAAATAATAAAGTTCAAGTGGGTACCATCTTGTGTGGTTTAATCAAAATATATCTTTTGAGAATTTGATCCATGTAAAATGGGCAAATTTATTATTAATAATAAAAAAACATAACTCATCAGTATGTGTGTGGTTCGTCGATGGATTTTAGCCGTGTGCGATTCATACATGTGATTCAACGTATATACATCGTTGGAGTTGGTAAATCTTACGCTGAGTAAACCTAGTCCAAAAGTCCGTGTGAGTGGGGTTAGCATATGGCGGGATCATCAAGGGTTTCCCTTAGAAGGGGGCAAATTTTTCACGAAAAAACACATGCATGGGGAGAGAGTGGCCTAATTGGCGAGGGACACGTATAGGTCTGGACACAAAAGGCTGAATGCAGAGCAGGGTGAGTAACCAACAGCTGACGCGTGTACAGTGCCTTGGATTCTTGACCGTATATAAGCCTTCTGGATTTTCTCCATATCGAATATTGACTAACGGAAATGATATAGAATTCCTTCTTTAGACTAGCCGCAGATAACCTTCGAATCTGTGAAAAGAAAAATAACAAAAATGTTATTGGAGAGAAAAACGATGCACGATTAAAGATTTAGTCGATCTTATTAAGAGAAAAGCTTTTCAACGTGAGAATAAGCTGAAGGAAAAGTAGGTATATCCAGCAGAGGGAACAAACAACAGCAAATTAAGATAAACAAGATTTCACTTCTTCTTTATGATTACCACGTGATACCTCATATAACAGAATTTTACTACTACATTATCTTTTGAAAATCCAGTTAAAATTGAAACTTAAAGAATATACCCTCCTATACTTGACACATGACACTTTACTTTATCTTTTTTATTATTATTATGCGGTAAGGCGTATAGCAGAATTTTGCCACTAAACCCCAACTGGATTGATAAGCATTGGCTTACTAATTAGTGTCGAGGAGCTTTGCTCCAATAGTTCCTTAGCCTTACGGCAGGGTAAGCATCACTCAGTAGTAATACCGGAAGAGTAATGAAATAGAGAGAACATGAGAGGAGGAGCAAGTGACTGTAGTGGACGCGAATGCTAGGTGACAGGCAAGGAATGTTGTGTTTCTTGGAGTGTTTGAAAGTCATGAGAAGTACACCATACATTTTCATTGGTTGGATGTTGGAGAACCAAAATCCAAAAATGCTGAAATCGAGGAGCCCGATGATCTAGAAATACTGAAGAATTAACGGCCAAAAGTCAATAAATGAATCAACTAATGACGTATCTATATCGAAAGGGTCAGGTTAATAGTCAAGACGATGGCTTGTGGCAATCGACACGTCAAAAAATCGATAGTGGATAGATTTTCGTGTATCCTAGGACACGAGCCGACAACAATTTGTCATGTGTTTGGAGTACACACACCAAGGATGGGCTGCCTCGTGTCTAGGACATGGGCTGAGGTGAAGTCCAAATCCAAAATGAGCCTAATCCATCCCTAACGAGTCTCCCTTTGAGTCCACCAAGTCAAAACTTTCTAAAATATCCCATATTAGATGGAGATAACCTATGACCTTGTCACCAATCCTGAGTTGAACCCATACAAAGCAATGTTTCATGAATTGAAGCTGCTATAAATCCCTACTATAGGACACTTGTTAGTAAATTCGACAAATTATAACAAGAAATAATTTACTTGTTTCGCATTAAAGTCAAATGACCAAATTATGAATCTATTTTTGTCCCTTACATGAGAATCCTCTTAGGTATACAAAAAGAAGTCATGTGTAAAGGGAATGCAAAGAAAATTAAGTTTCATAATCAATGGAACAATAAAGAGGTTCCAGTTTAGTTGACGCACATATATTCAGCCTTAAAAGTGTTCCTTTAGAATCTCAGAGAATTATGAATTAAATTTTCAATCCTTAATCTACATACATCATAGTTTACATAGATGATGTTATCATATTTTCTCCTAATATTGATAAACACTTCAAACACATTTGTCTTTATAAACATAGTTAAGAAAAATGGTTTTGTAGTCTCTCCTACCACAATATCTCTCTTCCAAAGAAAAATAAGATTCCTTGGCCATTAAATTCATCAAGGGATTATCATACTATTATACTTTATTAATACGTTCATGAAGGAATGCGATTAAGACGCATCGGTTCGTCTTGATATGTTATGATGGAGAGATACCATTTTGAAAGGGTACGAAGGAAGTCAAACAAATAACTTCTGGAGATAACTGCTAGGGTGGTTGGTAGAAAGAATGTTTAGCAAGAAACTATTATCTCTTCTTCTCCTCTCTCCATCAAAGAGAGAAAGACATTCCATTACTGTTTTGAGAAGATAATCAGCATTAACGCTATGAAAATTGAATGTTTTTCTCATGATTACATTCCAACCATTGTGATGCGTGATGGGTTGAGTGATTCAAGAACGGATATTTTTTTGAGGGGATTTTTGTGGTTAAGTGTATGGAGTAGTGTATACGGTAAAGAAACAAAGAGAATAAGAAAAGATAGAACGATATAGAACGATCTTCTCCCAAGGTATAAAGGCCACGCCACCAACCGGAAGAGGATCGAGATCTACAAAGCTCACCACCAAGGCCTAAAGATTCCACCAGCCAAGGATAAAGGACTTCGGGATAGGAGAAGCTCACCACCAAGGCCTAAAGATTCCACCAGCCAAGGATAAAGGGCTTCTTGGCTCACCACCAAGGAGTGATCTACGCTCCAAGGATAAAGAAACCGAAAGGAGTTATCCACTCTCCAAAGGAGTTTACTCAAGTTGAGGAAATCTCACCATTCTCATTCATGAAATTCGTATATCCCCTACATTGGATAGTTTCCCCTATTTATAAGAGGATTTTAGCCTTAGGAAATATTAAAAACAACCTTTAATGACCTAGGAACAGAAACGTTCGACCCTTGAGCTACATAAAAACAAAAACAGCTAGAAACATAATAAAAGCCTTTACTACCACGGGAATTAAATGCCCCGACCTGAAACGTTCGACTCTTGAGCTATAAAAATAAAAACAGCTAGGAACTTAATAAAAGTCTTTATCACGGGAACTAAATGCCCTTTAATCTTCGGCCTTCCATTTCTTGAACCGTTTTCGTGAACCTCAAGCCTTCCCAAAATTCGAGCTCCTCCCTTGACCAGAAAATAATCCTCCCTGAAACTTCATCAATTGGTCATACAAGACATCTAAAATGGCCTCCCATTGATACCTATCGATATACCACAAAGTACCGATAAGTAATTAACATTATTCATTCAAAATGATCCATCGGAGAACATAATGCCCAACTTCTTTATTGGCTTGGACAAGCATCGATGGTTCTGAGTTGGTCGATGGAGCTACGTTGGACGCACCCGCATCACATTGTAAGGTCTTATTGTCCGTCGTTTGCTCGTGATTCAACGTTCGTTCCAAAATAAATTGTTCATTGCGCATCGAAAAGGTTAGTCGTTTCTTTCGCCGACTTTCTTCCTACATTGGTATCAAAGCCTGTGTTATGATTTCTCCCTTGATTTCCCATCGAATTTTCTTGTTTGCTGTTTGATATGGGGATCAAGAGGATGAATTTCACATCGTCTGGATGTTTATTGTTCGGAAATTGCAACATGAATCGTTGAAAACGAACCGAAGTAAAAAACGGGTTTAGAGGTCACGTACACCTGTACAATTTTGGCAATTTTTCAAAATATTTGTTGGCCAAAATCAATTTTTGAATATATAGGGTAAAAGTACTCATTGAGATGAGTTGAACGACGAGTTGAGCGTTGCTAGTTGAGCGTCACCAGAAAATGTCGGACGCATCCACACGTGCAGCCAAAAGCCAAGGTGTGTGGGCGCTACGCGCCCAACGCACTGGGAATGCCCAATGCCTAATTGCCAAGCGTATGTTGGTGAACCGACGTGTGCTGACATCATCAATGATGTTAACTAATGGTTAGTAATTGTTGGATGACATCATCCAACCAGTGGCAATTGGCCAGCCGATGACCCGACCTGATCGAAGACTCGAACTGGTTGATTGGTCAACTAGTCCAACAGGTTATCCAGTCCAGTGGTTGAACCAATTAGACCGGCCAGGAGCCTTGTTGGCTTGCTGGCATGCGCCCCACAAGTGTCGTGCATTTAGGTGACGAGTGTCGGCGTGTGGTCGGTGGTGTTTGGTTCATATGGGTGTGCTATGCATTATGGTGTAGTTATTTTACATGTTTGAGGCTTTTAAAGGTAAAAAAATGTGTACGGAACCGTAAGTACGCATATTTTTGGGGTATAAGTACATTGTTTATTCCTTTTAACCTCTATTTTCTTATGATTTTGGAAATAGAGAAGTTAGCCTACATGAAAATGACCACATATATATTGTGTAGAGCTTGGTTCAATGATAGCATGTACATGATTTTATGTGCTTGCAATTTCTTGGTTCCAAGTCAACTCGAACAATGGTTGAAAATCATTAATTTTTTCATTATGTGTTAAATTCCAGTTTCGATTATAGTTGCTACATGATTGTTATTTGTACGTTGGTTCATATCATGTTATGCTTTTTTATATTTAATAAAAAAATTTATGGAAATTACATGGGGTCATGTAATTATTTTTTCTAGTGGGAGTTCGTAGGTTAGTAGAATTCGAAGGAGTTCTCACTTAGAATTTAAAATTTGCGCAAATTAAACTAATTAATGATAGTATAATAATTGTACATAGAAGCTGATTGTGAACATAATGAACTTTCGTTTCTGTGTCTTTTGTTGAATTATCATTGATTTAGTTTGTTTTTGTTGCAAATTAAATATGTGCGTTACTTTGAAAATATACTAATAATGATTCTGTTTTTATTATGTTAATGTGTTGTAGCAATTGATTATGATTTCGGCATCTAAGATCATTATGGTTGACCTCAATAAGGATAAAAAGCTGAACAATGACAATTATGATATTTAGTACCGAAAGATTCAGTACATTCTTAAGTAGCAAGAGGTTTTGGAAACCCTCAACCACACCATGGATGAGCCTGAGTATGGAACTTTAGCTCAGCACAAGAGAGATCAATAATCTTATCAAACTTGGGAAAAGAAAAATAACATTGCTCGCATCATGTTACTGGGGTGTATGTAAGATAATATCATATGTGAGTTTAAAAGTTATGATAAAACTCAAACAATGTGGATTGCCTTGAAAGATAAGTTTGGGGATACTTCTGCCACTAAATTTAAGAGACTTACTATCAAGTTTGACACATACTGAAAGCCCCCAAATGTAATGATGAGTTAATATCTTCGGGAGATGTCAAACATGATTCGTGAGCTGAAGTTAGCAAGTCACTTTCATACTGATGAACAATAAGTTTATGTTGTTATAAGGTATCTTCTTGATAGTTGGGAGTATATGAAGATCAGAATGATGCATAATGAGAATATTGTCACTTTTGATGATATAGCATGTCATTTGGAATTAGAGAGTAAGCATCTAGAGACTACAAGATCTTCTACCCATGCTTATGTTGCTAAATTGAGTTCGGACAAAACTTTGAGTTTCAAGCGCAAAAGTAATAATAATTTCAACAACAAATGAAAGGAGATTGATTAGGCACATAAGAGGGCTAAAACCTTCCGACACAAGAAGCGTGGTGGAAAGAAAGACAATGTCAAGATGAAATGTTACAATTGTCGTAGGGTGGGTCACTTTGCTCATGTGAAAGAGGCCCCCACCTCTGCCGACAGCTCTCTCTCTCTCTCTCTCTCTCTCTCTCTCTCTCTCTCTCTCTCTCTTTTGCATGTTTCTTCCCTTCTCAGCCGACAAACCCCGTTGTCTCATCTTTCTTTTCCTTCTTTGGCTTCTCTCTGGCCCCGCTAGCTTCGTCGACCCCCTAGCTACTTCTACTTCTTCTTTATTTTTCCATTTTCCCCCGCACATTTTTGCCCCCACCGAACCTCACTAATTTCCCTTGCCGCTACTATAGCTCCATCTTCCTTCATTTGTTTCTTCTTTTGCCATGAAGTCAAGCCTGCCCAAAGCCGACCATCCACCTACATCAGCCCATCCTCGCAGCCTAGTAGCAATGGTTGCACGTCCATCTCCACCGAAGCAGCAAGCTCATCAGCTTAGCCCATCCAACGTCCACAAGCTCAACAGCCCGTGTCTCTCCAAGTTTTAGCCACCAGCTTCGCGTCTCGACCTAGCCACAGTCCGTGTTCAGCCATCAATCCTTGAGCTAGCAACAGGCAAAACCAAAGTAGCCCATTTAGCTCAATCATGAGCTTTGCGAGGCCGATTTCGGCCTCGGTTTGGCCTCCTTTGGTGTCCCTGCTTCGGAGTTTGTCACCCATCATCGCTTCGCTGTTATCGTGGACTCACCGGATCATTAAACCTATGAGTTTACTCACTAATCCCCGCTTGGGAGTAATTATGCTTAAGGGTTAATTAGTTTAGGTTAAGCTTGGATTAGGTGATTAGTTAGAACATATTAGTGGTTTAATCATTCGATATTGCATGTTAGGTAGTTAGAGTAGTGCAATTAGCAAATAGATAAACTATAGTATTTATTTAAATAGGTACGAAATTTTTCCAGGCCTGTTTCGGTATTTAATTAGGCTTTTTGGCCTAAGTGTGCATTTTTGCTATTTATTGGTATTTATTTATTAATTTTCATAATATTTAATTAATTATTATTTTCCAAAAATTAGATCAAGATAGCCGGTGACCAGAATTTTATGTTGATCACAATGATATGATTGGTTTATTTAATTGAGTGCTGGATTGTGCAAATTGAGTGTGATTTGTAATTTTGAGAATTTAACCAAAAATTGAGTATTTTCGATAATTAATTAGAAAATACCGGGTGTCGGTTTACTACTCCAAAAATGTGTTTATGATTCATTGAAATTAGTGGGATTTTCAAAAGGAAAAATATTGTATTTTGGCTAAGGCCGATCATGTACCTATATACGATTATTTTTATTGGGAATGATAAAAATGGTAGCATTCTCAGACGGTGAGAACAATATACTATATCAGCCTACGAGCTTTGATATGTCGGCTTAGAGTGAGTAGTATACTTTATTAGCTTAGAGTGAGCAGTATACCTTAGTAGCTTCTGGTGAACATTATCAGTATACTATATCAGCTTACGGACTTTGATATGTTAGCTTAGCGATAGCATTATATTTTATCAGGTTAGAGCGAGCTATACTATCTATCTTCAGCTTAGGGTGAGCAGTCATTGATGTGAATCAGACTTTATAAATAATATTGAATGGATTGGTCGAGCGATGGTCTTGATGACATGTAATCGACTGGATTGATTGATCGATGGCTCGATTTGATTTGATGTAATTTGATTTGATTTGAATTGAAATGATTAGTTGAGTAGTTAAATTGTACTGATTTGATGTAAGTCCTCTGACTTGTGCCTATGCTTAGGCAACCCTTGGGGCGTACTTTCTTCCTAGTTGAGACTTAGAGGGTGAACTTGCTGAGACGTCGTCTTAGCCCGTTGTGAGATAACATTTTCAGGTTCTTAGATGGCGAATCCCCCCAAGCATCATGGTCACCCTATGAGGATCACAGAGCAGGTTTCTAGTTACCCCGATCCAAGAAGTTTTTGGGTCTATGAGCTCGTTGTAACTACTATCTGGGTCGAAGAGGTACCACATCATGAGATACCTAATCGATTTAGAGCATGGTTCCGCTATGCTCCTAACGGTGTCAAACTAGGTCCCCTTATGACTTTTGACATCCCCGCTGTGGTAATTAATGCTGCTCTAAACGAGGACCCAGCTAACCCTCCTAATGGCGTAGTGGAGAACTCGCCGTCCCGTTTGGCTCCTGTGGACACTGAAGAATCGGCGAACGAGTCATACTAGCTGGACATAGAACAGCTTGTTTTTAGAATCAACATTTTTGTAAACCTTGTAAATATCGACTAGTAGTGTATAAGACTTAGTCTAATATGTATAAAGGTGTGACTTGGTTTTCAAAATTTGTGGCTCTACTTTTCTATCCCATCTCTATGTTGTCTAGGGATTTATTTATTCGCTTTCACATGTGCATTAAAATGAATGGATTAACAACGCGTCCTAGGATGTCGCAGATTTTATCAACCACGAGGGATGGGCACACCCTCAAGGCTTGGGGCGTGACAATGATAGTGTGAAAATGTGCTGGAAAAATGATCAATTACAGTATAAAAAATAGCCATTACAAAAGTGGACTCTGTAGTTGGAAAATCGAGATAAAAACCACAAAAATAGTTGACAGTTTTCTACTTATGGATAGTGCAATAGACTTCATTTTAGGAAACTTGCGATAGTCAAATGAAGGGACTACAGGAGCATTCTTGAAGGTTTCCGACAACTTTCAAATAGCTAGTTGGGCGTCCTTAAAGGTATCCAACAAATAAATTAAAGACTTCAATATAAAAGGAACAACAAAGCTTAGAAGGGGGTTAAACACATCAAATACTACTTGTACAATGTAAGTTAGAAATTATCTCTGATCTCATTTTGCATTTACTCTGTATTGGTTTAGCACTATAATAGCTGATAATCAAGTGTAAAAGAGTAAGTACAGTGAGTGTCTCCCAAAATTGTGATGTATCTTATGAAAGGAACATCACTAGCCCGTACAATTTTATTTTATTTATTTTTATTTTTATATAATCTAGGAAACCCCATACAGCTGGTAGCCAGAGAGCAAACCCTAGGGTGACACTAGTAGATGATCCACCATCTCAGTACCACACTTAAGACACCAAATGCCTCAACTGGGTTTTGAAACCCTCACCTTTGGGGAAGGATCAATGGAGCTCTTATCTAACGGAGCCACCACGGCCGGTGGTTAGACTTAGGATTGGTATAAAATCTGCGACGTCCACTATATATCATTGAAAAGTAGACGTAGGATTGGTATAAAACTGAACCACTATATATCGTTGGGTGATCTACTTACTTCACTCTACTTTCATTCTAGTATCACACATGTTGTCCTACATCTAACAATATCTGGAGTGGTGCTTGTTTAATATTCCATGAAAGTTTTATTGTGTCATCACTTAACCTAGTCAAACCCCTCCCCACTCTTTTAGGATGTATTGTTAGCCCCAACACAACACAAATTACTAGGTAGATTATGAAGCGTTGATTGTTAGTTTGCAAATTTTAGCCAATTCAGATGCTCATTTTGTTAAGATTAAGAGAGATTTTCAAATTTTTGCGGTTAAAAGGGGAATGTCACTTCCTTAACTAGAATACTGTGAGACATTAAGCTTATAGCAAAAGAATTGCTAGAGAAATTCCCCTATTATGAGTTAATTCATATCGGAAGATATGAAAAGTCAAAGCTAGTGAATTAGCTCAAATGTAATTTGAATATAAAATATCAAAAGAGTTGGTGAAAAGAATAATAATAGAAATCAAATTGTTGTCGTTATTTGAGAATTGACTCATGATGGTCGGCACTAATAAATTTTTGGATAAAATCAAGGAGACTAGAGACAATCAAGAAACATGGTTTTATCTTGATTTGAATTAATTACTTTACCAAATGGGTTAAAGCAGTTTCTTATACAAACATTATGCATGAAAATAGTGCGACAATTCATAGAAGAAAATATAATTCGTTGGCTTGGCATACCTAAGACAATTACTGCCTATCAGGGAGTCGTTTTCACATGGAAAGAGTGATGAATTTGGTAAATGGTCGCAACTTGGGAGGGGTTCATATGAGGTGCACGATGTGTTAAGCGTTAGGGACTGATGGAGTAGGATGGGAAGATCTTGTCACGATCAATCAATGAAAAGGATTTGAAAGCTTTTCATCCAATGATTTTGAAAAACAAAACAAAATAGGTAACCTCTCATCTCTCTCTCTCTCTCTCTCTCTCTCTGTGTGCGTGGAAAGACAGCGTTCCGTCTTTCGATGGGCGAGGGTGACACCTAATCATTCAGGCATCATGATGTGGTTTAGGCCGGCAAAGTAGGGCGTAGGGGCCTGCACCACCTGATCAGCGTTGGATCGATTTGAATGGGCTCGGTCGTGCATGGGTGGAACGTTCTCTCCCTTCTGAAGCAAGCCATCAGAACTCTCTGTTCTGACTCTTCTCAGACACTCTGAGCCGCGGTTCACCTTGAGTCCCTAGCTAGCGATTGCTTGTCTTGCAGCACGTAGTTTCAGAAAATTAAATTTTATATATAATCCGCGATACTAATACTTTACTCATGGCTAACAACTGATTTTTCTTTGGAATGAACAAGTCCATATCATAAACGAGTTAACTCGTCATAACATAATTAAATTTATGACGTACATAGTTTAACCTGGTATGCTTAATATATTTAGACACGAATCGACATGCTTAAATTAACTTCTTAGCAAGTCCTTTGTTTTATACACATTTGAGCATGTTTAATACTCACTTTGAAAGAATCTTTTATTATTAAAAATTATAATAAGAACAATCGTATCAAAAAGAATAAATGATAAATTGTAATAAAAGGTTATGCTAACTCAATAGTTCACTTTAGATTAATGTGAAGCAAAACTATTCATATTTTTGGAAACATGTTAAAGTGTTAATACAAGTTATCTTGTTTTACGTGCTTATCATGTCACAAGTTAATGCATATTTGTAAACTAGTTAAAGTGTTTTGTCATGTTGACACGACAATATGAAACATTTAAAAATTTTGTTAGTTATATCATGTCATGTGATTATTCTTATTAGATGTGACCCAAAACAGTATAAATTGCTAACCCTAATTTTGTGTATATAGGATGGGGAAAGGAGGAAAGAGAGTATTATAAAATTTTAAATTTATCTATTTCCTATTCTTATAAATATTTTCAAATTTTTGGCAACTTCTCAACCAAATTGTCATTCCCTCTTTTGCAATCGTGGTAAAGAAAAATTCCTAGTGTGGCAAGACAACTACAAAGCCGACACGGGATTTTTTTTTAATCTACACACTGATATTTTATTGAAATTTTTCTCATGGGTTGTAAGTTAATCATAGAGATGCCGGTTCTACCTTAAGTCCTGGTTTTAGAATCATGAACAACATGTGCGTTTCATTTATAAGATATAATTTGGGCGGAAATCCCTCTAGTTGCTCGTTCACTTGAGATGCGAGATTAAATTCTTCCATTTTCTTCGATTGTTCCATTGATTTGGAAAGAAAGTACGTAAATTTCTATTTAAATGTACCTCTTTGGTTGACTTCTTCTATGTCTTTCGCGGTCCTTCAAGCACCTCTTCAAAAATCAAGCACAAATACCACTTGATTCCTTTTCAGTTATAAACTAAAACCTTTTAGTGGTGTCATTTATACAAAAACCATTTTCACATGACGGTTTTCTAATGAATTTTCAATCAACAAATATCTTTTCCACATTAAGATAATCGAAGTGGTTATGAAATTTTCGAACGTGGGAGGCGGTTAGAACGAGTTGACTAGTGGTTCAAGCTATCTTATATTAAAGTAATGAACCTTACGAAAGTTTGTGTAATGATTCTCTATATAAATTAGTAGATGAAATAATATATACATAGACAATATTCCTTGGAGTATATCAATTTTTAAATAGTTAGATTCGGCATATCTTCAAACTAGGGAAAATAATCCAATTAGTCTTAAATTTATTGTAAGAATGTCAATTTAGTCATAAATTTTTAAATTCTAATGTAGTCATTCCGATAATTTTTTATTAGAAATCGTTGACGTAATGATTTAGTAATTGTTGGCAACCTTATATAGCATGTAATAGTTCAGTCATTACCAATAGACCTATATGACACGCCTCCACATGAGCGATTTCTAATGAAAACAACTATATTGAAATTTAATGCAAATGTTAAATTGGAAAATTTTGAATGGTATAATAATTTTAGGACTAATTGAATAATTTTCCTTTGCAAACTATGTATTTATATTTGAAGTACACTGCACCATAAATAGCCAATGCAAAGAAAGAGGACGAGAATTGAGGAGAAACGGTTGGCAGGCTCATTAATGAGAGGTCTCTCAGTGGTACGAGTTTTTATCTTCTTCTCCACCAATCGATTGCAAAGGTACGGGCTTCTTACTCTTTCTTGTAAGATCAGCTACAAGACGAGTACATCAATGGCTCCACTTGCAAGAAGTGTTGAGACATCGTTTCAATTATTGATCCATCATGTCGTTCGCTTTTATGTCATCTCATTGTGTTCGTATATTGGTACATGTCATGCATCACCTTCCCCCACCCATCTACACCTGCCCATATGACGTGAATATATTTGTGTCGTTCCTCGTCGCTATTACAAAGCAGTTTAGTTTGTTAAATATGAGGATAATCTCGCTATTATAAGCGAAACAAACCAAATTAAATTTTGCTGGTTGTGAGCTAATCTTATATATATTGTGGTGTCTTACATTTCTTCTAGTACAATTTTTCTTTTCTTGTCTTGTGGCTCCTTAGTAATGCCCTTGTGTCTTGTCGGAAATTTCCCCATAATCTACATATAGGTTCCACCACTTGATCACCCAATGCCTTATTCTCTAGTTTTTTCTTAGAACGTTTCACAATCATTCGATGCCTGGAACAATTTCTACTAAAAACTAATTCTTTTTTATTATGTTCCCCAAATGAGATTTGAGCATTTGAAGGCATTTAATAATCACCCAAAATTTTTATTATTGGAATAAAAATGCATTTCATATGACTCTTAATTTTTTTTTTTTTTGGTGACTTATAATTTCTTTTAATTTTTTAATACTTTTATTATATTTTCTTTTTTAATTTTTAATAAATTTATTATATAAATTTATTTTATTATTTCATTATATCTTTGTAATAATTTTATTATTTAATTTATTATATGTTATGTAATTTTATGTTATGATTTTATTAAATTTTTGTGACCAACTAGAGGAAGAAGAAGAAAAGAGAGAAAAAAAAAAGAACATGATTTGGCTTGATTTTGAAGTTATTCCCGAGAATAAAGAATCAACTTTTTTTTTCTACTTCTTGATTCCGTTTCAAATTTATTCTTGGAAATAAATTTGTTTTCGAAACAAAAAAGTTATCAAATTGATTTTTGTTGTGTTTTTTATTCTAATGAACAAAAGAATAAAATCAGACATCGTTTAGTATATTATCAAACAGGTCCTCAGTTTCCCTAATTAAAGAAATTGGACCCTGTTGGATTTAAGTGGATAAAAAATCATTGGGATTCCCTATAGTAGTGTACTTTGTTTTGGGAAAGTGTCGAATGAGAATAAACATGGATATAGAAATAACCTATCATGTGGAGGGTCTTAGAAATTTAAGATTGAACGGGTTGAAACATTCAAAAATCAAACAAATAATTTAAAAAGCCATATGTTTGTCAATCGGATAAACAAGTGCTAATGGAAGTACGGGGCATTATGCGACCTTGCTAAAGCTAGAGGGTTGACGAGATCGAGGAGATTATGCTTCCTGTTGAATGAAGTTGATGAAAGAAGGCAAGCCGACCTCAAACTAACACCTAGAGGACAATTAAGGTCCCGCTTATTTTGTGAAAATGTGGCAATTTTGGAAAATGAATTTGAAGAAGCTAGTTTCCATTAAAATAAAAATATTTTAAAGATGTTCAGCTAAAATTCACTCCTTTTTATAATTTTTTTATTTTTTAAAAAAATTGAATTTTTAATCTTTTTTTCTTTTTTCATTCTTATTCTTATTCTTTTTTTTCCTCCTCCTTCTTCTTTGATTAGTGACCAGCAGCAACTGACCATAAGTGAGCTCGAGGCTCACCGATCTAGCCTCATTGCTAAAGGTGAGCATGGTCCGGGTTGAGCCGGTCCACCCCCTAACTCTAGGACCAACTCGCTCAGTGCTGGTCCTTAATTTTTGGGACTGAGGCCCAATCCTATTGAGCTTGGGACCGGGACCAACCGATAATTTTTTATTTCATTTTTTATACTCTTTAAAAAAGCGATTGAGGATCAAACTAACCTAATGGGTTCAATCCGGTTTCAAGGTCAACTTAGGACTAATCAATAATTTTTTTTTTCATTTTTGTACTCCTTGAAAGGGCAACTGAGGACCGTAGCGACCCAATGGGTCCGATGATGAACGAGGTTAGCTAAGAAAGGCAAGCAATGAGGGTTAAGTGGGGTGAGCGCCAAACAGAATGAGCATTAAATGTTGAGCAGTGAGCAACAAGCCAAGCGAGCAACGAGCGGCGAGCGGCACAAGTGACCGTAAGAGAGCAAGGCGAGTGTCGAGTGGCGAGCGGAGAAGTTGTTTCTTTCGATTTTGGCGAATTAAAGACTAAGAGGACAAATAAGATAGAAGAGAACAAATACTAGAAGAGGATGCCATAAGGAACTATTTATACTTTTTTGGACGCTGTGAGGACTCCTTACAAAAACATTTTCATCATTCGTAAATTATGACTATTGACGCCATAAAAAATTTAAAAACCTAAAGTATTAAAGAATAATGAAAGATTACTTGAACTCCTCACTAAAGAGCTGTTTAATGTTGTTGACGCCGTTTATTTTAAAGTTTTCTCTATATACAAAAATTATAAAGAATATTATATATATTCAGGGTTGGTCCGAATTGGACCGACCTAGAACTCTCAAGACCAAGGACTGACCCGCATAGTGCTAGTCCATGAATTCTAGGACCAAGGACCAACTCAGTCTCCCTGGGAACCAGACCAAGACCGGCAGGGTTGGGCCAGTCCAAGGTCGGTTCAAGGTTAACCTTGGACTGATTCTCACCCCTACTCATTGCCCTTTGGCAAGCTTGAGCTCACCTAAGGCCGGTGAGTGCAAGCCTCGCCATAGGCTCAAAGCTTGCTAAAGGTCAGTTAGGCTCAAGCCTTGCCGAGCCTCGCCCATCCTCAAGCAAGCCTCAAGCTTGCTTGTGGCACGTTGCCGGCCAGGGCCATGGCCGTGGTCGGCAATCGGCCAAAGAAGAAGGAAACTAAAGTAGAAATAAAAATATTTTAAAAATCAATCTTTTAGAAAAGAAAAGAAAAAATTATAGAGAAAAAAGAAAAGAAAAATAAAAATAAAAGGAAAATGTGTTTGGTGAAAGAATTAGAGTTTTCTTTTCAAATTATTCTTAACCTCATAAGAGATACTACGAGAGGTAGAGAAGAAATTAGAAGCCAAGACATGTACTGTAGAATTAATAGTTTCGATGAATATCGAAGATAGAAGATTGATGCCAACCTAAACATGGTGCTAGCAAAAACCAAACTCCGGGAAGTAGACTGGGAAAGACAGAGGCTTAATCAGTTGAAGTTAACTGATGAAAAGAGGTTGGCGGCCTCATACCATGCGCACTATTACTAGAAAAGAATGACTAAAGAATTTAACAAGGGGGTTAGGATTGCACATTCTAGCTAGGAGACCTAATGCTAAAGAATGTCCTTCCCATGTTGTGCTAGTCTGATGTAAAATAACTTACAATTGCTTATATGGAGACCTTCGAACGTCATAAGAGTGAGCAGTCCATTCACGTCATATATAACTACTCAACTTCAATTGGTCATAACTTCTAATAAGGAGGAGTTATGATGAATACCAAATCGAAGAGAATTGTGAAATCTTTGAAGTTGGAAACAGGTTACGCTGATTTGGGCAATGTTTGATCTCCAAATTCATGCATTTTCCTTAAATTCCGAGCCATCAAAGATTTCAGGCATGATTTGCAAATTTTTAGGACACATGTTGAAGACTTTCTCCTTCATCAATATTTTTTCCTTAATTCTATTAGTTGATTTTAATTATTTAATTGTTTCCTAAGGGGCAATTTCCCTATAAACATTATCCTTTGAAATTCTTTTCCAAGTATATCTTCCTTTACGTCATTTGGTATGATAGAAGATCTCTCTTGTGACGATGATTGCTAACATCAATGACAATCTCCCAAAAGCAGAGGGCCGTGAAAATGAGCCTATCACATAAGCTGAGTTCAATCACTTTGCAAAGCAAACCGAACGGAGGTTTCAAGACTTATGTGTTGCCATCTAGCATTTGTCCACCAACTTCATACCTACTAACCTTCCCATCAAATGTGCTTAGGTTGCTTGAGTCTTGGAAGTAGCTATGGAACACGTGGCAGATCTCGACAGAGGTGAGAAGCCTATGTTGAGGACTCCAAAGATGAAGAAGAAGAAAAGTTCCTGGATACGCCTATTTGTAGAGGCCACGAAAACTGGGTGCCAACCTTCAATGGCAACTTGAATATCATAGACTTTCTAGATTGGCTATAGAAGTTTGAGAATTTCTTCGATGCCACGGAAATTAAGGACAATCGCCAATTAAAATTGGTGGCATACAAGATGAAGGGTAACACCTCAGCTTAGTGGAGTAGACACAATTAACCCGACATTAACAAGGAAAAGCTCTTATCCAAACATGGAATCAAATGAAGCAAATGTTGAAGGTAATTGAACAATTATTAGTCAAAGCCTTTGTGGAGGAATTTATCCAAACATGAAAAGCCCTTATCCCAACTGATTATGAACAATTATAGTTTCAACAATTCCAGAAGTGTAAGTAATTGAACTGATTAGTCCAAGACCTACAATAACTTGGCTGAGTCGAAGGCACAATAGATCACTAGATACATCAATGGCTTGCAACTCAACATTCAAGACCATATTTCACTGCACATTAGTTCTTTGTTGAGGATGCCCAAAAAATGGCCCAAAAGGTCAAGATGCAATTGGAGAGAACTAGCCTCACTAATCAGGCTAATAGTTATTCCGCTTGAGGATCATTTGGAAGGGAGATACAACCGGATATTCCAAAATCCTCTAACTAGAAAACCAGTAGTATGAACCGACTTTTGGAGAATGCTATGGGGGGGCCTAAGGAACCAATTTCTATAGATAAATGTAACACCAATCATAGTACCCAAAACCTATACAACAAGCCATAACAATCGACTGCTACAAGTGTAACAAATTGGCCATCATTCAAGTAATTGCCCATGGCAGAAGATGGCCAATGTTTTTTAGCACGATTGGCACCATTGACAAAGATAACCAGGTGGATAAAGAAGAAGTGGAGGATAAAGAGGGCGAGCATGTCAACGGCATCATTAGATTAGTGTTGCTTGCCTCGTGAAAAGAGGGCACCTAATAGAGAGTATTTTTCGTACCTGTTGTACTACCAATGACAGTCTGCAGTGTCATCATCGAGAGTGGTAGTTGTGAGAACATAATATCTAAGGTGTGGTGGACCCTTTACAGTTAAAGATCGAGTCACATCTCTCCCCTTATACAATTGGGTGGTTTCATAAAAAGGCCAAACTCAAGATAATGCAATTATGGTGTTTACCTATTTCAATTGGAAAGTCCTATAAGGACACCATTACTTGTGATGTGATGAAGATGGATGCATGCCATGTTTTGTTGTGATGACCATGGTAGTACGATGTTGATTACCCATCGGCCCGAGAGAACTCCTACTCCTTCATGTGAGAAAAGAAAGACTACTTCGAAGCTGAAGATTAACAATCCTTAGGCCCTAAAAAAGTAGAGTCTTGGCACACGATTGTGGAGAAAGGTAATAGGCTCTTTGGCCCTTGTTGAAATCATTTAGCGACGTCATTCCGGACAATCTACCTATCGAATTACCTCTCTTAAAGATATCCAACATGAGATTGACTTTCTTCTAGGAGCAAGCCTCCTTAATTTGCCGCACTATCGGATGAACCCAAAGGAGAACCAAAGTTAACAATACCCGGTAGGAGAACTCCTTTGAAAACGCTTCTTGCACGAGAGCATGAACCCTTGTGTAATTCCTACACTCCTCACATCAAAGAAAGATGGGAGCAAACATATGTGCGTTGATAGTTGGGAAACTAATTGCATTATTATCAAGTACCAATTCACAATCTCTCGCTTGGATGACATGCTCAAATGGCTTGTTGGATCAGATATCTTTATAAAGGTTGATCTACATAGTGGATACCACCAAGTCCACATCTGCCTTGCGACAAATGAAGATAGCCTTTGAAACAAGTGAAGGGTTGTAAAAATTGCTTGTCATGCCGTTTGGCCTCACCAACGCATCAAGCACCTTCATCCATTTGATGACTCAAGTCCATGAACCTTTCATTAGCAAGTTAGATGACATCCTCACATACAATCTCGATGATTGGCAATATATGGAGCATCTAAGGGATGTCTTGTCGACCCTACAGACTAACCAATTGTACATTAATTTAAAATATGTAGCTTTATGATAGATCGACTCCTCGTCTTGGGGTATATTGCTAGCCAACTCCCCAAAGTGTTAGGTAGGCATGTGGCTTCCATAGGTTCACGAAATTCTACCAACGCTTTATCTGAAATTTCAGTACCATTATGGTCCCCATCACTAAGTATTTTAAGAAGGGAAAATTTCATTAGAGTGATGAAGCAGAAGGTAGCTTTGCTCTTATCAAAAAAAAACTTTCCACAGCACTAGCGCCGATGCTCCTAGATTTTGAAAAGTTATTCAAACTAGAGTGTGATGCCTCTAGCATAAGCATTGGCACTATTCTTTCATAGGAAGGTTTGTTAATTTTTTAGCAAGAAACTTTGTTGTAGTATGAGCCATCAAGCATTGACGACCTTATCTTTATCAACATAAAATTGTCCTTGACACTAACCATCAGGCACTCAATTATATCACAAGTCATAAGGAGGGCTTGTGAGAGAGGTGAAGTAGTGGACACCCTAGGACAATCAAGTGGGAAGTATGACTTTATGGTCAAGTATACTCTCCTTCCAAGTTATTTCCAAAACCCCAAAAACATTGTACCTAGTGGATGGGGAGATGAATTTGGGGATGACTCCGTGGCTATGATTGAGGCTGTTGTCATTAATTTGACTAAAGAGAAAATTTCTCGTGGGGCTGGTCCAATCGACAAGGGTGTCATTGAAGTTGTCTCATCAAGTGCGGGTTTTAGACTTGTCGTCATTGAATTGCCACTAGAAGTTGGTGAATGCCCCAATACCAAGGTGTCTCCTACTTATGACACCAAGGCAGTCCCTTGAAACTATAATATAAATGAAATTGAGGCTGTCACCCAATCAGGTTGAATCTACCCATCACACGATGGTGTGGAAAAGAAGGTCATAATTAATGAGGAAGCTGAACAACTCCACAAAAGAAGTGAGGCCAAAGTGACAGACTAATTGCGCAAGATGCCAACTCAAATTTCCTTATTCCAGCTTTTCAAGACCTCCAAAAAGCATAGAAATGCCCTCCTCAAAATCTTGAACAAAGTCCATGTGCCCTAGACCATTAGAGAGGTATAATTAGAGGAGTTTGTAGGTGCCATACTTCTAAGAAAAACATCTCTTCTGAAGGCCAAGCGTAGACATACACTAAGGCGTTATATGTGTCCTCACAACATTTTGGAATCAAGATTTCAAGGGTACTGGTCGACAATTGTTCTGCCCTCCAAGAATTTACGTTCGAGCCTTCAATAGGATGAAAAAGGAATCGATAGGGGAAATCGACCTTCTGCTAACAGTCGGCCCTTTTACCATTACAAAAAAATTCCGAGTGTTAGATATCCCATTACAAGAAAATTCTAAGAATTCACGTTCGAGCCTTCAATAGGATGAGAAAGCAACTTTGGTCTACTATTGGGACGGCCTTGGATCCACGCTACGAGGATCATTCCTTCGAGTCTACATCAAATGATGAAATTTCCCATCAATGGAAATATAATAACTATCTGATGCGAAAGAGATGTGGAGACTTTCCACAATACTAACATACTTTTCATTGAGCCTAAGGTCAAGGGAAAGTTAAGCTACCACTCGTCTAAGTTGGTATTTGTCACTCATGTGCCTGTAGGATCGATCATCAGAAAGCCTTAGTTCTCAAAGGCATAATAAATGTCAAGTAAAGAATTGCTCAAGAATGGGTTTGCCATGGGAAAAGGTTTGGGTAAGCTTTCCCAAGGCATGCGGAATCCCATTAAAGTGGTCAAAATGAACAAGTGCAGAGGCTTAGGTGATCAGGGCGACCATAAAGGTCAATCATAAAGGCCCAAACATTAAAAGTACAAGCTACCAACGCCTCCTACCTCCACCATCGAAGGATTTCTTTCCTGGCCCACCAAAGATCTTAAAAGAAGAGGAGGCCAATGTCTACTACCACTTCGCTGACTTGTTTGAAGATGGCGAGGTTGGCACCATTAGTCAAGATGAAGAACCTGCATAACCCGTTGTGTAAGGAATATTGGAAATTTTTACTCTTGATACGTAAGGAATTTGACATGGTGCTCTTCACAAAACTTTTTCCCTAGGGTCTCATTGATAACATGTCAAAATTTCACAGTTTTTCGATATGATTTAGTATTTATTTCGAAATATTTACCAAAACTATGCATGGTAAAATCGAGTTGCTCTATTTTCGAATTTTCACAAAAATGTCCTAAAAGTGAATATGTTTTGTAATGGTTATGTGATATGATGGTACTGGTTGTGGATATTTGTGCAATATTAAGATTGGATGGTGAATGCATGAAATGGATTGTTCTTGGCATTTGAAAGGAATCTTGTAAATTTAAAATGTTAAATTGTTGCTGTTGGACCCTCGGGTCAACGATGCCCCGGGAGTCGGGATGCCCAAAGGATCGAGTGAGTCGATGCCTTGTGGATGTCCGGTGGCCTTAAATGGCTGAATGCCGGACGTTTTTCCCTGGGAGCTTCGGGATGCCCGGTAGTATGCTAGTCGGTACGTAATTCCGGATGGCCAGGGTAACCATTTTCATGGGAGGCCCTTGAGGTTCCTCGTGATGTTAGGTGGGGTACGAGATGCTTAGAGGCGTGATTCGCTCCAAATGCCCGGTGGCCCTAAGTGGCTGAATGCCGGAGGCTTTCATGATGCCTGGAGGGATGCGAATGCCGAAAAGATGCAAACATTGGTCCTCTGGGGATGAAACCCTTTTGAATGATAAAATGAATGATTCTACTATAAATGTGTGGAGGTTTGGATATAAGATTGAGTGTATGGCATGGAACGAGACGTGATATTTCAGTTTGGCCCTATGATTGAGATTTGTCTATCTTGGATATGTTGTCATCACATTGAAGGATTTCTTGATTCTGATACATACCTATTCTCTAATTTCTTGTTTTTGTCTACCATACTTGAATCTGGATATTAATAGTAATGCTTGATATAGCTTGATGAATCTTTTACTGCTGAATGGTTGTACTCACCCCTTTTGGGGACTAACATTTCAGATTAAGATATGCCTCTATTACCTATCACACGTGGTACTTTTATGGCATACCGACTGAAGTTGAGATTGAGTGTTCGGAGCACACTTGTGTTGGTGTTCGTGGACCGGTATTCGTCCGTGTTCGAGTCTTAGTCATGTATGATGTGGGTCTACCTAATGACCCCATGGTACAGGAGTTCATGTCTATGCATGTTCGTCGTGACGGGACCATGATGGGGATGCTGCCGCCACCGCCAACCAATGGACCGAGCTAGGTGTGATTGTGCGTGTGATGGGTAGCGGATAACACTTTTTTTGATAGCCGACACTAAATGATGGATCGATGTACATGACTGCTGTAGGGTAGGGTACTTTTGTTTATAGCCAAGCTTAAAAAGCCTTGGCCTTTTGACGTACCGACTCTTGATGTCCGATCAAATTATGTAAATAAAAGTGGTTTGACTCTAACTTATATATATATGAAATGTGTAGTTTGTGTGCATTGCATTGTATTATTTAGTTTGAGCATGGGTTAGGGAGATATCGAATATGCTTCCGCTATATGAACTGGCGCTGGGATCGATCTAAATGATATAAACCCCCAAAACATGTGGACCCACTACAACTCTATGGTATCAGAGTGAATATTACCAAGTCAAGTGAAAGGTAAGTGAGCTGTGGTGATCCTAACGGTTCAGGGGCCGTTGGTGGGGTGCCACAGGCTGGTTAGTATCAGAGCAATGGTTATATGTGGAGTGATAAGGAGCCTCATTAATATGATGACAATGCACACCATAGGATACTAACTGCGATAGTTGATTAACTTTGAACAAGAAGTTATTGGTATTCACTCGTAGATCCCTAGTAATTATTATAAGTTGTCTTTAGGTGCCAATAACATGTTTATGTTACTTATATATAGTTGCAGTTGCTTTTAAATGGAGACATTGACTCACAGATTATTCATGAGGTAAACGCTTGAAAACTGCAGGAAAGTTATGGTACGAGCTGGAAGTTCTTATCTATCGAGGGCTGAAGCCTCTACTGCAAGGGTTAAACCCCAAATGGAAGACATCTAGTAGGCATTGGCCAATATAGGAAATCTGATGGAAAGACAAGCGCAGCAACAACCTGGAGTGGAACGTCGCCCTCAAGGACTGGTGGAACAATTTCTAAAGCTGAGCCACCTAACTTTAGTGGAACAGGAAGTCCTGAGGAGGCAGAACAATGGATAGATGAAATGGAACGAATTTTCCGCTTGTTGGATTGCAATGATGCTGAGAAAATAACTTTAGCAAAGTGCTAGCTGAAGGGAAATGCAAAGTTTTGGTGGAGAGCTTCAAGATATACAATCTTTCCACCAGGTACTGATATAAACTAGGATGAATTTGTTAGAGCTTTCAATAGAAAGCATTTTTCTGACTGTGCCAGGGATAAGAAGATCACTGAATTTGTTCAATTAGAACAAAAGGAGCTGACAGTGGATCAGTATGAGGCAAAAATTTTCGAATTGTCTAAATATGCTCCCAAGCTAATTGAGGATTGAGAAGAAAAAGGCTAAAAGATTCCTAAAATGGTTGAGGACTAATATCAGGAAATAACTAGTGCCTCTGAATATAAGGGATTATAATGAGATTTATGAAAGGGCACAATTGGTAAAATAGGAATTTAGTGAGAGAACGATCGGAATCCAAGAAGCAGATGGCCTTTAATGATATTCGAAGGGGTAAGAGACCCTATCCTGGACAAGATTAGCCTTGGGAATCTAATAAGAGGAACAATTTAGGAAATTTTGGAAAAGTCAACAGTGGCTCGATTCTAGTAAAGGTACCCTACTTGGATAATACTTGTTAGAGGTGTGGTGAACAGCATGGATGTATACGGTCACCCAAGAGGAAGCGGAAGCTTCCAAAAATGTTATCTCAGGTACAATTTTTATAAATAGCAAAAAGGCATATGCATTGTTTGACATAGGCGCTACGCATTCTTTTGTGCCTGAAAGATATAGACAATTGAGTAAAATCGAAACTACCTCTCTTAAGATGCCTCTTTGTGTTTCCACACCCTTAAGGAATGTAATATTGTCTACATTGATATGTGAAAGACGTAAGATAACTAAAGGGGACGGGATATGAAAATAGACATAGTCGTAATGGCTATGTATGACTTTGATGTTATTATCGGGATGGACTGGTTCCATAAGTATCAAGCTAAGGCGGATTGCCATAGAAAAGTAATTCAATTTTTTTACCTGATCAATCTAGTTGTGAATTTTTCGGAGTGCAAATAAACCCATCCGTGGCACTTATTTCAGTAATAGAAGCCCGTGCATTACTTGACGAAGGGTGTCAAGGATACCTAGTAGTGGTAAAGGACTATACTAAGGAAGAATCTAAGCTTGATGAAGTTTGAGTGGTTAGGGAATTTCAGAATGTATTTCCTGAGGAACTGCCTAGGACTGCCTGGGTTACCACCGGAGAGAGAGATTGAGTTTGAGATCGAACTAATACTTGGAACAGGACCAATATCGAAAGCTCCGTATAGGATGGCCTTGATGGAATTGAAAGAGTTGAAAGTGCAACTACAAGAGTTGCTTGATAAAGGATTTATTAGGCCAAGTGCTTCTCCTTGGGGTGCACCAGTTTTGTTTGTGAAAAAGAAAGATGGGTCAATGCGTTTATGTATTGACTATAGACAACTGAATCAAGTAACTGTTAAGAATAAGTATCCCCTGCCTGGAATTGATGACCTATTTGACCAATTGCAAGGAAGTTCAGTCTTTTCTAAAATTGATTTGAGGTCAGGATACCATCAATTAAGAATTAAGAAAGAAGACATTCCTAAGACTGTATTTAGGACTCGCTATGGACACTATGAGTTTCTAGTTATGCCTTTTGGACTAACGAATGCTCCCGCATTCATGGATTTGATGAATAGGATATTTAAGCCTTATTTGAATCAATTTGTGATTGTCTTCATTGATGATATCCTGGTATATTCTAAAGCACCTGAAGAACATGAACGACACCTGAGAATAGTGTTATAGACCCTTAGAGACCATAAGTTATATGCCAAGTTCAGTAAGTGTGAATTTTGGTTGGACCGGATTTGGGACATGTGGTGTGGGGAGGAGGAATTGTAATGGACCCAGCAAAAGTCGAAATGGTAATAAATTGGCCAAGACCAACAACACCACAGAAATACAAAGTTTCTTGGGACTGGCAGGTTATTATAAAAGGTTTATTGAAGGATTCTCACAACTTGCTAGGCCATTGACAAAATTGACTAGAAAGAACATAAAATTTGAATGGAATAGAGAATGTGAAAAGAGTTTCCGAGAGCTCAAAAGGAGACTGACTACGGCTCCAATTCTGACTATACCATCTAGATCTGATGGATTTACAGTGTATAGTGATGCGTCTCACAAAGGTCTGGGATCTGTTTTGATGTAGCATGGCAAGGTCATAGCCTATGCATCTAGACAATTGAAATCCCATGAATTGAATTACCCAACCTATGACCTAGAATTGGCGGCTATAATTTTTGGTTTGAAAATATGGAGACATTATCTGTATGGAGAGAAGTTCAAAATTTATACAGATCATAAAAGTTTAAAATATTGTTTTTCCAAAAAGAGCTTAACATGAGATAGAGGAGACGGATGGATTGTTAAAAGATTATAATTGTGAAATACGGTACCATCTAGGAAAAGCAAATAAGGTGGCGGACGCCCTTAGTCGAAAGTCAGCTATGGACATGGCTTGTCTAAGGATAACAAAGTGGAAAAGTCAATTGTGGATTCAGACTTTATATACGAGTTTTTCAGGTTGAAAATTCAAGTCCATGCATGTGGATTTCGAAAGTATTTGGGATTGAATCGTGAAAATGGATTCTTATGGATTTGGTATTACGCTTGTCGTGACCAAATTTTAGTACACCACCTAAAGTTTGGCTAATGGATTGCTAAGACTAAACTTACCTCGGGCTCTCCCAAGCCCTTACCAATTTGCGACTTAGGTTTAAATTCTTAACATGCAATTGATTTTCCAATCTGAATGGATTGATTAGAAACCCATGTAAAGTAATGGGAGATTTACTTTACTCCTACGAACCAGAGATTGTGAGTTCGGGGACTTGGTTACGCTAGATTTCTCTAACGCCCTTTCGGTACCTTTCTCTTTTAATTTGAAAAAAATATTTAGCAGGCAGTTTAAATTGATTTTGATTCATTTTCCTAACATGTGAGGTGATCATGCAGGTGCGCAAATCATCAATTTAACACTCAAGAAAGCAAATAAATAAATTGCAAAACTTACCTCACAACAACGAAAGTATATGCATTGTTAGATCAAAATTCACATCGACAATCATAGATATGATTTATAATTAACATGCAATTACTCAATTTTTGTTTTCATTTATTTAATGAAAATCATGATTTATGCAATGCATGTCACTAATCTAATATGAAATGATATGACATGGTAATATGACCTATATGACAGAAATAAACATGCAACCTATCCTGAAGCATGAAATTGATTTATTCTAAAAATTTTTGTACTTTCCATGAAATTCGAAATTAAAGAAACGCAACAATTAAATATGCAATCTAAATTAACCAAATAACTTAATTCTAATGATGAGGCAATTTTTAACTAAATGAACCTAACAACAATCACTAATGCTGGGAATTTCATGAACCTAATCCTACATGATGTGCACATGATCTTTTATTATCCTAAAGATACAATCTATTCTAGAGAATGAGATGAATTTATTCTAAGACAATTTTTTTTTGCATTTTTTATGAAATTCGAAATTAAAAAAAATACAAAAATTACCTAGCTAGATTAAGATTCTAGCCAATTTAAACTAAGGATCAAGTTATACTAAATCCTAATTTACACTAAGACGTTGTCTCAACCTAGCGATCTCTAACTAGGATGCAATCTATCTAAAAATCGATTTATATTTAAAATGAAACATGCAATTTTATCCTAATGTGCATGATAATTTTTTTTATTGTTTTTTTTAATGAAAATTCATAATTAAAAATCACTAAAAAAACTAATTAAAGTGAAAAATTAAAGTGACATGTTATCTATTCTAAATGCCTTCTAAACATGCATTTAAAAAAAAAAAAAAATCTAACTAACCTATCATGCAATCAATTCTAATCTACATGAAATGCAAATGCAACTTTTTTTTTTTTTTTGTATTTTCAGGATAAATAGAACAATTAAAAGATAAACATCGAACCATCATAGTCATCAAAAACGCTATCCACCACTCAAATTGAAATTCAAACTTGATTATTTCGCTAATAAAATCAATAAATTGATCTTAAGCCTTAAAGATCAAGATATCAATTTTAACTATTCCATCTAAAGCCTTATAGATAGAATAAAAATTCGTGCAATTGCAATTTGGATACTATCACATGGAATTTCAATCGTGCATTGTATAAATCAAACAAAGAGACAAAATATTCAAAAAAAAAAAAAAGATAAAATCAATCTACCTAACAAATTAAATCTAAAAAATCTACCTAATAAAATAAAATAGATCTATACCTAAAATTGAATTTTTCAAAAACCCAATCGGTAGAATGGACCAACGATGGGCGTGGCACAACACGGCACAGCTCTAGGGCAAGGGTCGTGGCGGTATCTCGGCGTGGCTTGACAAAGTCATGACAAGTTCGACGAGCTATTGTTTGGGACACCAAGAAATCTGTAGCATCGAGTTGAACAGGGAGTAGCAACGTCGATGCAGCAAGATCGGCAAAGCTTCACCGATGTTGGGCCGGGCTGTGATGTGCACAATTCAAGCCTGAAAAACCAGAGGACGATTCTGCAATATTGGATGGACGCGGGAGACGATGCTGTTCAGTCTTCCTTGAAGCACACCTGGATTGACGCCTCTCACGGACACAACACTGGACTGCTGGTGGAAGCTGGGATGCGGTGGGATTGCAACAAAACACCTGGCGTGGCAGATCAGTGGGAGCAACACCTGGCGTTTGAAGATCCAAGCGTTTGCAGGAGAAGCTGATGGCGCCGCTGCTATGGGACGACAGCAGCACACCTGGCGTGGGAGAGCAACTGGAACAGCGGGCAATTGATGCTAGGCGTCCTTCAACGAACGTGATAGTCTCACCGAGAAAGAGCTGTAGGCGTGCGTGGAGATCCCTGACGTCAAAGAAGTCCCATTGAACTACCGAGCGCAGAATTCGTTGTTCCTCACGATCCGCCTATTCCTCTCAATTTCTCACGCGTGTTTTCTCAATTTTTGTCGTGTACTCAATTGTCCACCCCCCAAAACCCTACGCGAACAAACCTATTTATAGGCCACCGATTAGGATTTCAATTTTTCCAAATCAATATCCCGAAAAATTTCAAATTCCTATTTTCACGAGATGATCTTTGACATTAAAAAAAAGAAGTGCTTAGGCCCATTTGCTCACTTCGTGGGCTTAGTTCGGCCTGCCAAGTTAAAACTCAAAGCCATTAATTCAAACCTATCCATCACTTGTCCAATGCAAATGTAAAATATGCAAAATTAAAAAATAAATGCACCTAAACTTATATGCTATGCAATTAATATTTTTTTTCAGGAATAAAATTAACCTATAATTTTCTATGCAATAAATAAATAACCAGATCGCCAAAATTTAGGTATCAACAGCTGTCTCTCTTTGAACGTGAGTTCATAGAGGTTGCTTTCAAAGACAAATTGAAACCTAAATTTTGACCATGCATATGCACAAAATAATTTTTTGATTTTTTTGATTTTTTTTTGGTCGGAAAATGAATCCTATTTTTTAAAATGCAATTTTTATGATGCATGGAAATGCTAATGCAAATGCATGATGCATAAGGAAAGGACGTACCTACAATCACTCACCAATCAATGCGATAGAGCATCTTGAGGTACATGATAAATCCCCATTTACTCCACAAGTACCCAACTCTCACTTAGATTCCTTGAAGAGTGTAATAGGTAATAGATTAAGACATTGAGATTGAGAAGAACATTCACATCCAAAGTAAAATGCTCAACGAAAAGAATTGAGACATCCGATCCAGACTGAGATGTCGAGATTTTTTAAAACTCGAAATATCTAGATCCAAACTAAGGTATAATGAGAAAGCTCGAAAAACATTCACATCCAAAGTGAAATGTTCAACAAAAAGAATCAAAACATCCGGGTCTAGACTGAGATGTCAAGATATTCGAAGCTCCAAATACCTAGATCCAAACTAAAGTATAATGAGAAAGGTCGAAAAAACATTCACATCCAAAGTGAAATGTTTATACAAAAATAATTAAGACATCCATATCTAGAATGAGATGTCAAAATTTTTAACCCGAAATATCTAGATCCAGACTAAGGTATAACGAGAAAGATTGAAAAACATTCACATCCAAAGTGAAATGTTTAAATAAAAATAATCAAGACATCCGGCCCAGACTAAGATGTCATGATTTTTGAAGCTCGAAATATCTAGATCCAGACTAAAGTATAACGAGAAAGATCGAAGAACATTCACATCCAAAGTGAAATGTTCCAACGAAAATAATCAAGACATCCGGGTCCAGACTAAGATGTCATGATTTTGGAAGCTTGAAAAACCTAGATCCAGACTAAAGTATAACGAGGAAAATCGAAGAACATTCACATCCAAAGTGAAATGTTCAACGAAAATAATTGAAACATCCAGATCTAGACTGAGATGTCAAAATTTTGGAACTCGAAATACCTAGATCCAGACTAAGTATAACGATAAAGATAAAAAAAAAAAATCCACATCCAGAGTGAAATGTTTTGATGAAAATAAGTAAGACATCTATCTAGATTTAGACTAAGATGTCAAAGGAACCTACTTGGAATATCTTATCTTCAAGGAGGGTAGAGTGATTCAAGGTAGTTGGTGTTACGTGTCCAAGACTTGTAGCTTTCTATGGTCGCCAAGCGTTGCAACATAGATTATCTAACTAGGACCCAAACCTTTCCTCGGTCACCTTAATCAAACTAGATCTTGAGAAAAATCTCTGGGGGACAGCTTGATCGAGTCGAGTGTGGGTGCACTGCCACTAGAGGAAGATGATGGAGGCTCGAGTGGGATAGAGTAGCGGAGAACGGGAAGACGGTAGTGAATTTTTGGGACACCAACACTTGAAGATAGATGACGTTGTAAATGGGTAACGTAAAAGTCGGTCAATTTTTGGATATGGCCAATATAGAAAATTTTGGCTTTTGATATACCAACGAACGACGTCTATCAAATATATGTAAATAAAAAGTGCCTAGTTGATATCTATGTGTATATCTAGCGTGCATCATTTCAAAGTTTAGGAAAGGGGTTGATGGATCCATTTCCACAATGATATAGCACAGGGACCAATGAAAATGTGATAGACCCCCAAACTCGCGAATTCGCCGGAATCCAAGGGTGTCAGAATATATGACATCCAGGATAAGGAAAGAGGTGTGGCGACCCTGATGGATCGGGGGCCATCGGGGGGTATCACACAAGTGGGGGTTACTGACCGTTAAATCCAGTTAATTAACCCTTAGTTCGATAAGAAGGTGCTTGAATTGCATAGGTGGATTCAAATTCTCGAGACGGATTGCTTGACTATTTGCTGTCAATTGGTCAAGTTGTCGATTGGGTGTTTTGATTGAGTGCATGATATAATTGTTGGATGATTTGGGCGTTCGAAGCCAATGAGAATGGCAACAGTTGTGAACTTCCAGACGATCGAAGGCCAAGAGTGGTGAACCATGGTGGTCCAAGGCTATACTTAGTTCAGCTTGGTTTGGGCTAATTTAGTTATGATTAGGCTAGTCTAGCTATTGGACTTAGGTTTTTATAAGCTACTCAATAAAACCAAGTTAGTCTTCCATCATTATGTGTTTAGATTTGAGCTCACCATTCTAGGGATTCAAGCTTTCGAGTAATCATGTCTTCAGGCTTATAATGAGGCTATGTATATTCATTGCCCGACTTGTTTCACATTATTGACTTTTGTACTATTACCTAGCTACTTTCAATTGGGTGTTTATTTATCACACCGTCTTTCAATAAATTAGATACTACTCATTTTCCTAGAGTAGGGTAAGTCTAGCTTAGAATCACAAAAAAATCACCAAATCATTTACATGATCACTTAGCATTGGTGACACCTTTAGGATCAATTAGTAATCAATATTTACATGATCACTTAGATAATCAACTAACTAGTTAGGTACCAAAAAGACAATAATAGATCTATTAGTGTAATCAAGTTTTTGTGTTTAGAATCTCTAATTACGTAGGAATCGAAACGACGTTCTCGTGTCTTGACTAGTTTCTAGTCAATCCCAATAGACTAGTGGTGACTTGTAGAAATACATAGGTTGTTAATGAATCAAGGACAAAGTTTAACATCATGTGATATCTATGTTGTTACCATTTGATGGATCATTTGAGACTGTTACCTGCATGTACCATCTGGACTGTCTTTCAAGTAATACCGCCAAACCTATTCCCCAAGGGCAACCCCTCAGAATGGTAGGTCACCACATGTCCTATCCTTATTTTCCCTTTGGCTTTGTAATAGCCACTTGCATCGATGTCCTATGGATGTTGTTGACATAAATTCTTCTTAGATTGTTTTCTTTTGAATTTAGCCGACACAATACCAACCGCATACGGGGAATGGTTCAGTATCGGCTTTCAATTTTCCTTTCCCTTTATCATCGGCAAATTGTATCTTTCCTTGTTAAATCGTCTCCTCGATTGTCAACAAACAATATCAACCATGTCATGATTCCATGAATGCCGCTATTTACAATATCTTTTGTTTACTAAATCTTTATTACTTGTAGTAATTTGGCCTTCAGAGAACTTTATAAGACCAATATCGTTCAAAAGCAAATCTATCATTTCATTCAATTTATTGACATCGAATTAGTAAAGTTGAGTATCTCTAGCCCTAGCCATCGTTGTTTCTTTTACTCTTGCAAGCTTTTAAGCTGGACAAACTAGGGATTACACTATTAGTGCTGTAAATTTTGGGGGAAAATACACTATTAGTGCTGTAAATTTTTTATGATGCTCACTTTAAAATCAAAATATTTTTTTCTTTATAACTTTAGTACAACCAGTGGCATATATGGCAGAGTCTTGTATTCCCTTTTTATTGAATTTTTAAGTTCGAAGTAAATCGTTAAAAGAAACTTGAATTCTAACGTTAACAAAGGATAAGACGACCATGCACTTTTGACTAAATCAACTTCTTTTGAGGAAACATTGAGAGTCGACCAAAGCAAGGGACGAATCGATTGGCTCCGCCACCCCAAACCACAACAACAATAGCTCACCCGCTTCATCGCTGCTCCCCCGTTCTTGCAAGATCGGCACCGAGCCACCAAGTGCAGCACTGAACATCGAGCTTTACCCTCTCTCCTTGTGTATCGCTCATTAGATTAGGGGTCGAGATGTCGCATCTGATGTCACCGAGCCCAAATCTGACCACGGGCAACCTTAGCTTTGGTAGGCGACAGGGCAAAAATCGTAGGTTGGTCGATGGTAGAAGCCTGGGGCGACGAAATAAGGATGGAAGTTAACAATGGTGGCAGCTCTACGTGGCCTAGGATAGAGGACGGCAGCGATGGAAGATGGAGGGGAGAGAGAGAACGAGGGATTGGAGTTTGAAGAATAAAGCAAAATTATGCCCAATTTGTTAATTTAGGGTAACAAATGTGATACGATATCGTTTACCTCTTATTATGCTAACTTCACTTCCTCAGTGACTCATGTCAGACAAAGAATTTATTATAATTCAATGTCAATTTTCCGACAACTTTTAATTGTTGATGACACTACAGCGGTTGATTTTTTGACCAAATTGGTAGTCAAATAATAAAAAGAAATAGTTTTGGGGACTGAAATAATGTCATACAAAAGTTTTGATACTTGCAATATCCTTTTCCCACACCATTTTTACCACGACTACTTCTATGTTTTCATCTCGATCAGATTCACTCTTTTTGTTTCATAGTTTTCAGTTAAAGCCACATTCTATTTAAAAATTTTCAGTGGCTTCTTATCTCTTTCTTTATGTAATTGCTTGTACTTAGACACTCTCGTTGCCAATTGAAATAAATAGAATCTTGACCTTCAAATTTTTTCTTAGATAAAATTTTGTGAATTCCTTTTTAGTGAATGAAGTGAGGCATCTATTTCTAACCTTCTTAAATCTAGTAATAGACTAATATATTGACTCACTATTGTATTGAAAGAGTTCAGCTAAGTTAACGACTGGTACTTCATGTATTGTTCTATAGAATTGAGAATAAAATTATCTTTCCATCTACCTACTTACGCAATGAATTGAATGACAAATTAGTAACCGGGTGAAAGCAATGTTTGATAAGGATAGAGGGAAGAACCTAAGTGTTAGGGCTCATTTTTCCCGCTTCCCTGTATTGCACTATAAATTACCCAATAAGTTCAATAATTGATTGTTCATCTTCATTAGTAAAAATGGTAAAATCATGGATCTTAGAGCCTCTAGAAAAAGGTTGATTATTGACCCCTTCAAGACAAGGTATCTTCTACACGGATTTATGATACCTCTATCCAGACCTAAGAGTTGTCGGACGGCTTTATCATATTGAGTCATTTGTGGGTTCATTTTGCCATTTTGCCATCTTGTCACCTAGGTTAATGTTGCTCTCATTGGATAATCTATATTGATGCTAATCAGCAAATTAGGCCTGCTGGAATATTTGCATTAGGTGGTGCCAATGCAACCCTTGGTCCTATATCTTCCGCATTAGCACTTGACCAATATGTCAACTAGCTTGGTTTTTCAGATTTTTATTCCTTGTTCGGTTATTTCAACCAACATTGTTTTGAAGCTTGATTACATAATTCATGCCTTTGCATATCCCTTATATGAGGTTGACTAGCCTAACCCATATTATTGACATTATTAAACAAAGGAGATGGGTTAAGAACGTACCGAGGTACCACTTAATTTGCTTATATAGTGGTTGACTAAACGATCTTGGTCACAATGAGGCATTCGCAATGTTGATTAGCATCCGATTTGATCACATTTAACATATTATTCACCACATAAATAGCCATATCATTTTTGCATTTCTTGAACAACCTCCCATGGCCGACATCATGTAGGGATTTGGTCCAACTTCCTTAAATATTCTTCGGTAAGATGCCCGGGAAGTTGAAGATTACTTCCACCGTTCTTCCAACAGTCGAAGGCTAAGAATTGCTGGGGCTAGTAACACATCCTAGAGAGTTGTTAAATAGGTTTTTTTTGGGTCAAAAGATAACATATATTAGATTATAAAGTAATACAAGTAGATACACTAGCGTCCGAAGATAAAATATCTTGGAAAATAGACGGAGGGAATAGAAGCCAGTTTCTAGGTGGGCCTTGATCCCTGTGGGCTTTAGCAGCCCAGTCGGCTGCTAGGTTTGCCTGACGTCGAACATGTTGAAGCGATAGATTAGGGCATTGCTAAAGAAGATCTCTGAGAATCGCGAAGAGATGGCGTTCCGTCCATGGCGGCTGTTGTTTCTGTCGAGCAATCTCCACCAACATTAAGCAATCAGATTTGATCACGAAGTGCTGAAGATGGAGCCCCTGCTGGATCAGCCGTTGAAGAGCGGATATGAGGGCATAGATCTCGGCTTGGAATGCCAATTGGGCAGGCACAGATCTGGTAAGCACATTGGTAAGAACACCTTTACTATCTCTGTAAATACATGCGATTGATCCGTGCTCCGACCCCATGCGAAAAGTCCCATCAATATTACACTTTATACCTCCCTCTGCAGGCGGTTTCCATCCCTGATCTAAACTGACGATTTCGTTGTTGATCTTCTGTAGAGAGGGGTGTAAAACCTTGAAGATTCTGCTTTGGGTAAGGGCATCGTTGACGACTTGGAGTGGATCCAGTGGGTGCTAACGAAAAACCGCATTATTTCGTTGACGCCAGATCTCCCACAGAACATTAGCGATCACTTCAAACTCTGGAGACGCTCGTGGGATAGAAGCTCTGGTGGCCACCCAGGCGTCAAAACGGCTAACTGAGGTAGGTAAAATCTCGACCCTAATTTCTTCGTGACTCCAAATATCTTTAGTCCAAGGGCAGAAGAAGAACAGATGCTCAATCGTTTCTGGAATATTATTGTTGCATAGAGAACAGTAGGGATGTGGGGAGATATGTCGTTGATAGAGATTTTCTTTTGTAGCAATGGCATTTTTGCAGGCTAACTAGAGAAATACTCGAAGCTTTGGAGCAGTACGCATATGCCAGATTTTCCTCCATAACTGGGTAGGATTGGTATAAGATGATGATGCTTGATTCATTGGGGTTTGATGTGCCAAAGAGAGATAATGATAACAACTTTTTACTGTGTAGTTACCAGAAGACGTAGCTGTCCAAACGAGTTGATCATGCAGGAGTGAAGGATTGAGAGGAGTAGTTAGAATTGTTGCACTAACTTAGCTGTCCAAACAAATTGTTGTTAAATAGGTTGAATGAGAAACTATAAAGCACTTTTGTGGAATGTAATAAGTTAAACTTCACCAACAACAAAAATAATTTAACTTAATCAGGAGTGATGTAAATAAACAAATAATGAAATTAGGAGCGCCAATGATAAAGATATAGAAGATAGCACTTGAGATTTGTAGTGGTTCAATTTTATTGGCAAGTTTATGTCCACTCTTAAGACTAACAACCACAACTAAGATGGAATTTATTAGTGATCAACATTGCAAGTTACAACTAGCAAATGTTGTTCCTTTCACATGATAGATCACACTATTAGGATACAACTACCACTCCAACACTTAAACACTTGATTCTATTATGGTTACAACTCAGTAGCACCTCAAAGAGACATTATTAGTGTCACAACTTCTAACAAAGTAAAGAAGAACATTCAAAGCTATAGACTGTTTGTTTGTTTCCAACTCAACCTTACCACTTCTCTTGAATTAGGCATACATAACCATCCAATCTTTAGATGATTGTCTATGACTTATCTCCATGAATTAGCTCGTAGTTGTATCGTTGCTATTAGCAAAAGGACGCTCTTTCAATTTCTAGTGTTAGAACGGCTACTATTGTGGCAGTTTTTCTAAACCAATTAGACTGCTCCTATCGACGTGTATCTTCTATCAAAATTGCCATGATGCCTTAATTCATCTCCAAAGCTCCTAATGCAGACTCCAAGCCTTTGTAACATGTAGTTTCATCTTGATAAATGTTTTAATCGGATGAGCAGATGACTAGCACCTTCCATGATTTGATATCAACACAATTCGAAAGTGTTGATTATCATTAGTCTATTAATACTATCCATTGACAAACTCGTGTGGAATGACTTCCAATCAATCTTCCAATGATCCTCTTGGCTTTTTTAGCATACAAAATCTTCCAAGGACTTCAAAATACCTGTTGATTCCTTGTCTTCACTACTTGATTGAATTAGCTTCCAAAGATTTTCAAGGACATCAACATCATCGTCGATTCCTCGTCTTTACTAAACTCACTGGATCATCCTCATTCTTCTCGACTTGGTCTCCCTTGATTAAGATCCTTCCAACTTGTTCACTTTTAGAGAGATCCTTTCAGCTTGTAGACATCTCAATGTCCAATAACTTGTTCGCCTAGTAGGATATTAGCAGTGATCCTTCCATATTGTAGAGTGTTCCCGATTGCAACAAAGCACTCAACACACCAAGATCACACCTGATACTATTTACGACACCATATGCAGTGTGGCTTTTGTATATAACACCTAGTATTAACTCAACCAGTACATGCATTAGTAGCTTTTGATTATCTTTGTTATCATTGAAACAACATAGGGGAGTTTCCCAATAAGAGTGCATAGCACCATCATTACAAGTTTGATATAGCATTGTTGTTGTCAGGAGCATTATCAGTCTCTTGTTGGTTCCTAGTTCTCATCGTTGCAATCTCTTCAAATTTAACAAAGAGTCTCATCAAATGTGCCAAAAAGATGTTTCAACACAAAGTAAAATACCTCGAAATTGAGAATCAATCTAATCAATAGAGGTTTGAAGGGTCCTTTGCTGACTTTTAGATAGGAAAGTAAATGATATGGAATTTAGATATATGAATACTAGGAAAATCGCCAGTAATGTCAATGATACAGAGATCATACATGTTCTCAGAATGAAGATGAAGAACAATATGCTTTCTTTTAGTAATTGGTCGAACTTTTACAATGAGCGCAATGCGGGTTTATATAGCCCACTATCTATAATTACTTACAAACAATTATTGAGGAGTTGCACATATTGTACATGACTCCTGTTATCTAGCGACACTTATTTCCAAAAAGTTATTAATCCTGAAATTACCAAGCCCACTAACGAAACATTTTGCGTCAACTTCATTTGTACTCTAGTCAATCATGTCGGCATTCTTCACTCGTCGATTATTCTGCTCCAACCAACTATAGAGCTCTTGTCGACCAAATCTACTCACCGAGTCCAACTCAACACTTTTTATTTTGGGTTAAAAATATGTCACTTGACATATGTTTAATATGATATGCCTTTGCTAAGACGAGATTTTTCTTTTCGTTAGTAAAATAGGAGATTTTATTTTTGTCCATCAAAGAGGAGAAATGGTTAATGATTTGTTTGTAACTAATTGATGAGAAAGTCATTATCTATTTTTGGGTGAGGAGAGGGGATTGGGTTGGGGAGATTTAGAAAAAAGAAAGCCGAGGAGTAGAAAGTAGCCCTCTCTTTTAGTACTTGGAGGGATTCTATCGATTGGGTCCTCAGTTATGGTCTGTTTTGCTCAAGTTGATTGATCATTAAAAATAAAATATATTTAGAAATGCCATCATCGTCTGTAATGTTCGCATTAATTGGACCATGAGTGATGATGTGAGATAGAAACTTAAATGACAAGCACGTTAGGAGAGGATGCCACTACCTAGCCTCTCGCGATAGTCGCCTCACCTTCTCTTATCTCAGACATTGGCCTGGAGAATCTTTTAAAGCTCTATCACGGTAGCCACGCTCATCTTGCGCGAACGCATGAAGAGAGAAAGAAAGGGACAAGGGCACAATTTCTGACTACAATGTCCAGATGTCGACGTCGGTTGCATCTCTCGCAAAGCATGATGGAAAGGTCGCAACCCTCACCATCACACATGCAAGGGTTGTGATCCTCTTGCAAAAGTTGAGAAGGTCTGCGACGCCCTCATACCCTCACCCGGCAGAGTGTTGGGGGTGGCGATTCTCATCTCTCTCTCTCTCTCTCTCTCTCTCTCTCTCTCTCTCTCTCCTGATGATGCAAGATACCATGATTCTTGACTGAGCGTGACATGGGCCTGAGGCCCTTCACCTGACGTTGGGCGGTGCTTAGTGAAGACGGGCACAGGGCGAGCCGAAACCTTGCCCCATGGGGCACTGCCTCAGACCAAGACTGCTCCGCAAAAGGGGCATTTGGCAGGTTACACAGCAGGTTAAAAGGCGCAGAGAGGCAAACATTAGCCTTCCCACGAATTCACTTGGAACGTATGGCTTTTAGAAATACATTTTGTTATGTATGTATTTTGGATTAGAATAACAAAATAAAAATAAAAATAACCTTTAAGAACAACTTTTTCTCCTTACATGAATTGCTCTTAATCGGAGATGCAAGCTTGAGGGTCAATGTGATGGTTGGAGCTTACCTGGCTCAATCAAATCGATCTTTGAGTTCATTTTTCTGGGGGGTAAAAATGTAACTTTCATTAATTAGATGAAGTATAAAAAGCTCGGAGGTATACTCCAGCATTATTAATAGAACTAATAATGCTAGAAAATGGAAATACGAAGCTTCTAGATAGTAGCTAATATGAAATTTATCTGGTAAGGTCTATAATTTAGGTAGAGCTAAACTTTATCTTTTACAATGTAATGTACCTTAGCCAATATAATGTGAATATCAATTTATTTGTTTTGAAAATGTTGATTGTTCTCTATCCAAATGTAATATATAGGCTCTGGCTTCATTTTTTTTTAACCCACTCACGAGACCATTCATGAATCATTACGATTATTGTTGTTAAACAACGTAAAAAAATATTTCTCATATAATGTAATGCATCGTACTGCAAAGTAAAAATCGCTCCGGTCTTTGTGGGGCACAAGGCAGTGACAAGGCAAGTTTTCATAGCGGGAACGGGGGACGGAGGGGACAGGGACAGGGACGTGATTCCTGTTCCCACCACGCCCCTTACCATGCTAGTGCTAGGCCGCCCCCATAATATTTCTTACGCTTGCTCCCTCTCCCTTCAAGGGATTTTATATAAATATTTTTTGTTAACATTCCATTTAGTGAATGTCATGGTTGGCATTTCTATTTCTATTTTAACTTCAAGGACCAGCAACATTAATGAAAAAAATTCACAATTCAAGAAAATTGAAAAGGTTTTTTTTTTAATTGAAAATGTTTAAGAGCAGCATCAGGTATACAATAAAAGTTCAAGTACCATAAATGACTTTTGTCTTTGTATAGGAACAAATAAAGAGAACGTGGAGAGAAAATTGAAACTGCAATAAAAATTGACAATGCTATTGGTGCAATGATAAAATTTTCATAATGGTGGTTCGAAAAGAAATTTGATTTATTTCTTTTATCAACTTTCTTAGGACTTCTGCATGTAATTTAATCTTCTTTCAAAATATTAAATTTCGAATCAATTCAAAACCTTGCTTTTTCTTCTAGCCTTTTTATGCATGTTTTGTAAAGCCCAAAGTTATTTCGTATTTCTAATTATGACTTTTCCTCCAATATTTGACAATGGGAAAAAAATTTAATCTTGAAAGTTTATAAGGAGTAATTTGCAATTCCATATGTCAATATCTCTATATCAATAGAATTTTAAGTGGTTCCTATTGAAAATAGTCAAAACATATCGATCACCAAATATATGAAAAAATATTAAATAAAATATAAACTCCAAATTCATAGGCTTCCATTTCCTTTCCCTTCCCTCTTTCGAACAAAAAGCAAAGAATCCCGTGCGCTAATGGCGCCCAGCGAGACAGATTCAAATTTGTCAAAGGCCGGACTTGATTGCTTGCAAGAAAACATCAGCTACAGAGCTTCTTCACCAACTGAGACAAGATCCTTTTAGGGATAAACAAAAGGAACTTTATCGAGATATGGGGGTGAGTTGTCACCCGATAAAAAGCTTAATCATGAAACATAGGAAAGCTCGAGGGATTTGATTTTGGTTAAAAGGAGCATCTCTTTTGTGGGGGGAAAGCATCTTTATTCTAATAACATATTGTTTCAAGTACACGCACGGGCATAGTGACTTTCCAGCATGGTGAGTTTATGTCTGGACGCATGGACAATGACCTTATTGCGAAACTGCTGGTGATGTCTTCTCCAATGTGATTTCTTAGTGCATGGTGTCATGAACTCTTTGATTTATATGAACGACAAGATGATGAACCAAGTGACGGTTATGGTAATACGGAGCATCCAAATTTCTAAATCAACTAATCCTATTGAAACTTGCATATTCATCCCTTTAGGTAGATCGTGTCAAGCTTGAACTACCAAGGTACTAGACCTTGCACTACAAAACTCAAAATGAGAGACAATTGTTGGATGCAAAACATGCAATCCCAAGATCTTCATAACCAAAACAGGAGTACAGATGATTGAGTAAAAACATTAATGCACCTATTTTGGAATCCATCATTCTTGATGTGGTAGCAGAGAAGCGATGATCCATGCACCAGTCATTCTCCTCTATTACCCTCTGTGCTAGCTCAATGAGATGACCCCTCACCCTTTAGTGCTAGATTAACGCCGTTTCCAACTAAGCCCCCTTATTACGGGTCAAGCTCAACTTGACCCACACTAACCAGCCCCACATTAGACTAATTAAAAAATTTTCCATTTCACCTCAGACTAACCCCATAAAACGGTAAATTACAATATCAATTAATGTAGTGCATATTATGAACACTCTTACAACAACATGATTAGAGAAAGTGACTTGTTTGACTCATAGATGGAAACAATGGAATAAAATAGTAGCAATCGCAATAAAGACTAAGAAATTGGATGTTAATATTCAAATTATTATGTTTGGTAACTCTTGTAATAAAAATGTAAGGATTGTAATTTACCTTTAGTGTAAGCAAAATAAAGATCCTACCTAACGTAGCAAGTTTTCTCGATCTGCTTTAAAGTTACCATTTAGATTCGTTCATTCCCTTTCACCTCTTTTCATCCTCATGTCATCCTATGTTAGTGAAAACCAATTAAAGTAACATTTTCCATTCTGATTTTTGATCGTCGTTACTCTTCATTCCAAGTGACCAAACGTTAATTAGAAAGGAAGGAGGATTTTTGCTACTTCTTGACTTTCTGGAAGTCTGGACTTTGCAACTTCAAGACATCGACATTTTCGAATTGGTTTCCGGTGTATCAGACACTCCTTAATTCACAACTCTCGCCTTCCAGTGACTCAGCGTTGCCCATGCCGCCTCGCATCCGAGCCTAATTATAAACGGGCCAAGCAGATATCGTCCTCCCCCTTTAAAGCCCAATAACCACTTTGCGGGCACTAGCATGTAACTCGCTAAACACATCCATGGCTGTCGTCTTGACACTAGTCGGTAAAAAGATCAAGCGCAAGACTCATATTACCGAATACTATGCTGTTAGTGCTATTGTGTGATGTATTTGTGAGTGGGAAAACAATCCTAGGCGCCAAAGAAAGGAGAACGAAAAAAGAAGGATAAATTTGGATATTATTACCATATTACTAAATTTGGAAGCCTTTTAATTTTACGGGTACTTTGATTGGATCCATTAACATCCTATTTAACAATGCTTCCAAATTTTACAATTTTCTGCTTTCATTTTTTCGCATGTCTATAGTTAAAGAGTTTAGAGGGCTTAATTATACCTTGGATATTTTGCAATCTTTTCATGATGGAGGACAATTTAGTGATTAGGATAGTGATTAACATGCCCGACGGCCTAACATCAACTCCGATTAATATTACTTTTTTTTTTTTTTTCATACCATCCTATTGTAGTGCGAGGTTCAAAAAATAATCCAATTATCCTTCACAATAAAAATTGAGTTTTTGCAATTAATAGAAGTAGAAGTTTCGTTTTTTTTTTTTAGGGCAAATTAAGAAGATAAGATCTACAAAAGGAAGACAAATTAACCTGTCATTAATATGTAGTAGATACATGTGTTAATTTATTGAAGATGGAAACTTAGAGGAAATTGTATAGATTAGGACTATAAAAGAAAGGTTAGAGAACATATCATTAACCTATCCCAAGCAACGTGTTTTATGAGGAATTAACTAAGCATTTATTTGGTAGCAAGGTATTTAATTAAACTAGACTTGATCATGAGCGGCCAGCCAAGAATCGACCCAAGCCGCAAGCTCCTCAAAGCACTTTTTGGTGAGCCTGGACAAGGGCTTACAGCTATGAGGATCAGCTCAGCCCCATTATCCCGACCCAAGCTCGCCTAGTGCACATAATTCCTCTATATTTTCCTTGACGGGCGAGCCGAGATGATTTTCTTGGTCTGATTAGAGGGCCCAACTCGGCTTGGCTGATCTGCCAATGAATTACATTTGGTATTAATGAACATCAAACTTGGAAAAAGGAAGGCCAGCTAACCTCGATCATTGTATTCTAAACAACGCATGTGTTGATTTTGTGGCTCAATTTCTTGTCGGATTGAAGATTACATTAGAGCTCAAGACTAAGATAAGTTAGAATAGTGTTTGGACAAGTTGAAGCATTGGAACATGGGACGAAGGGCTTGCGACAAAGGTTTGGGCACTTAGCCAGTTGACCACTTATTGTGATCTTCTCAAGCTAAGTCACTAAGGGCGTGTTTGGTAACATTTCTGTTTAAAAATTGTTCCAGGAAACAGAAATAGAAAAAAATGTTTATGTTCCGGGAAACAATTTTTGAACAAAAAAACGCATTTGGTAAACTTATTCCGGGAATAAAAAATAAACAGAAACACATTTGGTAAATTTGTATAATTTTTTTATTTCTTTTATTTTTAAATATTTTTTCTATTTTCTTATTTATTTTTCCTTTTTTTCTTTTTTCTTTTTCTTTTTCCTTTTTCCTTTTTCTTCTTTTGGTCGGTCGTGGCCTCGGCCATGGCCGATGATCGGCCAACGAGGGCCGGTGGCCTCGCCCGGCCACGGCGAGGCTCGCCGGCCCCGGCAAGGCTTGGCCTCACCTTGGCCGGGCGAGCTCGACCCACCGGATCTAGGCGAGATCGAGCTCACCCAGCCCGGCGCGAGGTCGGGCTTGCCTCGGCTAGGCGAGCTTGAGCTCGCCCAGATCCGGCGAGCCCAAGCTTTGCCAGGGGTCGGCGACGCTTGGCCTCGCCGGGGGCCGGTGATGCTCTAGCGAGTTCGCCGGCCCTCGACGGTCGGTCGCCGGCCCTGGCGGAGGCCGGCAACTGGCCAAAGAAAAAAGAAAGAAAAAAGAAGAAGAAAAAGAAGAAGAAAAGAAAAAGTGTTTCTAAAATGCGTTCGAGAAATAAGAAACAACTTTTTTTTTTGTTTCTTTTTTTTGTTCTAGATGTGTTTCTGGAAACAAAAAAATAATTTTGGAACAAAAACGCAAACAAACACGTTTCTGTTCCTTTCTTGTTCCCAGGAAAAAAAAGACAAAAATTTTTGTTCTTGGAAACATAAACAATTTTTAACAAACGCAGCCTAAGGGAAAACTAATGGATTACTAAGCAGCCACAAATGGTTACTCATGAAAAAAAGAATGGTCTTGTTACGTATTGCAAACCCGCTCAAACACATACCAATAGCACCTTTGAATTTGAATTAACCATTTTTAAAAAAACAATTCAATTTATTTAGAAGCCATCACTAATTAATTATGGATGGATTAGACATTCAAGTAAAACGTGAGACTACTTTTACTTGTGCAAACCAAAGATTCATGATTTGATTATGGTAGATTAATCTAACAATATTTTAGTACTTTTTCTCTTAATATTTTCAATTTTAATCCTAAACAAACCAACATAAAAGGGGTGATTACGCGGGTCCTCTAGCAAGAATGTAACATCCGATAATTAAATAATTAAATAATTAAATAAATTCTGAAAATGCAAAGTACCTAGATGTGCTAAGCAAGCAATGCAAAGCTTCACTATATCCACTGCAACGCGGTTTCTGTAAACTAAGACTTAGGAAGCAAACAAACAATTATATGATGCATGATGATAGATAAATTATGATTATGATGCAAAATTAATTAGTATGTAATCTAAACTTTTTTTTTTTTTTTTTTTTTTTTGTGTTTTCGCATTAACTTAGCAAGCGTGCAAATTCATCACTAGAATTCTAGATGGACTAAACCATGAGCATGCATACATTAAATTACCGAATGACATGCATAAATCAAATTAGTACATGACATGTGTAAACAATATTAAACTATTCAGTTTATCTAAACATGAATTGTCACGACCTAACCTCAGGTGCATCACTTAGAGTTTGACTAATGGATTACTAAGTCTAAAGTTAGTTCAGGCTCTTCCAATCACATACTAATTTGCAACTTAAGTTTAACTTTTTAGCATGCAAATGAATTTTATCTAGGAGTCGCCACTAATCAATTTATAGTTGGTCGATTAAACACCTAAGTAAAATAACCGGAGAATTTTTTTACTCCTATGAACCAAAGAATTTGGATACGAAGATTTGGTTACACTAGATTTCTCTAATACTCTTTCGATACCGCTCTTTTTTACGAAAAAGTGTTTACTAAGCAGCTTGAATTCATTTTATTACTCCCTAACATGTGAGGTGACCATGCGGGTATGTAATTCACCAATTTAACACCCAATAGAAATTACAAGACTCACCTTATAGTAACAAAAGCACTTGCAATATTAGCTTAGAATTCACATCAACAACCATAGATATAATTTCTAAGTAACATGCAGTCACTCAATTTTTTTAAGATTTTCTCTTATTTAATTTAAACCTAATTTACATGCAATATTTATGTGCAATGCAATGCAATGATGTACAAAAATATGTTTATGTAAACTATTTCATGCGACCTAACATGTAGACTATTTGTCATGCGACATCTATTAAGTGACCTAATCCAATGATGGGAAAAGATTGATGCAACTATCCTAATATGTCACACATTTAAATGATCACAATTATGCAATGACTAGATGACATGCGAGGAATGACCTAATTCTAGGTGACACATCCATAATTTTTTTTTTTTTTATGGTTTCTTTTTCTTTTTTATAAAATTCGAAATTAAAATTGCCTAATAATTGAATGTTAATTTAAATTAATGAAAATAAAATCTAACATCCTAAATTAATGTTTTTTTTTTTTTTTTGTGACCGGGGAACCCGCCGCACGGTCGGCAACCGGGGAGTAAACCCTGGGGAGGCACGCAGGAAACCACCACCCACGCACCCCGGGCAAGGCGCGGCTAGCACTGAAGCAACGACGACGCCGTGGATCGAACTTGGGACCTCTCGTGAAAAGTTCCCTTGCTCAACCACCTACGCCACCACCACGGGTGGTCCTAAATTAATGTTTTTGGCATTTTTTTTTTCAAAAATACGAAATAAATAAATTTCTTAATCTAAACATGCAAACTTTCCTAAGAGAGACAATATTCTAACATGAACCTAATCCAACTCAAGCAAAGGCATAAAAAAATAAACAACATGGTGGCAAATTAGTCGAGATATGATCAATACCCATCTAATAAATTGATGAATGTATCTCGCACATGAGATTGAATTAGTCAATTTTTAACAAAATCACGAATCATATCTTAGGTGTGAGATTAGATTGACGATTTTTCCATGCAATTGTGAGTCATATTTTGAACATGAAATCAAACTGTCAATCTTATGCACGCTATGAAATTAGGGAACAATCCCTAACTTAAAAAGCTTTCGAGAAACTTTGGATAAGATATATCATTCAAAAATTTGAATTTGATCATAATATCAACAAATTAAATAAGGAAATAACCAAATTAAATTCGGATAATATCTTTACCTATTTCGTGGATATTGTTCACGAATTTGGACTTGTCGAATGGTGCACCGCAATGGCTTATAGTGATGCTCAACAATGGCTCATGGCGTTTAACCAGGATTGATGTGGTTGACTCGCGATTCATGATCAATTCAAGAAGAGTGTAGCTTGGTGGTGGCAGTGGTTGCAAGCTAATGGAACTACAAAACAAAAACTTTGTGGGGATCACTCGGATGAAGGACGAGCTCAATTGCAACTTAGGCTCGGCGTCAACGTTGATTGGGTGGCTCATGTCGAGATAGGAGGTTGTCGAGGTGGTATGGTAGGACAGCAGCTCGATCGTCATCGTGGACAATAACAGGGATGTTGTCACCAACCCAACTCTATCTCTAAGGTCACGAGCGACAAGGTTATTTTTACAATGTCCCAAGCTCATCGCCGTCCCGATTCTCTTTTATCTTGTTATCATGCACATGTGGAAACGTCAATAAATAACTCCTCAGATAAACAATAGTTGAAAGACTGGGACATACATCACACAGAACACACCGATTTATATTATAACCGCTTTTACATGCCCTTTCTCTATGGGCCCTCTTTTCCTCTTGCATCACACTATAGGTTTTCCACACATGCCAAGGGAATTTCCATCTCCCCTAGCATGACTGCAGCTCCCAACATTGACTTGACACTTCTATGCCTACAAGACTGAATGATAAGGGAGTGAGTTTTGGGGAAACTCAATAAATAAAATTCCTAATTCTCTATGAGGAAAGCATTTCATCATCAAAACATAGCGAGTACAACACTCGCAAACAGAGTTGATAACAGATCAATCGCAAACTTATTGCTACCCTTAATTACATGCAAATGTCCATCAAAACCTGCTTTAATGCACACTTACCTTTGACTTATCAATAATTATATCAACATGTTATGCTTATGCATAACCGACACTTATGTAAATTCATTTAGTGTCATCCTAGCTTGACCGAGGCTTCCAGCTTCTTACTAGGCTTCCTAGCTCGACCAGAGCATCTTAGCTTGACTAAGGCTTCTTTGGGCTAGCTTCCCGAGACTTTTAGGTTCAAAATTCAAGCATCCTGGCTCAACTAGGGCATCCGGGCTCAACCGAGACCTCCCGTTCAATGAACGAGGCATCACAACCGACATTGTGTGGTGATGGACGCTTTTTCCTCTTAAGCACACACATAAATGCATCATACAAGCTGATTCTTATCTTTTCTCTTAGTCAACACATGCATGGCCCGAAGCCATGCTCATTTCTCCGTGTGTGTCATGAATTCTTATACTTCACTAATACATATGTTGGGAGCAATCTTTGATCCGTAACTTGAATCAATCCCTTAGCGCCGATCCCCACATCGGATAAGGCTCGGAAGGGCACACCTCAATGTCGATCCAAGTTTGGGTAGACCTCGCTTTAGAACAATCCCAAGTTTGATGAACCTCGGCTCCTACCAAATATGATTACACATGTAACATGAATGACCCTCGATCCGCGGTTGATTGAATGCCAAGCACAAAGTCCCCGTGTCCATTTGGATTATGGAAATCAACATGCCTTGGTGCCTAATTAGGACCTTGCGGATTTAGGTGATCCTTGTACTGATCAAGGCATCAAATCGACACACCTCAATGTTGATTTAGGACCTTGCAGCCTCAAGCGATTCCCGCACCAAGTGAGACTTGGACTCGCATCCATTTATGCCAAAACAAAGGCTTCGTGGCTAGGGCGACTTGTCTTGCAATGAACTCAATTCGAATGAACCTCAACCTCATTTCGAGCGTGAACAACTCAAGCACACGTTCAAGCACAAACATGGGCAAAACCATACAAATGATCCAACATCGTACCCACAGCTTGACAAGTGAGCACCTAACTAGAATCGACAATGGAGACTACTGTCCTAGATGAGACTTAAGGATCTTACTTACCTTAGCAATTTGGTCCTTGAAGAGGAATTATACCTAATTTGAGGAGAAACAATTAATTAAACCATTTAATTCACTTTTCTTAAAATATTGATTTTTGAGCTGAAACTTTGAAGTTTTTGAAATTTGACTTTGCTAAAGTGAAATTAAAGCCACTTGACATATTGTTGGAAAAAATATTAACTTTTAACTCGGAGTTAACTTATGATCAAAGGGTTGACCAAAAAGTCAATCTAAATGTCAACCATTTGACTATTCAGGTTTTCCTTGGAAATGTATATAAAATCAATTAAAAGTGACAATGTAAAAGAAAAAAAATTGAAGAACAACAATTTTTGATCGAGAAACGGGCTCTGATGCAATCGGAAGGCCTAATCTCAGGTTTTATTCTTTTGATACGTCGACTAAAAATTAGGTGTCAATAGAAGTATTATTAATGAATAAAGTAAAAGGCATTTAAGCTATTTTTGGATTAAATCCAAGCCACTTTAGGATATATACGTCATGCATCTCATACATGCATAGTAAAAGGCATGTTTGTCATCTTGCAAGTACCGAATGATCCCTAAAGAAGGCTTCGCCAATCCTTAGGAGATCAACGTCAAGAAGACAAACCTCCAAAGTTCGATTACCTTCCCTAGAACTTAGGAAAGGTTTGATCAATTCGAACACTCAAGCAGTGAGTCCTTTGCTAACAAAACAAGTGTTGCTCAATTTTTTATTTTTTATTTTTAATTATGTTTCCAAAGTCTCCGGAGGAGTCAAGGGAACATGTTTCTTGAAAAACATTCTTCATGTTGTAATTCCCCGTAGAGTGGAGTTTGACCAAATAAAGTTAGGAAAAACTCAAAAAGCATTGTCAAAAATACAAAATGGCAATGCCTAAGATGGCGAAAGGCAAACCTTTTTTGACCTAACACATCCTTATACACCATTTGAGAGAGTTGAGTTAAAAGAACCATATCTTAGGGCATAGGATTCGTTCACGGTGAATACATAGATTGAAATAATAAAGACATTTCTTTATCAATTCCAAACACTAATAATATGCCTTGCAAGCCACTTTGAGCAAAATAGGGAGCATTTTAAATAACTCTATCAAGAACAATCCCACATTAGGGTGAAATAGAGAGTTTTGGTTGAATTCTATGGAGCAAAGATTAAGAAATTTTTTTATCGTATTCACTTGCATCAATCTTCTTGTGATAGCTCTAGGTGAATTCTTATGGAAGCTAGTATCTCAAAGTGACGAAGAGTATTCAGTGACCATCCATGCATGGTCACCTTGTTAGCTTCATTAGAATGAAAATGTAAAAAAGATACACCTGGACACCTTAGGAAACAAGATTAATTGTTAGGATCTAGAAGAGCGCTAACAAAAATTTTAGCGTAACCCAAATCCTCGAATCCTAAAATCTCTATTTGCATAGATTTGGAGGGGCCACTCTCGACCCTTAATTGGGCATTCTAGCTGACCCAAAAAACAAATCTTATGGCAACTCCTGGCTCATCTCTAGGTCGTCTTAAGCAACTTGTAGATAATATATGAATCCGTCAAGAGGGGTATGGGTTTTGACGAGACTCACCATGGTTTAACATATCCGATGTGGAAATCTCTTAAAAGATTAAATGATGCCATATTTAGGGATGAGAGTACTATTGGGAGGACTACTATGGTAAGAATAACCTTAAATTCAATATTCAAATCCAGTTTCCTATTCAAGGTGTGTCGTTCATGTCATGCCCTGACCCTCTACGAACGCACGGCACTCTTGAAGTCACTTAGGTCATTTGATTGCGACGTCCTAGGACGCGTCGTAGACCCGTTCATATTATCGATTATATACAAAAGCAGAAGCATAAACATATCATCCAATCAATAAATAACAATAGTTTAAAACACACTGATATATATCATAAATGGTCCCTGAACATTTATTTGATGTTCAATTTCATTCCTAGCCTTTCGATTTGATCAATTTAGTCCCTGAACAACAAATGTTTGATCTAGTCCTTTTGTTTATTCAAACCGTTAATTGATGACATGAAGCTGAGTTGGATTATTAAAATTATAAATCAATATATACTTTTAAAAAGGAAAACAAATTAGAGCTTCAAAAGCCCTCTTTTTCAAAGGGACCAGATATGAGCATAATCGCAAAAGCTTTTAGTGTTGGAATCTAGTGACACCGAACAGATGGAAGAAGAGAGAAAGCAAACTTGTATAGTGCAAACCACCGAAGAATGGCTCCACGAAGCTCAACATCAATAGATCCATCTTTGAGGAGAATCGGAAGGAAACACCGTCGATATACATTGGGATTCCACAGGGGAGTTTGGCCACCAGGTTTGCAAAATCGATCTGCGTGTCCTCAACCGAGTGCATCGAAGCCCTAGCTCTCAATGAAGCCTTCTCTCTCATGGCTTATCCATTTTTTATTTAATTTCTTTTGGTCAGGATAGTTTATCCGTTTGCGATTCTCTTTTTCACAACATCAGGCTTCTCAAAATGCTTGGATTGAGATTGGAGCGAAGATGGTTGGGTTGAGGTTGACGCTGGTGACAACTTGGATCTTGGGGTCTTGGTGGGCGCGCCATCCCTCATGCAGGTGAAACTTCAAATTTGCTCAATCAGAATTCAAAAAGAGAGGAATAAGTGAAGAACCGTGAGAGCATCGCAATTGAAAACTTTGAAGAGCTCGTGTTTCATGAACCTTGAATGTGGATGACCTAGGAATTGACCAATGGGATATTGCTCATAATTCGGGAATTGATGGACTTGCATCCTAGAAGCAGATAAATTGGTTATCTTTTGAGTTGATATTGACATTTTCACGTTTGTATACTTACACCAGATCCTTCCCAAAGCAAAATTTTAGAACCAAAAAAGTAAGAAGACGTGCAACAATTGAAGAAAGAAAGAGAGGGGGCTTAGGTTGGACATCCGTGTAGTTTAGTGAACTGACACTGAGCATTCACTGAAGGAGAAGAAACAAAGGGGGCTTGACCATAATTCTTCCCTCCATCAACTTCTCCGTACTCTCAAGCTGTTAACAGCAAACATATAGCGAAGGAGGAGAAATTAGCAAAGAGCAATAGGCCTAGTGATCATGATTGATTACAATAAAAAGTTGTTTTTTGAGGAACGACAATGTTAAATTCATTGACTGTTGGTGTTTGAAATGAAAAGTGATGTTCTTACAATGAAAATTCATTGAATTTGTTATGAAAGTATTTTCATGTTTGCCTCTGAATAAGATTGGCTTGTTATTGTTGACAAATCCTTACCATAATAGTCATGAATTCACCTGCAAAAGTTGAAAGATGGAATTGATAAACATGCATATGTCTATCAAACCATTTGAGAATGGGGATGCTGTCTGAATTTACCTTTATTTAGATCTCTTTTTTATAAACCTTCATTGAGACATGTTTCGCTAAAGTAGCAATCAATGAAACACTCTTTTATAGGATAATCTATTCTACTCAAGTAAAACACCTAAATGAGCTTGCAGGCATAAATTTGAAGATGTAGCAACTGGGTGTTGCAAAAAAAATGAAGAATAAAATATATGATTTCAAGTTCTCAACTGGGTGTTGCATGCCAGCTGTAAAAAATTAAGTTTCACCATTGCACTTTCCTCGTTGACGTGGCCACATGTTGCCATTTAGACTTGATATCTACCAAAAAGCATGCATGAAAGTAAAACACCAAGCTTGTTTAGAGTGATTCAGGGATTGACAAACAAACAGTCGCAGGCAAGCCAACTATTCAAGAGTATTGACTATAATTAGACAAAAATAAGGACATTTGCATTTCTTTTCATGTATTGAATGTACTATCAAAAACAACCCAGAATGCTTGTTCTCTTAACAACATTGCCACATCTTAAACCCTACAAGAGTAACATAACAACAGTTTTCTATTATAAATTTATACCTCTAGTCCCGTTATAGTGATAAATTTACGTGATGCACTCTCCACCTTCTTCGCATTGACCACATCGTGGTTAGTATTTCTTAATATAGAAATGGATTGACTACCTTCCAGTTAAGGCTATTAGGAAGATCAACTCTCAATTTAAAATGACACTTGTAATTATTCGAGCACATAGTCACTTACTTAAAAGTAAGGTCAGGAGTACCTCTTGAGTGGTGGCATTGTTATGATGCATTTTTGTAACAAGTGGGTTGGCATCTTTTGTCCCAGTATTTCTTCATCCTGTCCATTAAGAAAATGAAGTCAAAAAATATTGACACAAATAGAGATTAAAGACATAGAGTAAATAAATTTTACCTTTTCCTTTTGTTTCAATGGACAAGTTCTTGAGTTGTGACTCATTTGAAGCACAAATGGCATGTGAATTTTTTTGCCTTGTCTTGACACTTTGAACCCATTTCTAGATTCTCCTTCCTCTCTTATCCTTTTCCGTTTAGGCCTACTAGGCATAACGCAAGGCACTGGTGCCACTAAAGGTTTTTTATCACTAGAAGGCCAAAGTTTATCACCATTCATTGCTTCCAGGTAGTGACTATTGTCTTTAAATAGCTATCCTTCTTGTACCAGTGGGCGACAAAAGTTTCTATCTCCTCCGCTTTGTATACAATGACATAGATTGCATGAGGGCATGGAATGCCACTCAAGTCCCATGCCCTGCAATTGAGTTGTTTCTTATGTCCCCTTTGTCATTCCTATGGCACACTTCAAATCCGTCTTCTACATTCCAAAGCACATGACAAAAGGCACTTTCCTTTTTATTGCCTTCTATTTTCTCTAATATCTTAGGTGCAATGTCTCTTTTCCATCTTTGACATGCACCTCTTTTGTCATGCATTCTTGTGACAATCTTTTCTCTAATATCCTCAAAGCATGGATATGATAGACATGTGTCTAGCTTCCAATATCGATTCATTAAATGCTTCTGACAAGTTTTTATCCATAATATCCAACTTGCATATAGTTTTAAAGAAAGCCTTGCATCAATATTTTGGAGCAATCCTCATCAAGTCAGATTTTCCTATCTTATCCATCTTACCCAATTCTTCAAGATGCTTTTTCCAAGTTGAGGAATTGTAGTTGACTTTGCACACATGCAGAATTGCTTGCGACAAACCCCCATTCTTCTTACGCCAATTCGCATAGATATGTCTTGCACATCCTCGAGTGCTTACACAAGCCAATACAACGAATCCATGATATTATTATTTATATAATGAATTTACAATATGTCAGACATGAAAACAACAAAATGAAGGAAAAGTAATAACATTACCTTTGTTGATCTGAGATCATTGTGTATCCCACACCGTCTTTTGTGCCAAGGTCATACTTCAAGGACTCTACGAAACCAGCCCCATGAATCCATATTCTCGACATCCACAATAGCCCATGCGATATGGTACATTTGATTATTTACATCCCTCCAGCGGCAATCAATAACTTGCCCTTTTAAAATTCCTTTTAAGAAACATCCATCCAACCCTATCAAAGGTCTATAACCTTTAAGGAATCCCTTTTTTACGGCATGAAAACAAACATAAATTTATTGGAAGATGGGTCTTGAATTTGGGAATTCTCTTAGAAACTTTACCTTCACGGTATTTCTGGGATTTCTATGAATAATTTCTTCATAATAACTCCACAACCTGCTAAACTCATAGGAATACATCCCATTTAGTTTTCCGATTACCTTTTCCTTAGTCCTACATTGGCTAATAGTAACATCTAAGCTCATTTGCTCTCGCACAATTCTCTTGAACTCCTGCAATTTCATTGAAGGAGCTTCCCTCCACAAACTTAGATAATGCTTCGCCATGTATGTAGATGTAAACCTCATCACTTGGAAAGACCGGGAGAACGTGCGTTCATCCTTGAAAGTTTTCATTAGAAACAAGTCGGTCTTGTTATCTCTAGCCACATAAATTAACCAATCATAATTGTTAGACTTACATTTTGCCCTTACTCGCACCTTGTCATTCTTGATTGATAGCTTCCTTAAATTGCTTAGGGCCATCAAACACCATATTTAGTGCAAACTGAGGTATTTATGTGGTTTCATCATATTGTACATGTGTGCTCTTCCTTCTAGCAGCCTCTTCTACCTCTAGTTCTTCCTCATCACTTGTGACAAGGCTCCAATTAGAGTCACTTAAGTCAAAGCATTTAGCCTCAAGCTCAACGTCATCTTCACAATCAATTGCTATATCCTCTTTCCTCCTTTTTTGTTCTACTTCTACATTTATTTTACTAGGTATCTCTACCAACCTAGCAACACCACTTGAAGTTCTTCTTCTTCATTGTCAGATCGCCATGGCGCCTAAACAAGCTCATCATCATCTTCAATAAGCATTGCAGCTCCCTCACCTTCTTCTACGTTCGTTACATATCTCACATGTACCAAAATTTTTTTCCCAAAATCCTATCATTCTTTGTACCGAAGTGTCATCTTCAATTACTCTTAAACCATTCTCAAAATTCTTTCCCAGCATTAAGTAGTGGAGTTTCTCAATATTAGAGTAACCCATATCTTGTACAAAGTGCAAAATCTCAAGGTAACTTAATTTGTCTGTATCATAAAGCCACTCACTGCTATAACCATCAAAATACTCTATTATTATATCACAAATAAACCTACCACCAACCCATAGAGTAAATCGAAACATCTCATCAGCCATGTAAATCCACAAAAAATTACGTATAAAATTCATCTAAACTAAAAAGGAAAAAGGACACCAATCAAAATAATTCTATTGTTTATACAATAAGAACAAACAATCCTTGAAAGTGCAATCTAAAGACAACGAAACAAAGACAAAAGCGGTCACCTCTAAAAATCGATGAAAAAGCTACAACCTAAAACTACGGCAAGTTGGGACCAATGTAAATTGCATAACGGTGGTCCAATACAGTGGTCCCAATTGTTATATTTCTATAGTTTGATAAAGCAAAACTTGTCGTGCATTCAATATTGTTTCAATACTCTTATAGGGCATTGCATAAGCTGTGCATTATCATCTTCGAGAAAGCCTTGATTAACCCATCCTTGAAGAAAGCCCTAATTAACCGTAAATAACAGACATGGAGGAGCCATCAGGACACGTCGTCCTTGTAGAACCCCCTCATGTATAGACTCGAGTCTTCATTGCAAGCACTATGCCCGAGACAACACTCTGAGCAAAAAGGAACTTCTCTTGTGCGACGAGATAGAGTCGCTGTTCAACACAAGCTGAACCCTAAACCTCTGTGTATGCCCTAAAAAAAATCATAACACATACTTCTAATGGACTATAACCCTTACCTCCTCCTCCTCCTCCTTTGTGTCTTGATCTTCTTCATCGTGTCTTTATACAAGTTTTGGGACCAATTGCAGCGGAAAAAATCAAAGAGAGAAGCGCTTCTATGTTTCATTTTTTTGGACAGTGATTTATCTCGGTTTAATGGTAATTCCCATGTCGATTTTCCACATGTCATTTCTATTTGATTCTTAAGAGACTAACGGAAGGATGAAATTGGTCAATTTACAAATAATTTAGGGACTAGATTGGATATTTATCGATAGTTTATGAACTAAATTGAGCAAATTGAAAGTTTAGGGATAATATTGAACATTAAATAAAAGTTTAGCGACTATTTGTGACACTTTCCCATATATATATATATATATATATATATATACACACACCTACTATAGCATCACTATATAAAACAAGCCAAGCAACACAACATCTGCCACAAACTACTTCGCCACATCAGGAAGCGCAAAAGTGTGGCCATGACATTGTCCAAAAAGGGGTCCCAAGTAAACCTAGCACGGCTTGTCATGCCCCGATCTGGTTCAGTCGTGCAACAACCCTCGCTATCATCATTCATTTCCTAAAGGTGATTCGATTGTGATGTCTTAGGAGGCGTCGCCAACCTAATCTCTTTATCGTTAATATACACAAGTGGAGGTTTAACAAATAGGGATAGATTAGACCAAATTTGCTCGCCACATCCTATTAGCCTAAAAGCACGGCCACAACCATCACCAAAAGGGATTTGAGGTAAACCTAGCACCTCTAGTACTACGAGGGAGGTTCCAAAAAGTGTTACTAATCCCACTACCACCTAACTAGCTAGGGGTTCCATAATCCAAGGCTGTGGCTCAATGGTCACATCGAGGTTGAGCTCAAGATCGAACACCTCCTAATTGGGAATATCCACATTCATGGCATCCCAGTTGATGCCTCCCCCTAATCCTCTGACACACGGTGGACCATGAAAATCACAAAGGGTCCGTGGCTCTCATTCTTTACCCAAAAGTACCAAGCCACGAAATGATGAGCCATTCGCAACCTAGGTAGTTGTGACATAGCATGTGTAACGTGCGTTGTTCTGCCATCTCGGATAATCGATCACCTCTTGGCCACGCTTTATGGGGAGTCCGAATTGGATCTAGCAAAAAGGCTTACGTATTCCTGAAACTTGTAAACATTCAACAAACAATAGCGAAAGAAACTCAATGAGTGAATTTCTTAGACCTGGAAAAGATCCGCCACTCACCTCGAGAATGGTCTAAACAAACAAGTTATCTATTCATGGTAGATCAATCGCAAAGAACCTCATGCTATGCCTTGTCTATATACATACGTGAATGGACATTTCACCTTCTCATGACTAAAACACAATTCCTTTCTGATGCGTGATGGGTTGAGTGATTCAAGAACGGATATTTTTTTGAGGGGATTTTTGCGGTTAAGTGTATGGAGTAGTGTATACGGTAAAGAAACAAAGAGAATAAGAAAAGATAGAACGATATAGAACGATCTTCTCCCAAGGTATAAAGGCCACGCCACCAACCGGAAGAGGATCGAGATCTACGAAGCTCACCACCAAGGCCTAAAGATTCCACCAGCCAAGGATAAAGGACTTCGGGATAGGAGAAGCTCACCACCAAGGCCTAAAGATTCCACCAGCCAAGGATAAAGGGCTTCTTGGCTCACCACCAAGGAGTGATCTACGCTCCAAGGATAAAGAAACCGAAAGGAGTTATCCACTCTCCAAAAGAGTTCACTCAAGTTGAGGAAATCTCACCATTCTCATTCATGAAATTCGTATATCCCCTACATTGGATAGTTTCCCTATTTATAAGAGGATTTTAGCCTTAGGAAATATTAAAAACAACCTTTAATGACCTAGGAACAGAAACGTTCGACCCTTGAGCTACATAAAACAAAAACAGCTAGAAACATAATAAAAAGCCTTTACTACCACGGGAATTAAATGCCCTGACCTGAAACGTTCGACTCTTGAGCTATAAAAATAAAAACAGCTAGGAACTTAATAAAAAGTCTTTATCACGGGAACTAAATGCCCTTTAATCTTCGGCCTTCCATTTCTTGAACCGTTTTCGTGAACCTCAAGCCTTCCCAAAATTCGAGCTCCTCCCTTGACCAGAAAATAATCCTCCTGAAACTTCATCAATTGGTCATACAAGACATCTAAAATGGCCTCCCATTGATACCTATCGATATACCACAAAGTACCGATAAGTAATTAACATTATTCATTCAAAATGATCCATCGGAGAACATAATGCCCAACTTCTTTATTGGCTTGGACAAGCATCGATGGTTCTGAGTTGGTCGATGGAGCTACGTTGGACGCACCCGCATCACTTTCACACTTTCCATACTCATGAGTAAAACACAAGAATGGGCAAAAAAGTATAGTTATGCACTCGTGTGATGCAATAATCCAGACATAATCGCATATCCATTTCATGCACTTTCCACACATATACGTCAAAATTATAATGTCTGTGTAGAGCCAAATCCAACTTGAAGGTCGGGGGAGTTCAAAATAATTGGATATCACCTCACCCCATCAAGGGAGGCAAGGTCTCGCGTAAAATACGTTAGGACAGCATTCCTATAAGGGGTTTTGTTCCGAAATCTATGCGCAAATGGCATCTTGTTGACTTTAGGGTATTTGAATTGAATCAAGTATCGTCCCACGTAAAACACATGACAACGGATTCACTACCCTACATAAAACGCATTAGTGTATTTTTAGGCGAATAGATGGCTATGATGAGTCCTTGCTTCCTAAGTGAAGGATGGACGGCCAAGATTGTCTCTAGGACAATTTCACTTTTGTTTATTAAGGCTAGAAGGTCAAAAGGGTAGTTTCACAAGCTTTGGATACTGTTCAAGCACAATTCACAGACATGGGTCATCTAATTAGGGACTTGAATTCACCAAAAGGGCTTGGGTGGCCCGTGAGATCCTTTAGGTTCGCCCTCCTTGGGTGTGAGGAGGCCCCTAACATGGGCTCAAGCCCATTTGGCCTGTTCTTGAAAGGCTTGGGCCCATTTGGGCTATCCATTGTAGACTTCGGCTCATTGGATTGCCAAGCATGCGCTTGTGATGCGTGATGGGGTGAGTGATTCTAGAATGGAAATTTTTCAGATGAGATTTTTGTGGTTAAGTGTAAGGGGCAGTGCATACGAGGAAGAAACGAAAAGGAATACGGAAAGATAAAACGATCTCTTACCAAGGTATAAAGGCCACGCCACCAACCGAGGAAGAGGATCGAGATCTATGAAGCTCACCACCAAAGCCTAAAGCTTCCACCAGCCAAGGAGTGATCCACTCTCCAAAGGAGTTCGCTCAAGCAAAGGAATTCTCACAATTTTCATTCATGAAATTCGTATTTCCTTACATTGAAAGTTTTCTTCTGTTTATAGGAGGATTTTAGCCTTAGGAAATATAAAAATAGACCTTAATGACCTAGGAACTTAAACCTTTGACTCTTGAAAACTACATAATAACAAAGACACCTAGGAACTTGGACAACAACAGCGCCAATACCGACTCCGCTTTCATCACACTCAACTTCAAATACTTCATCAAAATCGGGAAGTGCAAGAATAGGGGACTCACAAAGTTTTTGCTTGATTACCTCAAAGGCGTTTTGAAAAGCCTTTGTCCATTCAAAAGCACCCTTCTTCATGCATTCAATTTTAGGAGCCATGATGATACTAAAGTTTTTCACAAATGTCGAAAGAAAGAAGCAAGTCCATGAGAACTTCTTACATCAGAAATGGACGTTGGAACCGGCCAAGTTTTCATAGCTTCCACCTTGTCTTGATCAACAAAGATTCCATCTTTGGAAACCACATAACCAAGAAAAACAACACTTGGAGAGAAGAACTCACATTTCTCCATTTCAGCATATAGTTTTGTTCTCTCAAGACATTAAAGACCTGTTTTAAATGAGAGATATGCTCTTCCTCGTTCCTGCTATAAACAAGAATATCATTGAAATAAACAACGACAAATCGACCAATAAAGGAACGAAGAACCTCATAAAGGCCTCCCTTGGTCTTGAAAGCCGTCTTCCATTCATCACCTTCTCACATTCTGATTTGATGATAACCACTCCCAAATCTATCTTTGAAAACACAGAAGAACCATGTAATTCGTCAAGCATATCATCAAGTCTAGGTATAGCGCAGCTATACATAATGGTGATGTTGTTGATGGACTATCAACACACATTCAATATGTACCATCCTTCTTAGGTACAAGTAGAGCCAGAACAGAACAGGACTTAACCTTTCTTGGACGTATCCTTTGACGATAAGTTCATCAACTTGTCTTTGCAACTCCTTTGTTTCCTCTGGATTGCATCGATAAGTTGGCTTGTTTGGTAGTGGAGCATCGGGGATCAAATCAATTTGATGCTCAATACCTCTTTTGGAAGGTAATCCAAGTGGCATATCCTCCGGGAACACATCTGCATATTCTTTCAACAAGCAATGCATTTTGGATGTATGGGTCACTCTATCTCAGTCTTCTTCACGACCACACGCAAAGCAGATACATTCTTTTGTTTGCTAATGGCTCTCTCAACCCGTGTCTCACTCAAGAATAGATTTTCCTCCCCGAGTTGATTATTATGTATCGAAGAAGGACTCAATGGTAAAAGAGTAATGCATTTTTGTTCCGTATGAAAAGAGTATGTGTTTTTCCGACCATCATGCATAACATTTATATGAAATTGCCATGGTCTACCCAATAACAAGTGGCATGCCTCCATAGGAATCACAGCACATACAACCTCATCTCGATAGTTCTTCCCAATCGAAAATGATATAAGAACGCTTTTTGTTACCTTGAGTTCATTCCCTCAATTGAGCCATTGGAGCTTGTATGGCCAAGGATGTTTCGTTGTTGGAAGCTTCAACTTGTCGACAAGAGTTGTCGAAGCAACATTGGTGCAGCTCCCACCATCGATGATCACCGAACGCAACTTTCCGTTAATAGTGCAACGCATGTGAAATATATTCTCCCTTTGGTCTTTAGTGGGAGACACTTCAGCAAGCAATGCTCTTCAAATGATCAATAGGTTACCATTATTGGCTTTCTCCACAACTTCTTCTTCCCCATCTGATTCATCAATATTTTGGTCTTGATTGCTCTCAGCCTCTTGAAGCGCCGAATTAATCTCCTCAATTTCTTGAAGAGATAACTCACCGATTTGGACAATTTGCTTGTAAATGCCCAAAACCATGGCACTTAAAGCATTTCCTTGCATCGCCTTCAAACTTCTTTTGGCCTTCTTTGGAAGGCTCTCCAATTTTTCCCTTTTCTTGAGGAAGCACCCTTAAAATAGGATGTCGCCTTTATTGAGGTTCTAGAGGAAAGCCTCTTGCTCTTCAATTGTTTTTCGACTCTTATGGCTAACTTGCATACATCTTCAAAGGACCAACATGATTAAAGTTCAACCATATCAACAATTTCTCGATTCATGCCGCCAAGGAAATGAGCGATGGTTTGCTCATATCAACTTATCTCCTCATATTGAGTTGTTCAAACTCATGAATGTATCGTTCAACACTCATACCTTGTTGTCTTAGGGAATTCAGTTTGAGGAAGAGATCTTTCTTAAAGTTGTCGAGCAAGAACGGCTTCTTTATCAACTTCTTGAGTTTTTCCCAAGACTTGATTTGGCCTTTTCCTTCCCTTGCTCGTTGATACTTTAGATTCTCCCACCATAAAGAAGCATATTTGGTCAGCTTTAGGACAGCAACCTTACATTTCTTCTCATTCGAATAGGACTTGAAGTCAAAAATTCGTTCGGTTGTGTGTAGCCAATCCACAAAGTCGTTGGGATTGAGATTACCGTCAAACTTAGGTACCTCCACTTTAATGGACTCGAAATCACCATCAGAATTTTGATGGGATTCAGAATCGTCACACCAATGCCGTTCATTAGGACACCTTGTTGGTTGTCCTTCTGTTCTCGGATTCTCTAGAAGATTGAGGACTTGCTCCATTTGTTGTTGAAGACAAGCCTCTTGGAACTTGATCATCCATAAGGAATTTGTAACAATAGAAAGAAAAGAATCACTAAAATGAGTTGAACCTTGAGCTCTGATACCAATATTTTGATGCGTGATGGAGTGAGTGATTATAGAACGGAAATTTTTTAGAAAGGGGATTTTTGTGGTTAAGTGTATGGAGTAGTGTATACGGTTTAGAAACAAAAAAGAATAAGAAACATTAGAACGATCTCCTTCCAAGGTATAAAGGCCACGCCACCAACCGAGGATCAGGACCGAGATCTACAAATCTCACCACCAAAGCCTAAAGCTTCCACCAGCCAAGGATAAAGGACTTCGAGATAGGAGAAGCTCACAACCAAGGCCTAAAGATTCCTCCAACCAAGGATAAAGGGCTTCTTGGCTCACCACTAAGGTGTGATCTACGCTCCAAGGATAAAGAAACCGAAAGGACTTATCGCACCATTTTCATTGATCAAATTCGTATCTCCCCTACATTGGATAGTTTTCCCCTATTTATAGGAGGATTTTAGCCTCAGGAAATATTAACAACATACTTTAATGACCTAGGAACTTAAACCTTTGACTCTTGAGCTACATAAAAATAAAAACACCTAGGAACTTAATAATAGCCTTTATTAACATGGGAACTAAATGCCTTTAATCTTCGGCCTTCCGCATTCTTGAACCTTTAGCCTTCCCAAAATTCGTGCTCCTCTCTTGACCAGAAAATAATCCCACTAAAACTTCATCAACTAGTCATACAAGACATCTAAAATAGCGTCCCATTGATAGTTATCGGTATCCCACAAAGTACCCATATGTAATTAACATTATTCATTCAAAATGATCTATCGAAGCATTGATGATTCTAAGTTGGTCAGTGGAGCTACGTTGGATGCTCCCGCATAATCCTCCCCAGGTTGTTTGAGAATTGTCCTCAAATCTAGAAGGTTTTCATCCTCCAAGTAAAGAGAAAGGTCTCCCACGTTGAATGTTGCTGAAACTCCAAACTCTCCAGGAAGGTCAATCTTGTAAGCATTGTCACCAATTTGCTTAATAACTTTAAAGGGACCATGATCTCTAGGCATGAGCTTGTTCTTTTGTCAAAATGGAAATCTCTCTTTCCTCAAGTAAAGCCATAAAAGATCGCCCGATTGAAATTGAGTCTTCTTGCAATGTTGATTAGCTTTCTTCTTGTAAGATTCGTTGCCCTTTTCCATTTTGGATCGAATTTGCTCATGGAGCTTCCTCATTGATTCAGCCCTTTTCTTGCCATCAAAGCTTACTTGAGTTAGATGGAATTGGAATCAAACCAATGGGTGTGAGAGGATTAATTCCATACACAATGTCAAATGGCGATCAAGAAGTAGTATAACTTGGTGATCAATTGTAAGCAAATTCAGCATGTGCAAGCTTTAAATCCCATTCTTTTAACGATTTACTCACCATACCATGAAGAAGAGTGATAGAGTACGATTTGTTACCTCCGTTTGGCCATTAGTTTGGGGATGACAAGCTATGCTAAATAAGAGTCTTGTACCAAGCATTCTCCATAGAGGCCTCCAGAAGTAGCTTAAGAACTTTGAATCTCGATTTGATACAATGGTCTTTGGTACTCCATGAATGCGAATAATCTCTTTGAAATATAATTCAGCATCATTGGTATTGTGACATGGGATGAAATGAGCCATTTTAGAGAACCGATCGATGACCACCATGATAGCATCTTTTCCTCTTTGAGTTCTTGGTAGAACTACAATGAAATTCATGCTAACATCTTCCCAGGGCTGCAATGGCACCGGAAGTGGAGTATATAAACCTTGATGGAAATGGCTTTATGATCTTTGAAGGGTTGCACACCTAAAGCATTTCCTTGCATCGCCTTTGAACTTCTTTTGGACTTCTTGGGAAGGCTTTGCAATTTTTCCCTTGCCTTTTGTCTATTGTCAATGTACTCTTGCCCTTGCTTGAGGAAGCACCCTTAAGATAGGATGTCGCCTTTGTTGAGGTTTTGGAGGAAAACCTCTTGCTCGTCAATTGTTTTTCGACTTTTATGGCTAACTTGCATACGTCTTCAAAGGACCAATACGGTTAAAGTTCAACCATATCAGCAATTTCCCAATTCATTTAGCCAAGGAAACGAGCGATGTTTTGCTTAGGAACTTCTGGAACTTCACTCCTCATTTTGCGTTGTTCAAACTTACGAATGTATTAGGGAATTCAATTTGACGAAGAGATCTTGCTTATAGTTGTCGGGCAAGAACCTCTTCTTCATCAACTTCTTGAGTTTTTCCCAAGACTTGATTCAACGTTTTACTTCCCTTGCTTGTTGATGCTTTAGATTCTCCCACCATAGAGAACCATATTTTGTCAGCTTTAGGATAGCAACCTTACATTTCTTCTCATCCGAATAGGACTTGAAGTAAAAAATTAGCTCGATTGTCTGTAGCCAATCCACAAAGTTGTTGGGATTTAGATTACCATTAGACTCAAGGACCTCCTCTTTAATGTCTCTTTCATCCTCCTTATGCCTCTTCGTCTTTGTCTTCGAATTTGAGATTCAGAATCACCAGAGTGTAGAATTATTCGGTTGTCTCCAGTGGACTCGAAATCGCCATCAAAATTTTGACGAGATTCAAAATCGTCACGCCAACGTCTTTCATTGAGGTGCCTTGCTGGTTGTCCTTGTCTCACTGGATTCTCTAGAAGATTGAGGATTGCACGATCTCGCCTTTTGTTGTGCGCTTGCTCTAGAGTCAAGCCTCTTGGAATAGAAGAAACAAAGGAATCACTTTAATGAGTTCAACCTTGAGCTCTGATACTAATCTTTTTATGCGTGATGGTGTGAGTGATTCCAGAACGAAAATTTTTCAGAGGGGTTTTTACTTGTTAAGTGTATGGAGTAGTGTATACGGGGAAGAAACGAAAAGGAATAAGGAAAGAACGATCTTCTTCGAAGGTATAAAGGCCACATTACCAACAAAGGATGACGATCGAGACTTACCAAACTCACTACCGAGGCCTAAAGCTTCCACCAACGAAGCATAAAGGACTTTGGGATAGGAGAAGCTCTGCACCAAGGCCTAAAGATTCCACCAGCCATCATTATGGGCTTCTTAGCTCACCACCATGGAGTGATCTACGCTCCAAGGATAGAGAGACCGAAATGAGTTATCCACTCTTCGAAGGAGTTTACTCAAGCAGAAGAAATCTCACAATTTTCATTGATCAAATTCGTATCTCCCTTACATTGGATATTTTTCCCCCACTTTTTATTATTATTATTATTATTATTATTATTATGCTGGACGAACCGCTTTCACTGACAGCCGCCACGTAAACCCCCAGGTGATGCTAACCCATGACCCACCACCGGGGCACCACGCATAAATCACCTTATGGCTTGCTAGCCTCCCTGCAACGCAAGTTGCAGGTTTTTTGAACTAAAGGTCAGGAGCCTACCTAATAGAGCCACCACGGTCGGTGGTTAGTTTTCCCCTATTTATAGGAGGATTTTGGCCTTAGGAAATGTTAAAAACATACTTTAATGACCTACGAACTTAACCTTCGATTCTCGAGCTACATAAAAATATAAACACCTAGGAAGTTAATCAAAACCTTTATTAAGACGGGAACTAAATGCCTTTAATTTTTGGCCTTCTGCATTCTTGAACCTTTAGCTTTCCGTATTCTTGAACCTTTGGCTTTCCATATTTTTGCACCGCATTTGTGAACTTTTAGCTTTCCATATTCTTGAACCATTTTTGTGAACCTTTTAGCCTTCCCGAAATTCGTGCTCCTCCCCTTGACCAAAAAATAATCCTCTTGAAACTTCATCAATTGATCATATAAGACATCTAAAATGGCCTCCCATCGATAGTTATCGATATCGCACAAACTTCCGATAAGTAATTAACATTACTCATTCAAAATGATCCATCAAAGCACATAATGCCCAATTTCTTTAGTGGCTTGGGTAAGCATCGATGATTTTGAGTTGGTCGATGTAGCTACGCTGGAAGCTCCCGCATCAACGGGTATCTGAAATCCATTGGGCAGCTTCACCAAATTCATCAGTTGACGGCATAACTGAAATCCATCAGGCATTGTCGTCGAAATCGAAGCATCACAAGCTGGTTCTTATCTTTACTTTTAGCCCAAGGCCTAAAGGCGTGCCATGCATATGTGCATGGAATGTGGTACCGATTCTAAGTTGTTGAACATCCCGAGCTCGAATGGAGGTTCATGGCTCGGATAACTTGTACGATACACTAATTTAGTACTAACTTTGGCTCACGGAAAACGATACGCCTCAATATCGCTCCCAAGACCAAGAAAGGACTAATCGGTCGTGGTCTCATGTTCATCCAAAGTCGACGGATCCCCTATTCGAAACTTAGGTCATGGACATACATTTACAAAAGTGGTTTAGAAAGATTTGTAACACAACATGGAGCTTTCTTTTGAAGCACTTTTCAATTCTGTGGGAATCAAAATAAAGTGAAAGCATAGTGAACAAGCACAAGAACCGAGCCACTTCAACAAGTCAAGCCAAGCCTAACACCAATTCATTACGAACTCAACCAATCATAAACAAAACCTCAATCAAGAACAATAATCAAACATGGACTTGTTACGAACTTTGACTAGCATAACACAACATCCTATTCAAATGTTAGTAAGTCTACTTACTACTTTATAAGCTGGCAGCATTGAGTCGATGATGATGACAGCAACAGTAGTAAGGGGGGCGGTAAGAACTTCTAGGAAAGGGGTACCGAACTATGAGAGGGAGAAGGGGAGCGGTTGATGATGGAAGGGGATGGAGAGAAAGGTGGCTTTTGGTGTGCGACGGTAAATGGGTTCTATCCCTATTTATAGGAGTCCTCCCCCAAGATGGTCCAAACCACCATAAATGGTCGCATTGGTGGAAAGCATGGGGTGAATGGGTTCTACCATTCCGCTACCAAATAGGAAGAGCAGTAAGTCACCAAACATATTCAAAAATATGTCCGTCCATCAGTTACAACCTTCACAAAGTGCGACCTATTTCGAAATCCAATTCTTTTTAAAACCCTCTGAAATTTTTATAGATTGTAGACATAGATCACGTCCTTTAAAATTTTGATGAAGAAAGAATTTTTTAATTTGAAATGGAAAATTTTATAAAAATTCAGGAAGGCAACGTAATCACCGTTTTTCCTGCATGAGCAAGTTCTTGGTGATGGATAATTGGGTCTTCATAACACAAAAATCTCTTTAAAATTGTAAAGCAACAAAGTTCGAAAATTTTCGTAAATTAAAAGTGGTAAACTCTAGTTAAGGGTCATCCATGGCTATACAACTTTATATTCCAAATCCTAAGTATGCCCTATATCAGCTTGGACATTTGTCGAAATAGGTTTTTCCATTGAACATCTCAACAAAGGCATTCGTTGTGAGTGCAGCACCTTCGAGGAACATCCTCACTTTGGTGGCTTTCCACCAATGACCGGTATGACCCCTAGTTGGTATGCTGCCAAGGTCACTTTGTTTTCATTAGAGCACTGCATTTGTGCAAAGATCTCTTCTAACTCATCGAGCTAGGATGCGGCCTCCTTGGGGTCTCTTGTCCTAGTGAACGCTAAGGGTCGAAGCTTCAGAAATTGCTCAACTAGGCTGTGCATTGGGGCGTTCCTGGTTAGCATTTCTATTTCCATAAATTGCAGCCATACCATTAGCCGATTATTGATGGGCCTATTTTTCCATCAACCCACCTATAGTCACAAGAGCTTGGAGAATCCCATCTAGTCGTGGGTCTTGGTTTGACTTTCCTTTTGAACATGATTTGTGGCCCTGAGCGCTCATGTTGAAACTAGAGGATTCTAGGCAAATCTTTTCTAAGTCTTAAGAAAATCGACTAAGCAATCACATGCACCAGGCGATTTCCTAATGATCGAAATTGCCAACGCTCCTTATCACTCTAGAAACGACTGTAATTACCCCAACTCAATCACCAAGGTCAACGCCACCCTTGATTCCGACCCCGTGAGGATCGGCCAAATGGTCCTGAATGTATCAATCAGTTCGATTGGCAAGGAATCAACGAATTGGACATGGTTCGACCGACTAATTGGCCACGAATTGGTCAAGATGTCGGCCGTGAATTGTCCACCGACTATACTGTTGGGATCGGATCACCAGCTCATAATATGACTTTTGGATCACAAGGATTAGTCACAAGATGACTTTGGATCGGTGGATGGTCACTGCTCGATCCAACTAGTCATAGTGCTCGGCCGCAGGTGATTCCGCCCAGCTATGCATCGATACACGAACAATCTTACTTGTTTAAATGCGAACATCTTCCGACCAAAAATGGATCATTCCCTTTTTAATTATTAGTGATCGTAAAACAATCTTGAATTCCATATCCGATCATAGATCGGTAATGCACCGCCCATGAACCATGAGATGGATCGAGTGCCGATCGATATGAGCCGCAAGATAGAGCTGGCTATTTCATCAGTAATTATAAAGTCCATGAGTACCTTAACTTAGTGATAGGCCATGAGTAGTCTTAGGATTGGCCTTAAACTGTTTGAAGGACCAAGAACTGAAAATAAGGGAAACGGTCATGGTAGGCTCGGTGATAGGCCACGGAATCAATCTACTAGCCAAAAGAAACTAGTCCATTGACTTTAGTAGACTGATTGACTGAGCCAAGTTCTAGCCTTAGAACCTAGTCATGAGCCCCTTTCTCAATAAAGGGGGAGCTCGAGCCCGGTTGCATCTGGCTCCATATGAACATAAAGTAGGCGCGAACCTCGAGCTAAATAACGTGGTTCATCATGGTCAAACTCAATTAAATCCCTACCTTGTGACAAGGCTTTCACGAACTTAGATGATTTTCCAACTTGTATTTAAAACATGTGTCACATAATAAATCAAAAAGCGTGAACACTTGGCACATTGAGGCGACTTGGACTTAAAGCCATTAATAAAGGAGACGCCTAAACCTTGGCTAGTCAAAGTTTCTTGGAAAAAATCAATGTGAAGAAAGTGTGGAAAAAGAACTCCCTAGAGCCTAGCCCCTTTAATATCCTGGAATCTAAATGTGAATGGTAGACTTTGGAACTCACAAAGGAGAGGCCACATGCCCAAGGAGAGAGAGGGAGGGGAGAAGGCCAAAACAAGTCCAACCTTAGACCAAGACACTATGGAAAATGCTTGGTACAAGACTCTTATTCAGTACAGCTTGTCATCCACAAACCGATGGCCAAATGGACGTAACAAATCGTACTATAACCACTCTTATTCGTGGTATGGTGAATAAATATTTGAAAGATTGGGATTTAAAGCTTGCGCATGCTGAATTTGCTTACAATCGATCACCAAGTTATACTACTAGTTGATCGCCATTTGAAGTTGTGTATGGAATTAATCCTCTCACACCCATTGATTTGATTCCAATTCCATCCAACTCTCAAGTAAGCTTTGATGGCAAAAAAAGAGCGGAATCAATGAAGAAGCTCCATGAGCAGATTCGATCCAAGATCGAAAAGGCCAACGAATCTTACAAGAAGAAAGCTAATCAATATCGCAAGAAGACTCAATTTGAACCGAGCGATCTTGTATGCCTTCACTTAAGTAAGGAGAGATTTCCATTTTGACAAAAGAACAAGCTCATGCCCAGAGCTAATGGTCCCTTTAAAGTTATTGAGTGAATTATTGACAATGCTTACAAGATTGACCTTCCTGGAAAATTTGGAGTTTCGAGAAACATTCAACGTGGAAGACCTTTCTCCTTACTTGGAGGATGAAAACTTTCTAGATTTGAGGACAAATCTCAAACAACCCGGGGAGGATGATGCAAGAGCATCTAACGTAACTCCATCGATCAGCTCAGAACCATCGCTGCTTATCCAAGCCAAGAAAGAAATTGGGCATTATGTGCTTCGATGGATCATTTTGAATGAAAAATGTCAATTACTTTATGTCAATAACTATCGATGGGAGGCCATTTTAGACGTCTTACATGACCAATTGATAAAGGTTCAAGAATGCGGAAAGCTGAAGGTTCAAGAGTGCGAGTTCCTATGCTAATAAATGCATTTCCTAAGTTCCTAGGTGTGTTTATTGTTATGTAGTTTTCAAGAGTCAAAGGTTTAAGTTCCTAGGTCATTAAGGTCTATATTTTTTTATATTTCCTAAGGCTAAAATCCTCCTATAAATAGGAGAAAACTATCCAATGTAAGGACATACGAATTTGATGAATGAAAATTGTGAGAATTCCTCTGCTTGAGTGAACTTCTTCGGAGATTGGATAACTCCTTTCGGTCTCTTTATCCTCGGAGTATAGATCACTCCTTGGTGATGAGCCAAGAAGCCCTTTTATTTTTAGCTGGTGGAAGCTTTAGGCCTTGGTGGTGAACTTCGTAGATCTCGATCCTCTTCTTTGGTTGGTGGCATGGCCTTTATACCTTGGAAGAAGATCATTCTATCTTTTCTTATTCCCCTTCGTTTCTTTCCCGTATACACTACTCCATACACTTAACCAGAAAAATCCCCAAAAGAAAAAAAAATTTATGTTCTAGAATCACTCGCCCCATCACGCATCATAAGGACTGTAGCATTTTTATAGTAGGGTAAAATTTGCCTTCAAATCTAGTGGTGTTAACTATAAATAATTTTCATGTTATCTTGGGGATTGATTGGCTTTATAAGTACTAAGTGTGATATCCAAACTTCGCCAAGCCTTGAGTATGTAACGGTCCATGACGTGTTGACAAGCTTGTTGTTGGACTACGTTTTTGGCACCATTCACGACCACCATTTTGTCACCACCATCGCCATACCGAACCGTCACATTTCGTCACGTCCCCATGGCACCACCTCATCGTCACATCTCCAGGCAATGTGACAACTCGATCATAACCAAGTCCATCATCTCTGTTAAATTTTATTCGTGAAATGCCACCAACGAGACCAATATTTAGTCCCCTTAGTTCGTCGCCAAGCCGAGTCCCATGTAAACTTTTCATCAATCCCATGCAAGTCACTCTCATTCCCATGCATACGTACACTTGAAGCGGGGTAGAGCCGAGAATTCCACTGCCCCACGTCAACCGTTCCATCCTCGGCAGTCAACAAAAGGGAAATGTCGACCTCCGAAATTTGCAGCCATGTCAAACCGCTCGTTCCTCACGCAAACGAAGACTATGACCACAAAATCTTCATCCACGTTTTCTCTTCTTTGATGGCTAGAAATGGAGGACTTTGGACCATGATGCGGCCATGTCCATGCATGAACAACAAGGTGTCATGAACAAAGGATTCTCATGCCAAGGAGCCACGTCTCCCCCGGCCGGCGCCTTCCATTTCAGCTGCCACAGAATTGTTATTTGTTGACTAACATAGTCAACCGGTGAGCAAGCAGAAGGGAGAATCGTTTCTTCTTCTCCCTCAGCGCAATTCCCTTGGTTCAGCAACGTTCAGCAACATTTCCAGCAAACTTCTGCCCCCAAAATCCTGCGCCGTCTCGTCCGTGCCTCGCTGCCAGCCACCGGCCACCCTCACCACCCCCTGTACTGCTGCTCAACACCGTTCCGCTCGCGTCACCTTGTGGCTCACACCCCCAGTTTACACCACCGCATATTCAAGGCAAGTAGACGTCGACTAAACTATACGATGTGAATTCCGTCGCTGCTTGGTGAGATGCGTTCAGTCAGAATTCTACAAACTAATATTATTTTTGTGATACTCGCGTTAATTGGTGAGTTCGGATGTCGTTCGGGCTGACCACGAGCTTCAGGGGTGACATACGTGTTTTTTTATTTTTTTTTCTATGGTCATATTTGATTGTGGATCCATGCGTATAGTGACTTTGACGTTGCAGAATTTTGCTTGGGCTTCATATACAAACTGTTTTAAACTATACAGAAATTCTGAATTTTCAGGACTTGATATGGTTATTGGAATACATGCTTGCGAATTTCAAAGGTATTTCAGGTAGAACAATACAAATTTCGGGAGTGGAACCGTGAATTTGATTTTGATCGATTCAGTGTTTAAGATCTCAATTTTATGAAATGTTTTCGCCGACGTGGGCTTGGCGTATCTTAAAGATTTTGTTGCAACTTGGTTTATACTATAATTCGGGATTTCGGAATGGAATTATATTCCGTGCATGAACGGTGTGAAAGACATTTTGGCATTAAACTGTAGGATTGCTACACCATGGTACTTAAGTGATGAATGCCGTCGGTCCACATTGACGATGATGCCCCAGGCATCGGGATGCTCGGAGGGATGTGATATTGTGCCCTTCGGATGCCCGGGAAATGTGATAAAGGCCTGGAGGTCCTCGCGATTCCAAGTGGTATGCGAGATGCTTGGACGGGTGTAACTTGATGCTCTCCAGATGCCTAGAGACTAAAATAAGAACTCGGAGGTCCTTGTGACACCAGGTAGGGTGCGAGATGCCTAGAGGATGGTATACGGTTCTCTCCAAAAGATGGTCATAGTTGAATCTGGATGAATAGAAATTCCAAATTTCTATTTGCTTTATGATATGCCATTTTATGAGATTCTTTTGGAATTGATGCAAGTTTAATTATTTCAGTTTGTGTATTTCGTTTATGGATTGCGTTGAATTGTGTGGCGATAGGTTCGCAAGGTATAGTTTAGTACTCTTATTTGCCGAGTGGTTGTACTCACCCCTTGTGGGACTATTACATTTTAGACGCGTAGTCATGCCGCTCCAACCGGCGTCTTCCACCATGCTCTATGGCATCCCCACTGACCTCATGTGGGATCAAGTGGAGAATGTGGACCCCGACTTCCTGGACGTCACGTTCATTCGGATTACGGTGATCCTAACGGTGGACGTCGGTCTCCTGACGGGCCCCGTGCTGATGGGGTTCCTTGTACTGTATGCCCGAGTCAATGGAAATACTGTGGGGCCGCTTCCATTCCCGAATAATGATGATGGTTCAAGTGGGCTCGAGTAGGCGAAGGACCCAGGGAAGGAAGGTTACATTTTTTGGATGAGACCAGGATGTGATATGAAGACGACCATGTAAATAGACTATAGGATGGTTGGGACAAATTTTGGGATAGCCAGAATTTTTGGCCTTAATGTACCGATCTAGGTCATTTAAAACAAAAGTAAATAAAAGTACCTAGTTTTATATTTTCGTGTGCATTGATGTCAATACACGCTTCTGCAGCGAAATAATAGCAAAAGTAAAGGAACACCGTGGCAACCCTAATGGGTCGAGGGTTGTCACAATTTATGGCTTCTTTTGTAGTTTTATGCTTTTGCAATGTGGTACCATGTCTGTTTTGCTAGCCCTAGATAAATTGTAACTAATGCTTTTTGATCAAGATTTTTTCATCTTGATTTTGCTGTTGGATCCACTTTTGCGATTTCGAGTTTCTAACCCTTAAGTAGTGCATAAAGATCCTTCTAATATAGATAGTTCTTGATTAGTCAAGCCAAGCTCTAATACCAATTGCTAGGAATTGCATATCAATTCCAGGAAAAATAACACAACTCTTTATGAAGAACAAATGGGTTATACAACATTTAATGGTGGACCAGCAAATTCTTGGGTCAAGTTGTCATTGAAAACCCTTCTAGGAGGCATTCCATCCACAAAAGCAAATTTTCACCCCCCCGGGCGCACCCCTCAGTTGATAACTTCCTTAGAAATGATACAAAGAAAATTTATTTGTTGACAGCAGAAAAATTACCCTATAATGAATTGTATGATCCAAGTGCACACGTTGCCGGGCATAACATAATAGTGAAAGAACATAATCAAAAGGACACACTAAAAAATTTGTTATCAAGTTCAACAAAAACTAGACTACATCTCCACATAGAGGCATTCTACGAAACCACTAGACCTTAAAGAAAGTAGGAATACAATGATATTATTCTATCAAGACTAGGGTACAAAGAAATTGAGAACTCTCACAAGAAAAACTCACTTTTTCTTATCTCTCTAGTTTCTTTTTCAGCACCTTGATAGCTATCATCTTACTATAACTAATATAAAGTGTAGCTTTTAACCTAAAAACAAAATTAATGAAAAGAAAAAGAAGAGTCCTTAAAAATATTTGGCTTCGCCCGCCAATATATCGGGAACAATAGTGAAATGTCCTGCGGGGAATTCTGCAGAGATGGGCTACATTCAGGAAGTTAAGACTTCTGCAGCATAGATGAGAAGTCACTAACGCAAGCTTACGGTGTATGCTAATATAATTCTGCTTCGGTGGCCCCGTTTTGCCGGTCCATTTCCCTATTCATCTTAGCTATTATCTTATGTTAACAAGAGTTTACTACTTTATACTGTTTAAAATCTAACACCCGTTTTCATATTTCTTATATTGAACGTGCCACTCTTATAAAGAGACGATTCGTCCAAGTCGACCACCACAAGCTGTAATCGGTGGAATTCAATTCAAAATGTTTCGCAAAGGGTTTCGACAGCCTGTTAGATAGAAAATGTAAGCTTTATAATGGTTGAAATAGATCCAAAGTAAACATTGGTCCTTAATTTTTGCCATAGGTCGCACGATGAGAAAATCTGGAGGGGAAAGAGTTTCAAATGAAATAAAGTGGTTGGCACGAGGAGCTAATAATACTGTCAAACAATCCACGGGATATTGTGCAAATGGTTTCAGGTTTCATATGGTAGACCGCAGATTGGAAAAAGAACTATAAAATAATGCGGTTGTCGTGATTTAATTGGGAGATATTTCTTACTATGGAATTTCGACAGAAATAATTGTGTCAGATTACTTTGGTCATTCGAAATTTGTCTTCTTAAATTTTGATTGGGCGGATATTCGCCAAGGTACAGGCAATCAGTTGCGTGATGAACCTTACGTATTAGCATCTCAAGCGCAACGAGTTTTTATGGGAATCCACCTTGGAGGATTGTTGTGAAAACAAACCTTAGGGACTTCTATATGGTGGGTGAGGAATGGTCTTGCAAATGATGTAGTGGTGGAATCTTTTGAAGTGCTCATAACAGGTTCGAATTTTTGCATTCATATAATTATTTAATTTAACTTAAAACATCATGAGTTTTGATACTAAGGTCAATTCGTCATGGAAGCTGGAGGCATTAAGACAACAACATCCACCTCTCATCCTTCATGATCAGTCATGAGAACAGAATAATTTAATCAATAAAGGTTGTTTCTAAATGCGCTTTTAGCGGCAATCGATGGAACAGTCGATCATTTTGTCTGCCCTACTTACAACTAAACAGGATTTAAAAAAATTAAAGGGGGGTCGATCTCAGTCCGACAGTCCACACCGAGGAGTTCAATTGTTTATTGCCCCAATGCAGATTTCTTTTATTTCTTTCACTTGAATAATTGTTCGAATTGAGATTGGCGCTTGCGATGGCGTTTAATTATTACTAATCAGCGTCTTCTCGTTGGTCAAGCCCGTGATGATAACCAGGTCCATGCACTGCGCGTAGACATGCTGGCCACTGGCCAGAGAATAATCTCACTTGTGTGTAGGTACGCGATTGTGACTTTTATATCAGGAGAGGTAAATTTCTGGTTATTTTCAAGCCCCATGTCTCCTCGTGCCAATGAAGCAAGGTCAAGATCCCCCGCCCATAAGAGCATCGCCAGAAAATTTTATGGTCAACTCATTTCTTTGTTCATATGTGGATAGTACCAATTGTATGAACTTTAGGGTACGTTCGTTTTGCAGAAAATGACAATATTTTCTAGTGTTCGACTAAAACTTGAAAATCTTTTGAAAATTTTTTCCGATGGTCGGTAAGGAAAATATTTTCTAAGACTTCACCACTTAAGCATTTATTACTGACCGACCTATAAATCCATCAAATATGAACTTGCCTTTAAATCCGAACAAACTTGCTTCATATCTTTGTTCCCTCATTGTCATCAAGCGCTAAAATTATTCGTATGGATTTTAAAAAGAAGCAAAGGAGAAAAGAAGCAAAGCATGTACAACCCTAAAGAGAATCTTTCAATTGAGTGGCTTATTCTCCCTCTACGTCTTTTGTGTTCCAATAAACAAAAGAAAAAGAAGCAATGCATATAAAGACCTTTGCTTGAGTAATGTACAACTGCAAGATAAAGTAAATAATGAAAAGGATAAGCAAGAGTACAGAGCACGAGCTTGAGATCGACAAGCTCGAGGTTCGAGTAGCAACGGCCGATGACTAGCCAAGAAAAAGAAGATGGGAAATAAAGAAAAGAAAAGGTAAAAGTAAAAAAAAAAAAAAAAGAAAAAGGAAAGAAAAAGGAAATTAAAAATAATTCGAATAAAAAAAGAAAAGAAGAAAAAGAAAGAGGAGAAAAAGTGAGGATTTGTAGAGGTGTGAGATATGAGAGATCAAAAGAGGAAAATGTTTTCAACTTTTGAAAAGTGAAAAATATTTTCCCATAATTTAGAATACTTTCATAGAAAACATTTTCTCCAAGGAATTCATTTTTTGTGACACAAACGTCGGAAAATCTGAAAAAAAAAATTTCTTGAAAATTATTTTTTGCGAAACGAACGGAGCCTTAATGTTATTTTGATTTGAGTGATGTCATTTCTCTACTTCTTGATATTCCAAGAAGGTGAGAGTTTATAGATCCTCATCAAAATTTGTCATGTTGTTTCCAGTGATCTAAATTCATTTTTAAGCTATCCAAAAATAGTCACTTATGTAATAAATGTAAAATAGAATATTTATCATCATCCGTTGTAAAATATTTCTCATTGCGTTATAGTTAATGGGGGCAACGAGAGAATTTTACTGGCTTTCACTGCTTCTTTAAACAAATCCTAATATATTCAATTATCTAATCAAATCCATCCACTAATACAAAATGTTAAATTAAGTCCCCCCCAATACAAAAATTTGATGAATCTAGCTATCAAATTACCACGCGGTTTTGATATTGACTACTACAAGGACACCAATTGTGTAGAGTGATTTGGTGGAGAGCATTAAGAGACAAATAAAAACAATTCAATCCCCTTAGCGTCCACATTCCACAGTAGGTTTCTACATAGGCAACATTCTGTCCAGATCACACTTCAACAACCACCACAGCTATATTAATTAGATTTTGTATAAGAGGAACTTGATTAAATGTTATGTGTTTGGTCATCCAGATTTTTAATTAGGATAGGACAAGATAAGATAAGATATGAAATCCAGAGATTTTGTTATATCATATTCATTGTTTGATATTACAATAATAAAATCAGATATATTCATATCATATCATGTACATTGTTTGGTATAAACGACATATTAGTGTAAATGAACCAAAAATTTTACAATGGATATGATAAAAATCTCTTGCAACAGTTTTGTCTATTTTATTTTTATTTTATTTTTCATTTATTGTCCTCTCTTTTTTAATTAATTTCTTTTTTATTTCTTTCTTCCCCTTCCATCATTCTCTAATAAGATTTTATTAAATATTAAATAATATTGATATACCTATAATACCAAAATACCTAAAATATGTAATAAATACGAATATATATTTATACTTAAATATTGAAAATAGAATTCAATTAGAATATATAAATAAAAATAAGATAAATTAAAATAACTAAATTGTTATCATATGTTATTTTGAATTATTTATATTAGAATTCAAATATTATTTATATTAAAATATAATTTTTACTTTATTAATTTAAGAAGTTTGTTATTCAAAAAAAAAAAAAAAAAAAAAGCGCTATTATGCATGTTAGAAATCATATTCACATTTGCCTCACCTCTTTATGAGATAATTTTATTTGGTCTATATCTCCTTTATATCTGACTTTATCCTATCTTGAGTAGGCATCAAATGCAGGATAATGTTGATCATATCTTGAATTTTATCCTGACTATCAAGCGCGGCCTAAGTTTAAATATGACTTGATTTGGAAATAGCAAACATAGGAAAGAAAAAGTAAACCCTAGGGATAATTACATAAATAGTTCATGAACTTTGACTCAATATATAATGTTATATGAACTTTGTTTAATGTGTTTTTTAGACCTTTGATCTAAACTTTTAATTTGTTCAATGTGGCTCTCGAACTTTTGATACATGTTTACTGCAATCCCCAATTTATATAGAAATGTTCAATGTTGTCTTTCCATTCATTCAAGTTCAGGAAAAACATTGAAAATTTTAATATATTTCAAAGACTAAAAGTTTGGGGACAATATTACACGTGGGGCTAAAATTCAAGAACCGCATTAGACAAATTAAAAGTTTAAAAATTACATTGCACATTGAGCCAAGTTTGAGGACAATTTGCATCATTTTCCCTAAAATCCATCCTCAAGCATAGCCATATACTAATACAGTCCAAACCCAAAAAACCCAAAGTTGAAATCATCCCGCTCAACTGTTGAGTCTAACCCCGGATCCGAAATCGAAACTACAGGACCGACTATCCCGCTTATTAATGGCACAGGGATATTTTTGCCTGAATATTTTACCGATAACTCTTGCAAATGCTCAAATGGAGTTTTACCTCGAATATTAAACATGTTAATAATTTCAGAGTCCGAATGGAGGCACAACGATGGTATCACGCACGGAAGAGGAAAACGAGCGGAGCGAAAAGAGATAAAAAAAAATTAAGAATGTGCATTTTACTTGCAAATTTAAATTTACAAATCTGATTTGGTTCAATTTAGTTTGTTTTATTATGACATCAGGGTCATTGCTCAACAAAATCATGAGCCTCGAGTACCTAGCAGTCATGACCGCGCCATCAAGCTCGTCATCGGATCACGCCATCCGCACCACCATCACTGTGTCATGCCACCTTGCCACCTAGCCTCCTCGCTGCAACACCTCACTGCCACCTCATCACCCGTCGCCACGCCATCTCAATATCGTCACCACCTAGCGTCACCAATGCACGACACATATTCTCCAGCTGGCGTAAACTTCTGCTGCCGAGTCAACACCGCGACTGCAAGGAGGGAGGCACAACCAGAATTATAAAAGGAAAACGGCAACCGCTTCTTCTCTTCATATCTCCGTTCTGCTCATTTTCCCTTCGTGTGACACCGTCCTCTCTCTATTTCACGACAGAAACACCGTAGCCTCAACGATAGCCTCGCCAACGAACGGACCTCAGCCATTCAAGTCCTTGCGCCACCCTCGTCATCCCACGTAATCGCCTCAACTCGTCTTGGGCCGTCAGAGAACTGGGCGCAAACTGAGGACTTTCTGACCCCGTCAAGCTGCAACGACACACGTAGGACTTGAGGCAAGTAGATTGTTCTCCGTCCTATGCTATGTAGGTTGCTTGTTGCTCAGTGAGGTCGATTTCTTCCGATTTTCCCTATCTTTGTTGATTTTGTATATGTTATTGTTAATCGGCAATTTCGGAAGACATACATAGTTAGCATTGTTGAGTTTGTGGTTTGTTGGATTCTCGAATGTGTTGTTGAGGAGCTAGTTGTTGGAATTTATGCGTGTTTGAGGTTGAGTGATGCAAATAGTGGACGAAATCCAGGAACATTGCCGCTTGTAGGTTCATGTCATGGTAGATCCACGATTTTGTAAATTTTATACCGATTTATGTAATGTGAATCTCTTGAGGCTTTCTCATGAAAGTCGCACCTTATACCCTATTCTATAACATATTTTAATTCCACATTTTTTTGACTTCATATGCTGAATTATGTTTGAAAAACATACGGATTCTTAAGTCAATTTTCCAAAACTGGTAGTGACCTTTACATGGTTGTGATTGTCCGAATTCTCGACAAGGAATTTGGATAAGTTTTCCTCATGAAAGTTGTACGTTACACCCTAAACTATAACATACAATTTTCTACGATTTTTAGAACTCAATAAACCTGTGAAACACCCATTTTCGTGTCTGTTCTAGTTCTGAAATCTGCACTCTGTTTTGTGCTTGATTTCTCGCATTGCTGCCGAACTGGGTTTTGAGGTCTTCATGAAAAATGTTCCACTGGTCTCTTCCACATCATGTTAAAGTTTCATATTTTTAAGTTGATTTACTTGGGAAATGTTAGCAATTTCCAAAAGCGTGCAAACTGCCCTCACGGGATAATTTTGGGATTTTAGATAAATTTCCTTATTGTAACTTGCCTTTTTAGACTATTATTGCCGATTAACTGTTTTATACCATTTCTATGATTTTATAAGTGGATGAAGGTTGGTTGTTTTCAAAATTGAGTTGTTTCCTGTGCATTAGCGAAGTGAATGACATTTTTAAATTGAATTACTGAATTGTCATAATGGTATGAGTGTAGTGAATGCCGTTGGTCCCCATTGTAGGGATGCCTAGAGAAGCAACTGAATTTCTCCGGATGCATGGGGTGACAGGGGTCCCTAGATGTCCTCATGATGATGAAATGAGTGCAAGATACCTAGAGGGGCGATTGGGTTCCTTTGGATGCCTAGAGGGTGTAACATAATTCCCTCAGATGTTCTTGCGATGCCGTGTTGGTGCAAGATGCCTGAAGGGGTAACCGAGTTTTCTTGGAAGATTATGCTAGCTGAGTTTTAAAGCAAATATGATTATTAATGTTTTCACATTCTATTTGAGTCACTGGTTTACTAATTTTAGCGAAATTGCTTTTTTGACTAGCCTACCATTTTGATTTTGAAAAAAGTTATCAGGCTATTTAACATATTTGATATTTGGAGTGTCCTCACATGTGTAGTGATAGATTTATATACTATAGACTAGTAGACATTCTGCTTGTTGAGGTTAGACTCACTAGTTGTTAATTATTCCCTTTCAAATTAGTAGCCATGTCGATTATACCTGCTTTGCCCTCGACTAGTTATGGTGTCCCTGTTGACTTCTCATGGCACATGACCGAGTTTGTGAATCCCAATTTTTTTTATGTTACCTTTGTTAGGTTTATATCAATTCTAACCATAGACATAGGATCCCCAAAGGATCTAGTGCTCTTGGGTTTCGTAACAGTGTAAGCTTGCATTGGAGGGTGACCGGTGGGCCTCCCTCTTTTGGGAGATGACAATGCTGATGACGGCAACAGTGGGGTAAAGTAAGGCAGGGCTCAAAAGGTAATGAAGTGGCATTTTGGGAAAATTAGGGCATGATTTTGGATGTACTGTGGACTAGGTGATGGTATACATACATGTGGAACTAGGTCAAGATGGCGCAGCTATTGAAGTTTTTGGTGGGTCTGTAGTAGTAGTACCTTTTACTGTTTCCCCTAGTGTACCTAAGTATATTACCAAAAAAAAAAAAAGTGAAATTGCTTAGTTTATATTTCGACGTGTGTTCCTTGAATTATACTTATCTTGGGTTGTTCTTTGACCACACACACTTCTGCATGTATAAAAAGTGAAAGAATATATTGATTGTGTTAGCCATAACATGTTGGGGGCATCACATTTATGACGGAATTTCATAGAAGACTCAACAAATTCATAATGGCTATCGATTTGTTGATGTATCCATTCATTTTGTGATCTCAAGATGATTTCACATTAAGAATGCAAATTGCTTTCTAATTAGGTATCTAAGTAATGATTGAAGTTGGACCACTTATTTATCACAAGTGAGGAAATTATTCAATCAATTCTAAATATATTGTATAAATGCCAATTTAGTCTTAAATCTTTGTACAAAATTTCAATGTAGCCATTCTACTCAATTTTTGCCAAAAATCACTGACGTGGTGTTTTACCACTTAGGATAACTGGCAATGATTGAACCATAATGTCAACAATTTTCGATAAACATTGACTAGAAAAACTACATCCGAATTTCGTGCAAAGATTTATGATTAAATTAGAAAATCGAAATTTTTTTGGACCTATTGACATTTGTACAATAAATTTAAGACTGAATTGATGTCTATATAATATGTTTATGACTAATAGAATAATTTTCCCAATCAAAAGAGGCAAATTTTAACCTAAGATTAATTTGATGGGTGCAATGAAATGGAATTTTTGAGAATATTTATCTCTCGTATCATTTATGTTGAAAAAAAAAACACTCATTTCATAACGGTCATTGCATTATAATGTGAAATAAAGTCAATTAATTGAAGCCATGTCCAAAAAATGCAAGGATATTTTAGTTTATGTTATGATCGGCAACTAAAACATAGTACCAAATAGAGGGAAGATGTAAAACCCGATTTCCTATGCTCCTTAGGGGTGAGCAAGACGAATCGACTGAACCGGAATTGCCTTGATTGGACTAAACTAGCCGGTTTAGTTTAGTTCCCAAGGGCGCCAGTCTAGTTCCCTGTTCCTAAAAGTGGAACTAATGAACCGTTGGGTTCCCAATTCTAAGGGGGAACCAAATGAATTCGAACTGGTTGAATACATTATTTATATTTATTTATTTATTAAATATTAACCTAATAATTTAAAATCTTTCATGCACGCCTCCTCTCTTTCTCCTCTTTTAGTCTTTCCAAATTCACCCACAATGTTCACGCCTCCTCTTTTGCTGAACTCACATTTGGGCACATTTGACCAAATTATGGATTCAATTAGAGTAAGTTTATTAATTAGAATGTAGTTTACATACAAGTGATACATGAAAGATACACATTTATGAGGGAAATCTATTTGGACAACGTGAGATTTTATTTTATAACATTTCAAAGTGTTCACAATGAGATGAGAAAATGGTAGTTATGTTTTGGATAGGTCTGTTTACTTTAAGGCTTGAAATTTCACTTCAAATTGAAGTATATGAAATCTAAGATTCCACTAGACTGCCTAGGAACTGAACCGGACCCGACTTTGGTCGCCAAGTTTAGAAATTGAGAACCCGTCCATCTGGTCCGGTTCTCGGTTCATGAGTGGAAACAAACCGGATTGAGAACCAATTACCCCTATTGCTACCTATCTCTTGCCTGAATAAAAGATGTTAACCCTAATTCGATATACTCCTTAAGAGCTTGCCTAAACCAATTCTTTTTTTTTTGAAGTTAGGATCGAACTTTGTATCAATCGTACATCTCTCTGTCTTGTGTGTATATTTTTGACTTTATAAATATCATGCAAAATATCAATGCTATATCTTTTTTGAGTTAAAAATTAAACCATATTTTATTGATTCGAAACGGGGCAACGTAATTATCGTTTGTAATATCTATAGTTATTATGTTCTGCTGAATTTTTTACTTTCTCTTTGTTTTATTGGAAAAAGAATTCCACATTTATTATTCCATAGATTTTATAACGAGTTATTGGAATAATAACTTTTAATTTAATGTGTGATCCTAAATAATTTGAATGACAAAATTTTGTTTATGGTGCATTTGTTTCACAAAAAATAAATCAATTAGAAAACTTTTTTTCCAAAAATATTGCTTAAATCACTTATAACAATGAATGAATGATTTATTTTGTTGTCCATGATAATCTTTAGACATTAATTGGTGATGATAATGAAAATATTTTTTATTTACTAATTATTTCAAAAGATATAAACAATCATTTTTACAAAAATATTTTTTAAATTATTCACTTTTCGTAAAACAAAAAGTACCTCAATTTTAGCAATTTAATTTTTAGCTTTATTTTTCTATTTGAGGCCAAAATTCTAAGTATACAATATACATATATTTGTGGATGTACTTATGACATCTTTATCCTCATGAAATTCACTTTTTGTATCTTTACTGTTAAGTAGTATATTGTTAGATCATATGTGACCGCAGGTGTATTGAGTTATGGCCGATATGATGGGCATACAAGGTCGACATGTGATTATAAGTTAACAAATATATTTAAATTAAGAAATAGGAAAGAACTTTAGGAGTCTGTCAAAAGAGCGAACCACCTTATGTATCGATCGAATGCTTCTTTAACAATTAACAACAATATATACACATTAATTAACAAATCAACTTTTGAAAAACTCCCTGACCAAATATTTGACTTAAACAAAAATCCACTCTTGAAAAGGATATTTTTGCAAACTCGATGAATGTACAATTACTATTAGATCCATTGCTTTAAAAAATTGGGAATAACCCAAAATTGAAAAATTAAGAATAGTTTTGACACGTGCTCAGTTCGTATGTTCAATCATTATATTATATTGAACTGATGTAGAACCCAATCTATTGAATGACTAAAATGGAGTGAGTTTACACAATGCGGATGTATCCAAAACTTGCTTATACTTCTAAAACATCACTTATGGCGATAGCTAATATCCCTGAATTGAAGGACAGGAATTTAAAATTATATTTTATGGACAACGTGCGTAAAATTTTATACAACCCAGTGCCCACCGCGCATTACAGTTAATTTCAATAATTGATTAATTTCCAAACTATGACTCCTCATATCGATGATGATAATCCGTGTCGATTGTGTAACTGCGGGCCGCATGAAAAATGCTGAGACGTCCCCGAGACTACTTTGTCGTACATCACTCACAGGGGAGTGAGAGATAATCAGACCCGAAATGACTCGATTGTCATAACCAAATCCTTGAGAAGGGATGTTTAGTGATCCACTATGCCCAAAAATCACTGTGCTTGACGTCAATGTAGTCCGCGCAGTCTTTTTAGCTGCGAGAAACCACAATCCAACCCACACGTCCAACACGAAGCTGGCTTACAACGCAACCCCTCCACACACCGCAGTTCATCTCCAACTGGTCTGCACTTCCAACTCCGAAACCCCTCTCACTGAACCCATAATTTTGCTCTAACAATTTATCCACCATAAAATGGCTTCTCCAACCATCAACGATCTCAACCTCCTTTGTCTCCTGGGTCCAACATCTTCATCTTGTCTCTTCAATGCATACCGCGAACCCCTCAAAAGATGCCACTCCTAGTAGTGAAGGTAGCCGGGGTAGCAGCTCGGGGACTCCGTCTCCTGCTGCGTCTGGACGCCACCCTGTTTACCGCGGGGTGCGACGCCGGAGCAGTGGGAAGTGGGTGTCGGAGATCCGCGAGCCCAGGAAGCCAACCAGGATATGGCTTGGGACGTTCCCGACCCCAGAGATGGCTGCAATCGCGTACGACGTTGCTGCATTGACCCTCAAGGGCCCTGAAGCTGAGCTGAACTTCCCCGCCTCTGTGGCTTCCTTGCCGGCTCCTGCCTCCTCTTCGCCGCGCGACATCCAGGCAGCGGCAGCTAGTGCTGCTGCGGCTGCTGGCGCTGCTCGGGATGCTTTGCGTCCGATTAGGTTAGTGCAGGGAGAGGGACAAGGACAAGCGAGTAGCGAAAGGAGGTTAGAAGGGAATGCAAGAGGCAACGTGAATGAGTTCGTGGATGAGGAAATGATATTTAACATGCCCAATGTTCTGGCGAACATGGCCGAAGGAATGCTTCTTAGCCCTCCTCGTTTGGAGGTCGATTCGACTCCAGGCCCTGAAAATACAGAAGATGAGGATCTCTGGAAGTTCTCTTAAATCTGTTTACATAAATAACGTAATTGATTATGAACCATTGTGCTATTAAAGAGAAATATGGCTTGTTGTGGTGGTGATTTTATTATAGGACGGCAAATAGAGCAGTAGGTCGTCGTGCAGGTTTTTGTATCCTGGTAGAAAAAACATCTCTTAATTCTTTTCAAGAGCTATGTCGCTTGTGATAGTATTCGATGTTTTGATGTCAGTCTGGTTTGTGTTTCATTTCTGCCACTGCTACTATATGTAAGAAGGTAAGTTTAATTTGTTTTATCATGACCTCCAGGTTTTGGCAAAAGGCAAGTTCTTATGTTTGAGCCATGGATCTGTCTTGGTCGTTACAAGCCAAGATTCCTAATTTCTGGGGGAGTATCTTTTGAATTAGCGGATCTAATTAAACAACTAATCCTAATGTCTGTGTTAAACTCAGTTTTGTGTTTGAATTTAAGTAGATCGTACCTTGTTGGCTTATTTTCCACTCGTCAATATCACGCGTGGACAGCGGAGCATGAGGAGAGAGGTGCTTGTATGCAAATCTCGATACTTCCCATTTCCTAATGTCTGGTTCGGCTTCATACCATAGCGATGGGCTTTTCACTGTGCCGTGTTAAATTGCGTGATGCGTCGTGCATACCCTTCATGGATGGAACAACAAAATATAATCTCAATCGATGGTTGTATGAAAATAAAAGAACTTGCTTCACTATTGAATGAAAACGTTGTATCGTTAATCATTCAATCAATCATAATAGTTTCACTTGTCACTGCACCGCAGAACAAACCTAGAATCATAGGGTATGTGTACACCAGGGGCACTATGATACGGCAAAATTGTCAGGAGAAATGGAACAGTTAACAAATATACATTTTCAATCGAATAACTTCGATGATTGTCAATCAATTGCTTTGGACCTGTTCCATCGGATGGCGGACAAAACTCCCGACAAATTTACTATGCATAATCAGAAGACAGGGTAGACAAATCCAAATTGATAACTTCGAAATATTGAACTTCGATGCTCCTTCCGAAGGGCTGGAAGTTAGAAAAAGTAGGCGGGCAAGAATAACCCCTCGCAATCATTACTAGCTTGATTTAAGGCCATTAAGCCCTCTTTAGTGAAAATACAGAAGTTATGGTGAGTCATATCACTAAGGAAAATGGGGGACCACCTTACCCTTGGTTAACATGTCATTCTCACTGAGTTGCAATGTGGTCATGTGGATACTTACTGTTCCATTGGCAGCCGAAGAAAGAATAATTGTTTGATGAGTCTGTTCATGTATTAACTTAGACTTGGACCTTCATATTTGTTAAGATCGAACCAACTTATGAGATTAATAATTCATTACGGTTTCTGCTAGAAGTTTTACCTACGAGTAGTCGCTACATACAAGGCCATAATCAAGTGGAGCCACAAAAACCTTGAGCAACGAAAGTTTAGGTAATTAAAGGGATAGTTGAACCTATGATTTTGAGACGTCAATTCTTATGGTTTTCAGTCATGTTGAGTACCTACAAGATGGTTTTAGGATAACCTGGTAGAAAGCTATTGAAATGGGGTCCTGATTTCTAACAGGATGCGAGTTGGGAGTTCATGGTATACCAACGTCGATTGGCATATTGGTATGTTACTGAAGCCCAAAGTGATCACCATTGACCTCTTTCAATCGGGCACGACTGGAGTTTATGCCTTACAGGGAAGTAGCGGATCGAAGTAGAGCTCAAGCGGGCTTCCAATCGCAACTGATTGAGCTTTCTTCTGAGAAAGCGGGCACTCCGCCAGAATTTGCTAGGAGCTGAACCATGCCTCGGACGTCCGACACAACCGTATTGAACCTCCGGAAGACATCTAGATGTTCAGCTTTTTCTGGCAAGTTTGCACAAAATGATGTGACTGGGGCATCTTTGTCGAAGCTTAATGGTATATGATATCATTTTGTCGAATTTCAGAGATTCATGATCCATACTGTTCGACTGTGCATGTTTCGCAACGGAAAGGAAATACTATTGTAACCGAAAAGATGGAAGTTACAAAATTCTGCCGCTTGATTCTCTAAATCACCATCAGCCTATAGAGGCTACCGACACATCCCTTTCATTGCCACAGACATTTCTTTGGCCTTTGGAGGCTTCATAGTTGCAGTGCTGACGAAAAACGAAGCTGATCCAAGACTCACGTATGCCGAGAAAACTTAGTATAGAGTTGTTCCACGTGTATGTACTACTGACAGAATCAATTGTAGAGAAATTGTATTGAAACTTGTATTTTTGTTAATGAGACTTGGAGTTCGTCGCATTGATTTTTGTAATCTGGTTGGTTTAGTGTAAGACAATGAACCTATGTAATACATTTTTTCCCTCGATAATTTATTTTCGTAGAAGAATACATGAGCACAGGTGAACTTCTTGCGGCTGTCGGGTGCAACCATGAATGGGCAGAGTCAACGAAAGTCATAATTGCGTTATTAAGGGTAATTTAAAGTGCCTTAAAGACATTATTATCACTTAATTGACTTTCTAGTGCTTAATTTTGCTTTTCCTGTACTCACCCTGATATGAGGTTATGATATGACTCCTTATCTCTTATTAGTGCCTAAGTGCCTTGTATGCCCGTTAGGCATTACGAGAGAGAGAGAGAGAGAGAGAGAGAGAGAGAGAGAGAGAGAGAGAGGGTGATCCAGCCATAACACAGACTGTCCAACTTAGTTGCCACTATGCGGAGAGATAAATCATGGTTCTGCTGGTCAGTGACGAAGCTAGGACATGACAATGATAGTGAAATTCTTTCAACGCATTTCCCATTTCCGAGTTCAAAAACTTTTGTAATTCAGCCTCTACGTTTGAAATTGACACCAATCTCTAAATTTCTCATGTTAGGAATCTTTTAGTTGTACACTTTATGGGCATGATTGTAATTATATGAATCCAACCCTACCGTATATATGTTTAGTGATAAGTAATGAAAAGAATTGGTCATCGCTCTATCTCATTTCATGTAGTTGCACGACGTAAGATTAGATTACTGATCGCTTATTAGCTTGATTCTTCGTTTAGTACTACATTCTCTTAGATAATCAAGCCCTTCTCTTTTTCCTGTCCATTTTTCTTATGTCTCCCTATTGTGGCTTCCTCTTAGCCCTCCTCTATTGCTATTAATTCCTTCACTATGTTGAGAAAATCTGATGTTTTAAAGATGCAAAATAATCAAAAGCTATTATTGTGCGCATTGAATTGTGTAGAACAGTTTGTAGACGCAGAAGCTAATATATAAGAGAAATTAGGAGCAGGACGTTTGAAGGCATGGTAGTGCTTTCCTTCCACAAAACTAGAACAAGCTATATCGGACGAGAATGTGCCTTAAGGCTAGAAGGATCTTTCTAAAAGGTGAACAAGCTACGAACTCGTTGAAGTTTGGATGAACCGTTTGGAAGGTGAACAACTTTGAAGAATACAAGGAGATCAATATACTTGAAAATTGACTAGAGGTGAACAATCCATTCAGCAACAAGCGTGAAAAGACTAAAGGACCTTTAGAAAAAGCAGGTCCTACTGGAGACAGTGGAGAAGGTCGTCATGCGTGGCTCTACATTCCTAGAAAGAAGTTGAATGTAAATTAGTATCTCATAGCCGTTTACATGCTCTAGAATCCAGAGGAAGGAGTTTGGAGAAGATTGCAATAGTGTTTGCCATTTTTACGAAGGTAGATCATAGAGTCAAACAGATTGTAGAGGAAGGGTATATTTTTGGAAATACTCGGCTTGTCTTTAGATGGTTCTCTAAGGGAGCGCATGGAAACACTTCTGTTTTTTTTTTGTTCCTGGGAACAGAAATAAAAAAAAAGTGTTTATGTTCCGGGAAACAGTTTTTGAACAAAAAAACGCGTTTGGTAAGTGTAAAAAAAAACTGTTCTTGGAATAAAAAAAGAACAGAAACATGTTTGGTAACTACAATCAATTTCTGTTCCTAGAATAGAAAAAGAACAGAAACACGTTTGGTAAACAACAACAAAAATTTTGTTTTAAATTTTTCAAAAAAAAAAGCTTTTCTTTAATAAAGTTTAAACTTGATATTGAATTCTCATTCTTATGAAATGCTCATTAATTTTATTTTGTTCATGGTTAGTGAAGACAAACATTTTGAACATGATCATATGGCATATTTCGTAGAAAATTTTGTAAGTAAAGTTTGTATCAAATTTTTTCAAGTACTTTTTTATTTTTTAGTTTTAAAGCATATAAACTTGATATTGATTTCTCATTCTCATTAAATGCTTATCAATTTAATTTTGAAAAATGGTGAGTGAAGAAAAATATTTTCAACATGGTCATATGTGCGCCCTTAAACGAAATTTCATACATCTCAGCATGAATCCTTCCATACATGACATCACAATAATGAAGTAATATAGTTAATTGTTCAACTGAATCACAGTGATGGAGATGGACCTGGCCATGGTGAGGGCGGCCGCCCCACCCGGAGGCGCCCGGCGGAGAGGGCGGAGCGGCGAGGGCCCGCCGCCGCAGGCCATCCTCGTTGCCAATTCCTTTTGACCGTCCCAGTCCCGACACAGAGAATTATGTTAGTGAGGTGGAATTTCAGATAATTCGTTTGTAAAAATATCGCGAATTTGAGGTTCGTGTTTGTCGATACGTAGTTTAACATAGTGATTTCTCGATTACAGTATGGAAAGATTTTCCTACTCTGATAGGCTCGTTATTCCAGGTGCACGGAATATTTTTTTCTTACATGATCAGAGAGTTTGCACGAAAACACATACGCGTGATCATCATTAGGATGACCTGCGATCGTCACTTCCAAAGAAACCAATGTCTAAGTAATCATCCGTCCATAATGATCGCTTATTTATTATTCTTTTTAAAAGAGTCGCTTCATCAAAATATATATTATCACAAGTTATGACTAGTGAAATTCGACATCGAACCACATTAGAAGAAGTTTGCTGCTCTGAATTTTTTTAATTGTCGACTTCGTCCTCCTCCAAACTATCACAAAAACCCCACGTGTCATCATTTTCACATCTTTATTCCAGCAAGATTGCATATCATCTCTGAGAACACGAGCTTTCCAATGAGAGAACTCAAAACGGCCTAAATAAATAAATAAATTCAAAGACGATATCGCACAAATGGAAGAAGTTCAAAGATTTCTCATGCTACTATTCCCAGCATTTTGATATATTAGTAACCATTAGGTTAGATGAACGAGGGAATCCCGTGAAAATTTGTCACAAGAGCGTTGGAGGATGATGATGCTACGCTAAAAACAACATCAAGGCAAACATGTACAAGAGGCTATTGACCTAGGAACTACAAAGTACTCGAACAGGAATGCAGTTAGTCCTCGCACTCACTTTTTCGCCTTCGACTTTTTATGCTTTATTCCCTTTGTTTTCCGGTTTTTCTCCGTCTTTTTCTCAAATGCCATCTTGGCATACACCGTTTGGGATTCTTGGATGATGAGGCGCACGTGGGGATCGTCATTGGGCATTTTGCTCAGCACAATCCTTGCAGACTTGAGGTCTCCTGAAGCCAGAAGGGCTTGATACATCCTACCAATGTTCATAAAGTAGAGACATCCACATCAAGCTTGAAAAACTCGGCAGATACAGTCAGTAACTCGTATGACGGCCAAGGATTAAACAGCTCAAATCTGATTCACTTGAATGAGACGGATTAATGGGGAGCTTGAGAGAGTAATTAAAATATCACCTCAAGAAACTCAGAATATTGTAAGGGAGGTCAGCTGCTTGATATTCCTTCCAAATCAAGATAGACTTATCCATGTCTTTCGTACTGACACAAGCACTGAGAAGAACATCGAGAACCTTCCGTGAAGGGGCAAGGCCAAGATCATTCTTGATCACTTAAAGCAAGTTGAAGCCCATCTGCAGAAGTGTTGTCTCTTCCGCAATGCTAAAGAACACCTGCATGAATGAAGGAAGAAGATAGAGCGGCAGTGATTGATATATTCCAGCATCCTTGCATGCATCAGTCAAATTTTGCACCCTTTGCAAACTAGCAGGCAATTGCTACAGATAGCAAAGAAGGCCATTTGTGTCTACAACTCAAAATAACTATAGAGAGAGGGGGAGGTTGGGAGATGGGAGGTAAAGGAAGAACAAAACCACTTATCCAGTTGACTCCAAAAGAATGGTGCTTGAAAAGTACCCTAAGCATAAATAACCCTGATTTTCTAACATATATGAACTACGATTCTTGATTATCTCTTGCATTTCCAATCCCAGAAGCCAACTTCATGACCTAAACTATTAAGAGTTTTCAGCTTAAGAAAATAGAATAGGTTCGAACCTCATCAAAAATTGCTTCCATGGCCATTTCATCATTGCTGATATGATCTTTGAGTTGCTTCAGCAAATCAACAGCAGCACTGAATCGATAAAGAAAATGTTATAAGCAACTAAATGCATCAATGACACATCCAAGAACCAAAAGATAACAAATAGGACCTTAGATGATTGAATCGAACAGAGTACAAGAGGACTATGTAACATCCATCAAGCCAGAAGTCCCGATCAATTAACTCCTCAAGCAGCTTAAGCAATCTACTCAGCTCGAGCAGCTCGCTCGAGATGCTGCTCCAGCAGCTGCAGCTCGATCGAGCCTCGCTGGAGATGCTGCTCGAGCAGCTGCAGCTCGCTCGAGCAGCCGTCCCAGATCTGCGGCAGATCTGGGCGAGCAACGCTCGCTCAAGGCTCGAGCAAGCCGTCCCAGATCTCGCCGCACCGAAGCCCATCGTCGACCGGAGAAGGAGGAGCACCAGAAATGTACCTAGAGTCGCCGGAGTGAGGAGTCGCCGGAGAGTCAGCCGAGTGGGAGCCGTCAGAGAGATGGGAGAGACGTCGGCAAAGGGAGAGCACGAGAACGAAGCTTCAGCCGAGAGCCACGAGCACGCACAAAGGAGAAGAAAAGCTTCAGCCAGTGTTGTTCCAATTTTGTTCCGGTTTTGTTTTTTGTTCTTTTCGTTTTTGTTCTTTTTTGCCTTCCAAGAAGTGTTTCTTTTGAAATAAACAACTTTTTTATGTTTCTTTTTTTTGTTCTTATTTGTTCCGGAAACAAAAAAACAAAAAAAGAACAGAAACGCAACCAAACGCGTTTCTGTTCTTTTTTTGTTCTCGGGAACAAAATCCGTACAGAAGTGTTCCGAAAACGTTTCCATGCACGCCCTAACTTTCCAAAATACAAGTCCGATGGCCAGAGAAGTTAGATCAACGGTTCCTTTGACTATGAGATGGCTTCCAATGAACACTTTGAAGACTGGACTATTTCAACCAATAAAGGTGGCTATGAGGATTGATGGATATTCATAACTCTCATTTTCACTTTGTCGAACAAATTTTCGTTTTCACTTGTGCAAAACTATTTGTTGAGGGCTAGATTCTAGTAATCTAGGAGGTGAGGGAATCATAGCCTTGGAAGGAGTGCTTGTGTTTGTTGATGTCTGATTTTTAGTCAACATATCATTAAAAGGTAAAAAATCAAGATTAGGGTATCCAATTGCGACGGAACCCATTTCTCAATCCAAAAATGTAATTTCTCATTTATTTATTTTTTTGTCATTTTTAAGCATTTCTCATTCATTTTCAAGAAAAACACGAAAAGTCAAATGGTTGACCTTCGGATTGATTTTTTGATAAACCCTTTAACCAAGAGTCAACCCTAAGTCAAATTTTGTTTTTTGCCCAAAAAGATGTCATTTAACTTTAATTTCACTTTTGTCAAATCAATTTTTTGAAAATCCAAAGATTTGACATAAAAATCAACCTTTTAGGAAAGGTTAATTAAATGATTGATTTTTGGCCAAACATTCGACCAAAATAATAAATAATAAATGCACAAATACATTCCTTTTAATGTCAATTTGACTTTTGTGTCAAAAATTTCAAAAAAATTGATCAAGAATCTTGATTTCCAAATTTTTCAGTTTTAGATTCTAAATTGATCAAAAATAAAATTATTTTTATTCTAGTTATAATTAGGTATAATTCCTTCTTCGACAATTGGTTTAGGAACTATTTTAAATCCACTTGTGCATTCAATTTCGTGAATTGTTGAATCAAAATACAAATTACCATTTTGAGCCTTAATTAGGGAACCAAAAATCGATCCTTCATGAATTGTAAACGGATAGTCGTTCTTCATTCATTTTTTTTTTTTAAAAATAAATTCAAATCAGAAATCTATTTTAAGAAATTCACATAAGAACTTTTCAATTTGAAGAATTTTATCCTTTCAAGCAATTAAGATTCAATTGACAAAATTCGAATAGACCCATTCATAATTATGATTTAATTTCATAAATCTAGATCCAATTATGATATCAGGCCTAGATCCATTTTTGACATAAGTTCGAGCACTTTAATTCAATGTCAATTTGAATGCGATAAATGATCTTACGCACGGATAGTTCATTAGATAGGATAATTATAACATTAACTAAATTCAATTTTAGTTAATTTGCCCGTTGAATTGCAAATTTGATCATTTTAGCCCTCTAAGCTCAATTCAAAACACCCATGGTTTTGACTCATTGTCTTTTTATGATAATCATTCAATTAGGTCAATAAAATATCCCTAGATCACGTTCATAAGATTTGATTAGCTTAATTAGATCTTAATTGACCAATTTCTTCTTAAAAATGATAAATTTCTTTTTCAATTTGGTCATTTAGGGACCAAATCACATAAATTTTGGATCCACAGGGGTTTCAAGTAGGTGAAATAGCCAGAACTAGACCAAACCGATCAAGAACCAGTAAAAAATAAATCAAACCGAAGCGAACCTGTCTAACCAGCCGCTGGTTTGGATGGTCGGTTCAACCCCTTTCCGCCCAGTTCCTAACCTCCGGTGACTAGTTCCAGGATCATCATAATGTCAATTTCACTCCTACACTTTCAATTTCTCAAAATTTTATAGATTGATCCTTGAATTTCATCAAATTGCAATTTAACCCCTAATTGGATATTTTGACGCAATTCTCGATTTTGGCTCAGCTTTTCGCAAATCAAACCCATTGGATTGATTACCCAACATCTCGAGATCATAATCCAACCTTCGAAATCCAATTTTAACTGTTGAATCAAAATTTCAACCGTTGGATTGAACCAACGGATGAAATTGGATGTTTTAGGGATGGTATATAAACCCATTTTCCCTCCATCTTTTGGAGTTCTCATTTGCACGAATTTACAAAAAAAATCTTCAACAAACTCTCTCTCCAGCTCTCTCTCTCTCTCTACTGCCAATTCTCTCTCCTTCCTCCATGTGACGCACGTTTTCTGATTGCCGGCGTACGCCCCTACACCGACAACCTTGCCATCACCAACCAGCTCTTGGATCTTCCTCATGATCTCTGGTAGCTCATCCAAGCTTTTGAAAGCCTCAGTGACAATTTGATCTCTCCGATCAAACTAATCAATCGACCAAGCTCAATCATCGCAAAAAGAGCCTGGTGATCTTGTCCATGGTTTTATTCGTGATCCAAGCCAGCAATTCGACAAGTCCAAAGTTGATCTTTGCTATTTAAATTTGGTTTGTGGACGTTTGATCGAAGTTATGGTGAAAGTTCCAATCGATTGCAATCAAAATCGCCAAAGATACATCAAAAGTTAATACTCGATTTGGAACCCCATGAAGCAAGACTAGATTAACTGGTTAGGGCTAGGGTTCAATTTTAAGTTAACATGCTAAGTATAGATGTTAGATTGATAGATTTGAATGTTGATTCACTGTGATTGAGTGTTCTTGATTGATCATGAATGATTGACTTGATTTGGCCTAAAACCTGCATTTTCGTATCCTTGGACCGACCTAATATTTTGGCCAAAATGAGGTTTGAAATGACCTTATTTGAGTTCGAGTCCTTCTAGGCTTCGATAATATACGTTGCAAGCTTCAAATCAATAGGTCGTACGCCCAATTGAGTGATTTTTGGCCCTTGAAAAACACCTTTAAAGGTGAGTGATTCTGCACCAGTTTAGATTAGTTTTTGGTTCTATCCTAATTCCAAAATATGATTTTAAAAAAAAAAAAAAATTTGCAGCTTTCTATGTTGATTTTTTTTAGGAACTTTCCTTAAAAAAAAAAGTTGTTTGTTGTTGTGCAGTATATGTTCCATTTTTTTTTTTTTGGGATTATTTGGACATGATTAGCTAGATTAAAACCACTCAAATCTAAGCCTAGGTCAATCCCCTCTATGTTGATTTCTGATTTTATTTATTTATTTATTTTTGTATTGATCTCTGTGTTGATTTTTGGAAGAACTTTACTTTACTCATGAAAGTTGCTTGTAATTGTGAGGAGAATGTCCTGTAATTTTTTCATAATTTTTGAATGTGCTTAACTAAGTCAAAATCGCCTAGATTTGAGCTTAGGGTGATTTGTCCTACATTGATCCGAGTTCCACTTTGGTAAAATTGAGTCCATAAACGAGTTTGTTTGATTTCAAATTCTTCATGAAGGATGAAATGCATGTTGTATGTGTTCATTTGATACATGATTTGCAAAATTTTGATATTGTCTAGTGTATGAATTGCATGAGTTAATGTGAAAAGGTGCTGCAGTAACATATAACTTAGATATGCAGGTTTGTTTTCCCATTTTTGCCATGACTCATGTGATTTCATTTAGGTCTTAGACTCTTAACGAAAAATACTCCTCATTGCATGTTTTGTAAATTTGATTTTTCTTAAGATTTTTGCATATCATTAGATAGTTGGAATCATGCTCATTCTATGATGTTGAGATCAGAACGGAACCTTATCATATATGCACCTTAATATATTTGTTTGAGTCATCTAGGGACCAAATATTGCTATTATTCCTTCTAGACTATTGAACCACATGATACAAGATTTATGTACATATTTAGGTCATATCATTTCAGCATCATTTCGCATGTTAAACTTATGTCACAAAAGTGTTCATCACACTTAGGATTCCCAAGTACGTCATTAGGAACCTAAATCAACTTGTAATGTCATTAAATTGTATGACATTTGTGTATGCCGACTTAGGGTTAGATGATTATCCAAGTTGTTTCTTGCATCCGATTCTAAGTCCCATGTGATTTATTCATGCTGTTTATGCATTACTTGATTGACTTTGACGTTCTTTAATACATGCTTGTGTTATGTTTTTCTTAGTTACTAATATGCGCACCTTTAGAAATCTTGATTTTATAGCATTTAGTTGACCTGTTTAGGCTCGAACCTTTCTAGGAAGTCATAAAGCACTCTTAGAGGTTTCCAATGCCCCTAATTTTGTGTCGATAACTTACCGTTAGGGCCACTTTCTATTTTTTTTCAAAATTGGACATGAGATCAAATTCAGACCCATGTTCTAACCCCTATCTAGATAGACTTTTGATATTTTTGTTCCATTTTTTCTGTAAGGATTCTACACTTGGCCTCTTAAGGAAACTTGTTTTCATTATGTTAGCTATATTATGTGTAAATTTGATAATTTTTTAAACTTGTTTTGGTAGGACAAATCCTTATGATATTGGTTGAGTATTATGTTGTTTTTAACAATTTTCTGAAATGTTGCTTGTCGTCCGATTTTTATAAAATCATGTGTAGCTCATTTAGGAAAACTTTCTCTACAGAAGTTGTTTGTTATCATGTCATGCATTATAGGAAATTTGGTCATTGCAAAAGTATCATTAGGCGTTACCTCATCCAAGTCACAAAGAACTATAATCCTATTATGATGTTCCATCAAAAGAACGAATTCCTTTCCACTTGGTCATTCTTTATCTGGTTCAATTTCCTTAAAAGACTCACTGCGAACCAAATCCAATAGCATGTCAAACGATTAGGGAATTGCAAGGTGCGCTTTGTTGGTGGTGGTGGGATTAATTGGTTTAACTTCCTATTACTTTTTAAGGATTCTTCACTAATATTTAACGATTCCTCAAATCCTCAAGCTGGAGTTATATCATTCTGATTATCGCAAGAAAGTCTTGGTGGATAACCAAATTGACCACGTTAAGGCCCTAATTGTAGAAATCATAGTAGTACGACACTATTACATTCCACAATGTGTTGCCAAAGTTGACAAGACCGAGTTGGAAGGTGTGATGAAGACCTACCACTTTTCTATTGACTACTTGAAATTCCCAAGCCTCATGGTCACCAACAAGCATATATGCTTCAACTCATTAGAGAAAGGGACAATACCTTAGCTGAAGTAGAACGCTTGGCTCATGATAACAAGCGTCTCCACATGAACCCTTCTAGTTCTTCTAGCTCATGAGTTCCTATAGGATTTTCCATGTAATACATTCTTGTTTCATGTAATCAGCTTTTCCTTGTAATTTCTAATCTCAATTTCATTTCCGTGTACTTGTTCAATCCCATTTCCCATGTATTTGGAATTTTCCTGAATCAATGTAGTCAAGTTTTCTTGCCTTATAATGGTTCAATGAAATTTCATTTAACTCTCAATTTAATTTTAGAAAAGGGTCATTTTGATTAAATGTTCGTTGTCGCCCTCTCAATTGTATAATTTCTTTTGAAGACATTTTGGTCAGAGTTTATATGATATCGGGGTCATATAAATTTCCTTCCCATTATTTCATTTGAAGAAAATACAAAATCGAAAGGTTTATATATTCTTGCCAAATTGCTGATCAATACTGATTCATCTCCTTCTTTCTTTTCAAGATGATTAAAAAATGGCTGAAAGGCGTTCTTGCATAAGGACTCATCCTCAAGCAGGAATGGAGAATGAAGACTATGCTGAAAATGGAGTAATTAGAGAAACTTTATTGGGCACGCTCGCAATGGTCAACCTTGTGCATGTTCCAAAAGAGGAGGTTCTCCGTACTAAAGAAAAGGGAAGCACTTTGGCTAAGTTTGAAAAACACCTCCATTTTATTCAAACTTATGAAATGCAAGGATGGACTACCTATCTCCATATCGCAAGGTCAAGATTCCTAAAATGGTTAAAAGACCTAGACTCACTAAGAGGTATGATGGTACTGGATGCCCTAGAGCTCACCTCAAATACTCTCTTAGGAAGATGACTCATTATTCGGATAAAGTCTCACTCTTGATTCAGATCTTCCAAGATAGCTTAATTGGTTATGCCTTACTGTGGTTCATCATATTGGACATGAACAAAATTCAAGAATGGGAAGATCTTGTGGATGCATTCATACAACAATACTGATCCAATTTGGAGGTAACCCTCACGAAGGAGGAACATCATGTATTGAGAAAATGATAAATGAAACTTTCATAGCACTTTCCCAAAGATGGAGGATAATGGCATCTCAAGTAAAGCCCCCACTAGATAAAAAGTAAATGGTGATGCTTTTCTTGAAAACATTATCGTGGGATATTTTGATAGGCTTTTTGCATCGAACAATCAAACATTTTTACATTTAATGGAAGTCAGTGCGAGAGTTGAATGGATAATACGAGATAGAGGAGTACCTAAAAATAGTTCTAGAAGACTCCTTGTGATATTCTAAAATTTCGGTCTTTGAATTCTGTTTAAGTGAGTGCTCGTCAACAGAAGAAAAATAGAGATAGGTGGATTTTCGATGGGCTTTGCATGTGGGCTAGCCGTGTGAAGACCTAGAGGGCCTAATTTTGGGCTGAGCATCGACTAGAGAGAGGATGGTGGACTGTGAATAAAGTCCATGGGCTAGACGTGGGTGGAAGGCTCGGTATTTGAGGATGTGTGCAAGTCCACTAAGTTTTTGGTGAAGTTATTAGTGGAGGATTTTGGAATAAAGTTGCTTGATTGGTGTCTAGTGTTTGAGGTGGTTGAACTCTTTGGGCTAGGAGAAGGATTAGTTTTGCTTTGTTTTGTTTAGATTAAGTTTTGTTTTAAGCCAAGGAGAAAAGGGCAAAGCCTAAGGACTTCTTGCAATAGGTTTTGGCTTCCCATGCAAGTTTCGGTTCATCCCCTTCCCACCAGCCAAAACTTTCGCCATCAAATTTCATGATGGTCCTGAAATTCCCCTAGCCAATCTATTTCTTCACATGGCTACGGCCAAGGAAAAATCCCCAAGGAAAGCGATCATTTTTCCCCTCAACTTCTTCCTTTATTTCCCATTTTCTTTTGTTATTCTTCCTTCTTCCCCTCAGTTGCCTAACGCCTCTCTCATTTTCTTCTTGTTTCCTTACTGTTTTTTGAAGGACCAGCGACTAGAGGAGTGGCCAGCCTTCAAGAGAGCTCGAGAAAGCAATTTTTCAGTCCTAAACTAGGTAAGGGAATAAGCTAGGTATTGAAATTCAACATCCTCTCGATTTTTGGTTATAATGTTGGTGTTTGTTTCTATAAACAAGCAAGTGTGCATAAGTAAATTAAGGTCAAAAGTCTGATCACAACAGAAGTAAAAATGCTTATACATGTGTTTCCAAAGCATTTTTGTGCATTTTAACAAAAACGCTTAAAAGAACTAAAAGGGGCTAATCATATTAATCTTGTACCATGCTCTAAATTTGGTTGAGAAGTTTCTTTGGATTCTGCGTACAAACGTCTGATGTCGTCACAACAGTAGTTCTGACATTCTTCAAATGCAGAACGTCTAATCTCTTCATAGGCTCTAATGTTCTTCAGATCTAGCCCCACAAATGTCGAGTCTCTAGTTCAGACGCACCACCAATTCTCACGATGAACAAAAGAGATTCAGATATCTCACAACTACAATTGTGCGAGCAAATGCTCTCGTGTGTGAATAATTTTGTTGATCAGTATCAGCATTCTCAATTATCGATGATATGCTCTCTATATTACCTCTTGTAGCTAGTGTAGATCACATTTAAATCAGCGCATTAACTCTAAATCGTTTTAGAATTCATTCAGTTGTAGCTCTTGACGGACGTAAGTTCTCTTACCATTATAGACACTAATTTAGGCAATAACTCTGTAACTGTTACAGAGCATTATTCCAAACATTTCTTTCTTACTGTGTTACAAATATTTAATTTGACCATTACTTTTGAAATTGTTTCAGAGCATTAATTGGTCATTTAAATCTAAAATCATTTTAGATTACTAAACTGTTTGTTTATTGTGAAATCATTTCATATCATTAATGTAACCGTTAAAATCTGAAACCATTTTAGATCTTTAATTTAGCCATTAAGTCCAAAATTGTTTTTGATCATTAATTTGGCTATTGATTATAAACTCACTTCAAACCATTAATGCAGCTATTAATTCTGAACTTGAGATTATTAATTCGGTTCATCCCCTTCCCACCAGCCAAAACTTGAGATTATTAATTCGGTCACTATATGGTTAGCATGCTTCAGATCTTACATTTGACCGTAGAGTCTGAAACTCGCTTGAGACTTTGTAAACTCTGAAGCCCCTTCATTAGAACTTTTATTCCTTACTCGACTCAACTTGATTAGCTCAATTGCAAACACATTTCCAATTTTGTCTCTCTCGTTCAAACATCATACTAATTGGTTATGGTGCGTGACATCTTTAAGTTCTTGAGCAGCAGCAAGACTTGCGCTAATACATGAGCACAACTAAGAGAACTGATTGTCCAGATCGATCTCCTGTTCCTACAAACCATCACGACATCTTGCAATATATCATGGCTACCCAGACAATATGAAATGTTTTCAGAACATAATGAACCCAATAGCTTTGGCGACCGTGTAAGTCGTTCCTTCTGTCTCACCATGTCCCTATCGAACAAAGGCTATAGAATTATTGGTCAAACCAGCAATTTGATCATTTGCTTAAATCCAACTATCATGTATTCTTCGAGATATGATGCCATGATTATATCGCATAGGACATCAATCTGGTATATTTATATATTGCAAGAAGATAGATTTCATATTGCGCATGCATGTGCCTTTGTATGAACAAATTATGACCATACAAGTTAGCATTGTTCCTCAAGTCTAAGGATCTTACACCTAACCAAAACATGAATGATTAGACATTGACCTTATTAAAAGCTTCCACGTTGCCAATCATTCTAACATGAGGAACAATGCTAACATGAGGAACAATGCTAACATGAATGATTAGACATTGACCTAACCAAGTGTTCTAACATGGATTTGAGCTCTAAAAACAAAAAAACTTGGATTTCATAATACCTAATGACTTGTGACTCATCATTCCCTCATCTATCCAATACTTAATGGTGAAGCTTGAGAATACCCGATGACATGTCTCAACAGGATCATGAATATTCTCTCAATGATCCATCGACTGGGAATTGTTTAAAGATGCAGCATAACTATAAATCTATCACACATATGCTTAACACCTTAAGAATAAGTTCAATCGTAGGTGATCTTATGGACTTCATTCATATAAATTGGATGATGAATGAAAAATAAAATCTTATTTGCCATTAAATAATCCCTAACATGTAACTATTAGATGGTTACTTTACGGCATACAACTAACTTATAGAAGCTAGACATTTGGATGACTTTAGCTTGCATGTATGCTGTGATGTGCGGAAGTCTTGCATGTAAGTTTCTCGAAGGTTTTTGGTTGCTAAGCTTGCATGAGATGTGTTCATAGGAGCTGAGGTTGGATTTTTTCAAGATTTGTTTTACTGGACCCCCAATGTTGTTTTCATGGGTTGGAATGTGAAACGAATTTGAGGTTGCTTTATCCTTGAAAAATGTGCTAAACATCTTCGTTTATGATATATATTTTACTCAAGATTTTCTAGATTTAAAGGAATAAGTTTTTAAGTTTGTTGGATGTAAGTTAGAATCTCGTTTTCTGCTAGAATTCGTGACCTTTTGGTGTTCAAAGAATTTTTATCAACTTTTGGATTTCAAACAAAGCTGATATTGAAAATGTGATTTTTGGACATGGGAACAGTTTTGGTTACCATTGAGCAATTTATTGCTCTTATTCTAGAAAGAAATGGGTTAAAGTTCCTTCATGAAAAATGTTCCTTTAACTTTACAACATATATAAGTTTGAGAAATTTCAAAACTCGTTTTGTTATGTTTCTAGATTTAAGCGCAGAGCCATGCATGTGGACTCAATGATGCGTGATGGGGTGAATGATTCTAGAACGGAAAATTTTTAACGGGGCTTTTTGTGGTTAAGTGTATGAAGTAGTGTATATGGGGAAGAAACAAAGGGGAATAAGAATAGATAGGACGATCTCCTCCCAAGGTAGGCCACGCCACCAATTGAGGATGAGGATCAAGATCTATGAAGTTCACCACGAAGCCCTAAAGCTTCCACCAGCGAACGATAAAGGATTTCGGGATAGGAAAAGCTCACCACCAAGGCCTAAAGATTCCACCAGCCAAGGCTAAAGGGCTTCTTGACTCACCACCAAGGAGTGATCTACGCTCCAAGGATAAACAGACCGAAAGGAGTTATCCACTCTCCGAAAGAGTTCACTCAAGTAGAGGAACTCTCATAATTTCCATTCATCAAAGTCGTATCTCTCATACATTAGATAGTTTACCCATGTTTATAGGAGGATTTTAGCCTTAGGAAATATTAAAATTAGACTTTAATGACCTAGGAACTTAAACCCTTCGACGCTTCAACTACATAATAATAAAGACACCTAGGAACTTATGAAAAACCTAAGACTCTTGAACTACATACAACAAAGACACCTACGAACTTATGAGATGCATTTAGTGGTACGGGAAGTTGCATTCTTGAACTTTTGGCTTTTGCATTCTTGAATCTTTAGCTTTCCGTATTCTTGAGCTGCATTCTTGAACCTTTGGCCTTCCGCATTCTTGAACCGCATTCATGAACCTTTACCCTTCCAAAATTCATGCTCCTCCCTTGACTGCAAAATAATCGTCCTTAAACTTCATCAATTGGTCATGCAAGATGTCTAAAAATGCGATAATGGGAAGTCGTCGAGATTCAGATGATCGTCAAACTCAGGGACCTCCACTTTAATGTCTCCTTCATTCTCCTTATGCCTCCCTCTTCGTCTTCGTCTTCATCTTTGTCTCCCGTGGACGAGTCGCCATTAGAATTTTGACGAGATTCAGAATTGTCACGCCAATGCTGTTCATTGGGACACCTTGCTGGCTATGCTTGTCTTACCTGATTCTCTAGAAGATTGAGAACTTGCTCCATTTGTTGCTAAAGATTTTGGATTGCACAATCTTGCCTTTCGTTGTGCACTTGCTCCAGAGTCAAGCCTCTTAGAACTTGATCATCCATGAGGAATTTGTAATACAAGAAAGAAAGGAATCACTCAAATGAGTTGAATCTTGAGCTCTGATACCAATCTTTTGATACGTGATGGGGTGAGTGACTCCAGAATGGAAATTTTTTTAGAGGGCATTTTTCTAGTTAAGTGTATGGAGTAGTGTAAACAAGGAAGAAACGAAAGGAATAAGAAAAGATAGAATGATCTCCTTCTAAGGTATAAAGGCCACACCACTAACCGAGGATAAAGATTGAGATCTACCAAGTTCACTAGCGATTGCGATGGGACTAGAACCCAACATCTCAAGCTAAAAAATTTTCAGTACTGGAATCACTCACCCCATCACACATCAAAAGATAAAGAAACCAAAATGAGTTATCCTCTCTTCAAAGATGTTCACTCAAGCAGAGGAAATCTCACCATTTTCATTCATAAAATTCGTATATCCCATACATTGGATAATTTTCCCCTACTTTTAGGAGGATTTTAGCCTTAGGAAATATTAAAAATTGACTTTAATGATACTCATGAAACTTCATCAATTGGTCACGCAAGACGTCTAAAATATCCTCCTAATGATAGTTATCGATATACTATCAAGTATTGATAAGTAATTAACATTATTCATTCAAAATGATCGATTGAAGTACATAACGCCAAATTTCTCTCTTGGTTTAGATAAATGTCGATGGTTTTGAGTTGGTCGATGGAGCTACATTGGATGCACCCGCATCATCCTCCCCGGGTTTCAAATTTGTCCTCAAATCTAGAAAGTTTTCATCCTCCAAGTACGGAGAAAGGTCTCGCACGTTGAATGTTGCCAAAACTCCAAATTCTCCAGGAAGGTCAATCTTGCAAGCATTGTTCTTTAAAGGGACCATCAGCTCTAGGTATGAGCTTGTTCTTTCCTCGAATTGGAAATCTCTTATTCCTCAAGTGAAGCCATACAAGATCACTCAGTTGGAATTGAGTGTTCTTGCGATGTCGATTGGCTTTCTTCTTTTAAGATTCGTTGGCCTTTTTGATCTTAGATTGAATTTGCTTATGGACCTTCTTCATTGATTCAACTCTTTTCTTGCCATCAAAGCTTACTTGAGAGTTAGATGGGATTGGAATCAAATGAATCGGTGTGAGAGGATTAATTCCATACACAACTTCAAATGGCAATCGACCAGTAGTATAACTTGATGATCGATTGTAAGAAAATTCAGCACGCGAGCCCAAAGCTTGCCTTGGCAATTGAATGTATTTTATAGCCTATATATTCCTTAATCCTAAATTTGTTCAAACCTCTTTAAAATTCTATTTGACATTGTATTCAAAGTTGTTTGCCGATGACTTACTCATTTGTTTGATTGGTTGAGAAACAAGGTGGAAAAGACTTGCCAACATGTTTAATTCCTGCAATGGATTTGATTTTTAGTTGTATGATAGGGTCGATGTTTGTTATCAAGGGAAAATGCTAGGATCACATAGATCTTTTCTTTAGGAGCACAATTGGTATGTAATGGCTGTAAGTTATAAAATGAATCAGGTGGGTGTCTTTCAGGGACCTGCGCAAGAATTACAAAGGCCAGCCCTGACACCCAAATCATCATTTTGCATGTTGTCATGTTTTTTTTATTGTTTTGATGTGCATATTTCTTTATTTCCATTTTATGTACCTAATTATAGTCTTTTTAGACTAGTTTAGATTTGGATCCTAAAGATGGAGAGGAGATGAAAATGATGAAGGTCGATATCAATTCCGACCATTATTAATCTCGGGTTCCAATTGTTGTATAAAGCCCGATAGGTTACGGGTTGTCTCTTCCTCTTATCCTTTTCAATTGTGTTTCTCTTTTATGTGAGGCCCAAACTTCTATTGAATGATTTCCTTTCATTTTCTTTAGAAATAGAACATTATGAAAATGACCAACTATGCATGAACAAGTAAGGTAAACACAACATACAGTTTTGGTATCGAAAAGATGCTAATAGAAATATTTGCGAATACAAGTCCTCGGACCTTGATATTTGATTGTGTAGGAATTGAGGGAACACTTATGATCCTTCAATGGGTTTCTAGCCGATCGCCAAAAACGAGGTTATTGACGACACCTGTTTTGTCTCTAGGATGTTTTAAATAATTAGATCGTATAAATGAACCCGTTGCGCGGGGGTAAAGGTCTTGATAAGACTCACCATGATTTAGCATACCTACATGGGGAAAACTCCTAATGGATGAAGTGATTCCATTCCTAGGGTAGGAAGGGCTACCGTGGAAAAGGTACTCTTAAATTTGATATTCATGCCCAAGCTCTTCTCTTGAGGTGTGTCGCTCGTGTCGGTACGAGTTGCGACACTCCGCTATGACGCGAGGTACGAGTTTGGGAGAAGTCTCAACCTTGTAAAGGGAATTCGCAAGAGATTTGTTCGGCAGGTGAGGTGATGACATCCCTATTGTTGAGAATTGTGAGGGAGTTTTCGTGGTCAAGTACTCTTAAATCGGACCTTTCCCATTCGTTTCCTTGTGAGAGGGATCTAGTGATAAGAGTGGGTTGCAACAGTGTTTCCGAATCGTCAACCAAGCTTCATGTAAAAGCGCTTCATCCTAAATATGTAAAATCTTAAGAATTACTTATAAAGTCCAACATTCTATATGGGTGAATGGCCTCCCATTGTTACATTGTTGAATAAATTCGAAATCGTTAATTAGTAAAGCATATTGAAAAACTACCGACTAATATATCATATCAATAACTCATTATTTTTTGGCATCAATACTTTCACCTAGAATGTTTTGGGACTACTTTAGTTGGAAACCACAGTCTTGACCCGATGAGTGATTCCATAAAGGAACTTTTTCAGAGGGCAATTTTGTGGTTAAGTGTATGAAGTAGTGTATATGGTGAAGAAACGAAAAGGAATAAGAAAAGATAGAACGATCTCCTCCCAAGGTATAAAGGCCACATCACCAACCGAGGATAGGGATCGAGATCTACGAAGTTAACCACCAAGGCCTTAAACTTCGACCAGCTAAGGATAAATGACTTCAGGATAGAAGAAGCTCACCACCAAGGAGTGATGTACGTTCCAAGGATAAAGAGACCGAAAGGAGTTATCCACTCTCCGAAAGAGTTCACTCAAGCAAAGGAAATCTCACTGTTTTCGTTGATGAAATTCGTATGTCCCATACATTGGATAGTTTTCCCCTATTTATAGAAGGATTTTTGCCTTAGGAAATATTAAGAATAGACTTTGATGACCAAGAAACTTAAAGCTTCGACTCTTGAGCTACATAAAAATAAAAACACCTAGGAACTAAAGAAAAGCCTTTATTAAATCGGGAACTAAATGCCTTTAATCTTCGGCTTCCGTATTCTTGAACCTTTGGCTTTCCATATCCTTGAACTGCATTCGTGAACCTTTAGCCTTCCCAAAATTCGTGCTCCTCCCTTGACCAGAAAATAATCCTCCTAAATCTTTATCAATTGGTCATACAAGACATCTAAAATGGCCTCCCAATGATAGTTATCGATATACCACAAAGTATCGAGAAGTAATTAACATTATTCATTCAAAATGATACATCGAAGCACATAATGCATAATTTCTTTATTGGCTTGGATAAGCATCGATGGTTCTAAGTTGGTCGACGAAGCTACGTTGGATGCTCCTGCATCTTGACCCACTGAAACACGTTATGCCCAAATTATATCTTGGCTTGAATTAACGATGATGGTGTTGAATGGGTTGATGGCGCTAAGTGGATGCTCCCACATCCTCCGTAGGTTGTTTGAGATTTACTGTTAAATTTGAGAAATCATCATCCTCAAAGTAAGGAGAAAGGTCTCTCGCAATAAAAGTCGTCAAAACTCCAAACTCTCACAAAAGATCAATCTTATAAGCGTTGTCGCCAATTTCCTCGGTAACTTTAAATGGACTATCAGCTCTTGACAGGAGCTTGTTCTTTCGACATGATGGAAAGAACAAGCTGATTAGAAACTTCTTTTGATGCTGATTAGCTTTCTTCTCTTAAGGTTCGTTGGCGTTTTCGATCTTGGATTGAATCTACTCGCGCAGCTTCTCCATCGATTTAGCTCTTTCTCTATTGTCAAAGTTCACTTGAGAGTTGGATGGAATATGAATCAAATCGATTGGTGTGAGAAAATTGATTTCATACACAACTTCAAAAGGTGATTGACTAGTAGTATAACTTAATGATCGATTGTAAGCAAATTCTGCATGCACAGGCTTCAAATCTTAATCTTTCAAAGACTTATTTATTCACCATAGTTTGAAGAAGAGTTGCAAGTGGTGTTGAGTAGGAGTTGCATATAGCATCCTCCATCGTGTCTTCCAAAAATAATTCAAGAACTTGGAATCTTGATCCAATGCAATATTATTCGATAGTCCATGAAGGCAAATAATCTCTTTGAAATGAGTCAGCGATATGAGATGCATAATGGCATCTTTTCCCCTTTGACATGGCATGAAATGATTTATTTTGGAGAAGCACCATTATGGCATCTTTTGCCCTTTGAGTTCTGAGAAGAGCCATAACAAAATCCATACTAACATCTTCCATGATGGAATTGACTTTAGCTCTTTAGCAAGTTGCACTCCTCAAAATGATAGCCTGCACATTCATCTCTGAAGTCAAGAAAAACACTTGGAGAGAAGAACTCACAAATGGACTTTAGAATCGACCAAGTCTTCATAGTGTTTTCTCTCTGAAGTCAATAAAAACTTGCTTCAAATGGGATATGTCGTCGAAATATTCGAGAACAAATGGACCAACAAAGAAATGAAGAACCTCGTTGATAAGTCTCATGAAGGTACCTAGGGCATTTGATAACCCGAATGGCATAACCAACAACGCCATGCCACCAACCGAAAATAAGGATCGACATTTGCGAAGTTCCCCACCAAGGCCTAAAGCTTCCACTAGCCAAGGATAAAGGACTTCAGGATAGGGGAAGCACGCCACCAAGTCCTAAAGATTCGACCAGCCAAGGATAAAAGGGCCTCTTGGCTCACCACAAGGTGTGATCTACGCTCCAAGGACAAAGAGACCGAAAGGACTTACCCACCCTCCTTAGAAGTTCACTCAAGCAGAGGAATTCTCACAATTTTCATCGATCAAATTCGTATCTCCATACTTTGGATAGTTTTCCCTTGTTTATATGAGGATTTTAGACTGAGGGGAAAAAAGAAGAAGCTTTGACTCTTGAAAAGAACATAACAATAAAGACACCTAGGAACTTAGGAAATGCATTTATTAGTATGGGAACTTGTATTCTTGAACCTTTGGCCTTCCGTATTCATGAACCTTTACCCTTTGGCATTCTGGAACCTTTTAGCTTGCCGAATTTTGTGCTCCTTTGACCAGAAAATAATCTTGCCGAGAGTTCATCAATGGGTCATGTAAGATGTCCAAAATGGCCTCTTATCGATAGTTATCGACATACCACAAAGTATCGAGAAGTAATTCACATTATTCATTTAAAATGATCCATCGAAGCACGTAATGCCCAATTTATTTCATGGCTTGGATAAGCATCGATGGTTCTAAGTTGGTCGATGGAGCTATGTTCAATGCTCCTGCATCAATAGGTACCCCATACCTAGACTTGATGGTTTGGTTGATGGGTTATATAGTTCTATTGTCTTCTCGAAAATAGATTTGCAAAGTGGCTATTGTTAGATTAGAATGCGAGAAGGTGATGAGTGGTAGATGGCTTTCAAAACTAAATGGGGCCTCTATGAAAAAAATTTATGTTTTGGAATCAGTTGCCCCATCATGCATCACCTATACTTAATTATTATGTTGATGGCTCGGCTATCAACACACATTCTGAAAGAACCATCCTTATTCGATACAAGCAAAATTGGAACAAAACATGGACTCATACTTTTTTGAACATACCCTCTTTCGATAAGCTCATTGAGTTGTCTTTACAGCTCTGTTTCGTATAGATCACATTAATGGGCTGATTTATTAGGTAGAGGAGCGCTGGGTAACAATCAAAAGTGATATGATAACTCGTTTCGTTACCTTTAAGATAAGTTTCTTGATCAAGCCATTGGAGGTTGTATGGTTAAAGATGTTCACTTGTCGAAAGCTTCAGCTTGTCGGAGCGATGTTGGTACAACAGCCCCTATCAATAATTACTATACATACCTTCCTGTTAATGGTATAATGGGTGTGAAAGATGTTCACCCTTTGCATGTTCTCATTAGGAGAAACTTCAAGCATGCAATGCTCTTCAAATGACCAACAACTCACCATCAGATTCAAAACCATTTTGTCCTTAGCCTCTTGAAGTGCCAAATCAATCTCCTCAATTTCTCGAAGAGTCGTAACTCTCCAATTAGGGGAATGGGCTTGAAAATGCCTATAGCCATGTCACTTAAAACATTTCCTTGCATCACCATCATTTGTCTTTAGAAGGCTTAGCAAACTTCTCCATGCCTTTTTCTTTTGCCGATGCACTCTCGACTTTGTTTGTACAACCACCCTTAAAGTAGGATGTCATTTGTCTTTAGAAGAAAACCTCTTGCTCTTCAATTTTTTTTCGACTTTCATGGCCAACTTGCACAAATCTTCAAAGGAGCAATAAGGATGAAGTTCAAGGAAAACAATATCCCGATTCATTCTGCCAAGAAATCAAGTGATGGTTTTGCTAATGAACTTTTTGAACTTCACATCTCATCTCGAGTTACTCAAACTCCCCGATGTATTCTTCAATAACCCAACCCTTGCTACCTTAGGGAATTGAGTTTGAGGAACAAGTCTTGCTTGTAGTTGTCAAGTAAGAACCTCTTCTTCATAAACTTCTTGAGTTTTATCCAACACTTAATTCAGCCTTTTCCTTTTTCTAGCTCCTTGATGCTTTAGATTCTCCCACCAAAGACATGCATATTTCATCAACTTGAGGATAGCAACCTTACATCTTTTCTCATCTGTGTATGACCTGAAGTCATGTTCAATTGTGCTAATGGACAAAATCATCGAGATCGAGACTTCCTTCAAATTTGAGAACCTCCATTTTGATGCAACATTTAGTTTCCTTTTGCCTTCTTTTTCATCTTCGGATTTGATATTCAGAATCGCTAGAGTTACCTCTAGTGGAATCGGTATTGCTACTAGAACTTCAATGAGAATTCGAATTGAAATGTCGATGTGGATCATCAGTATGCCCTGCTAGTTATCCTTGCCTCGTTGTTGGAGATTCAGATCATTCACTTTATTTGAATGAAAATAAGAAATGAAATAGGAGTTAGGTAAAATAAGGAATCAGTAAGAACAAGTTCAATCATAAGCTCTAATACCAACTTGACGCATGAGTAGGGATTTTTATGGCTAAGTGTATGAGAATGGCATGTGGGAATGGATGTCGGAGGATGAAATGTCAAATGCAAGGATAGAAATGATCATCACCAAGATTTAAAGGACACACCACCAACCAAGACGTGGATTGGGAGTGACAAAGTTAACCACCATGAGTTAAAGCATGACCAATCAGCCAAGGATAACGGACTTCAAGATAGGGGTAGCTCACCACCAAGGCATTAAGGAAAATCCACCAGCTAAGGATAAAAGGCCTCTTGGCTCACCACCAAGGAGTAATCCACTCTAAAATGATAAAGAGATTGAAATAGGAGTTACCCAATCTCCAAAGATATTTGCTCACGTGGAGGAAATCTCAAATATTTTCATTTATCAAAATTTTTGAGTTACAATGGAGAGCTTTCTCAATTTATAGAAGGAATTCAACTTGTGAAATATAAAAAGTAATAAATAGACATCGGAACTAGCTACATTAAAGACCAAGGAACTCATAACTTTGACTTTTGAATATTACGTAATTTTAAAGACTCATAGGAAAATAGAAATGCATTTAATGACTTGGGAACTCGCCTTCTTATGTTGTTCATAATGGCCTCCCATTGTTATGTTGTCGAGAGCATATTGAGAAACTTCAAACTTGACCCATTGAAGCATGTTATGCCCAAATTCTATCTGAACTTGAATGAGCAATGATGGTGCTAAATGCCCAAATTCTATTTGAATCATTATAAATATATCCCGCAATATCTTCTAAGCTTCTGTCAAGGAGCAAATTTCTCTATATCTAAGCACGTTTAGATTGAATATTTTGAATCACTTACTAAGTAATCACATGTTAAAAACCGAACCTTTATATTTGTACATGTTCTAGAGGTGCATGAAAGTGAAGCAAGTGGAAAGTTGAACCACTATATATCTCTCTCTTATATCCACTAGGCTTCTTTCCTGGAGCAAATTTCTTTGTATATAAAATCCTTTGGATTGGACCGTAAGAATCATTAACCATGAGTAATCAAATGTTAACTCGGAACCTCTTATGTGGAAAATAAACAACGGATGGTTACGAGATGCATGAAAGGTTCCCCTCTTATTTTCCTTAAAACGAGTAAGCCACATGAATGTCTCGACCAAATCATGTTACTGAAGTTCTTTTAGGAACATATTTGTTTCACCAAGCATGTGATTGAAGCGGCAATCTTAGAATAAGGGAAATTATGAACCCAAAGAAAGCTAAGAGAAAGATGCCACCTAATTGCTGCATCGATGATTGATTTGAAAACCATTTAGCCAAAAAGTGGAGTGGACAAGAATTATTCTACCATTATTTTTCTGTCTCTAGACCGTTCAGCGGCATAACAAGTTCAGACACCAGAGGGATCCAATGGAAATATTATATTCTTGCAAAGTTGGGTTAGTTTGTCATTGGATGTATCATGCCACTATCGACTTGCAAATGTAGCTGACGTGCATAGTCAGCCCAACTTTGATGCTATGTAATCGTAACCATCTTCTAATTTCTTCACCACTTGAGCACACTTTTGGCAGTGAAGATAAATTGAAAATCAGTGTTGACACCAAAAATTTAACAACTCATTTAATCATTTATCACATAAGAAAATTATGATTTGACAGCGACTATAAAAATATTATTAATGCGCATTAGTATATTAGAAGCATTTTCTTATTAAATTATCTGAACTAAGCTCACAAGAGCATAAAATTAGACCAAACCCATTGAAAAGCTTAGTGGTCGAAAAATCACATAATATGCACGTGAGGGGTGCCGAACTAGGAAAGATTGCATTATTTATGAAAAGTTAATCTCGGTGGAAATAAGAAAGAGAAATACTTTAATTTCCTATTTTGAAAATATCACACGATCTCTTTGGTTTAATTTAGAAAAGTGGTATATTTAAGGAAAAGCCCTAGATTGGTCATTCTTTTCCTTCAAAAAAGGGGAGGTTGGGACGTAATAGAAGAGGCACACAATCACAGGGAGGGAGAGGTGCTCCCTCTCCCTCTCCCTCTCCTTCAGCTACCACTCGTGCACTCGGCCTCAAAGTTTGCCGAATGTTCGCATTGCCACGCCTCGACATTCACAACGCCTCGCAGCCGAGCTGAACCTCCAATGGTCGAGCCCAACAACTCCAGACAACCTCCGGTACTGTCCACAAAGATTTGCTGGTACCATCCGATGCATCCTAACGCTTTGCTCGCATTGGTGGAAGTAACCCAACTCCAATGATGCAATCTTTGTTGCTTGACGACGAAGGTCATGCCTGCATCTAGCGAAAGCATGAAATCCTCGTCCCAGTTAGCTCTTTTCTTGCATGTTCGGCTGCCAACCCAGCTACGCCGCTTCCACAATTCCCCCTGGCCTAGGATCAACGATCCTTGTGTCTTGTCGAGCCCCACCACCACATCAATATAATTCATGAGTTACACACATTCGAAAAATTGAGATTAGAGATCCATGATCACGACATGGCTCGTTTCTCATCCAAAAACAGTGATTTTAAGAAAGTCTCAAATTCCATAGCATTCTGTCTAAACCAAAATATCGATTTTGGCAATGATCCAAAAAAAAAAAATTCGCGTGTTGATGTTTTGGTCAACCACTAAAGTTAATATCTGGTCAACATTTTCTACCAATTTGAAAAATTAAACTCCTTGAATGCTTAATTCAATTGAGCCAACCTGCATCAACCCAGGCTAACCTGATTAGATCTTTGATACGACCTCATCCATTGAGTCAACTGACCTTGCTCCCTAAGCTAAGTTCTCTAGAACCTTGATTGGTCCACATAAGCTCTTTATACATTTTTGGAAACAAGTTAAGGAGGTTAGTGTGGCGCCTAAGGTTGAGGATAGCAATAATTAACCTTTGTATCTTCTTTTCATAAGTTCATTTGTCCAAGCATTGCTTACATAATCCATGAGGAAAATCCTAGGTAACGATTACCATATCCTCCTTTTGCCAGTTAATGTGGTTAATCAGCCCTTTCATCCATTTCATCCACGGAGTTCCAAAATGTTTTTTTTTTTTTTGATGACCGAGGGAAACTCGTAAGCCGATAGCCGGCGGACAAACCCTGGGGCTAATGCAAGTTAGCCACCACACTCAGTTAGCCACCACACTCACGCCACCCAGGTGGGTGGTGGAGTTCCAAAATGTTCTTTTTCATCCATTTCAAAAAATAAGGTAAACATGAGAAATAAACCATCGGTAATGCTATTGGGACCAAGCAAGGGCTCGTTGTGTATATCCCATGTTGACCCTTCCAACACACTTGAGGTTCGTGGCAAAGCCACTGTTAGTGTGGTCATTGTAGAAAAAAATGCCTACTTTGGCCAAGATGGTGACCTAAGGCATGGGCTTAATGGCTTGCTCTTACATCGACATTGGCTCATTGGATCGGCTCTTTACCAGGCTGACCCCCAATTGTTATGTGGTTGTGTTGAATTGGTCAAATCGTGACCAGCTAACAAACGCACTTGGTCGACTCATGGTTATCCATGACTGGTACATGACCCAAGAGAATAACCTGAAATTGGAACATGACCACTTGGGATCGATTCATGATTGCCAATTGATTCATGACGATATGTGACCATCCCTAGATCCACCCTTATGCTTAGGTAGTAGTCTATCGGCGTGATTAATAGATTGGTCCTCAACCAATCCCTTGATCAATCCATGCAGAATATCATTAATCCCTCAATTGCCCTTTCTATAAGGTCAATTGGTCAGTGGCTGATTCAATAATGATCAACAACCAATCCTTACCACTAGCACATCAGACTCATAGCCATCTCTAATAAGGTGGAAAATTAGGGATGTTACGACTCCCAAAAAAAAAAAAGGTACAAGTAATTACAGTTCATGATCTCCTCGCACTCCCACGTTGCTTCCTCTATTTCATGGTGTCGTCATAGGATCCAATTTCTTATCACTTTCTCTCTTCTATCTACGATTCACCTTGGCTGATTGACTTACGTCTACTCTAATCTCCTCGAAGTTCAACACATGTACCGAATCGAGCTCATATGTTTTTAACATAGAGACATCAAACCCATCAAATATCTGAGCAAATTTCGATGACAGCATCAATTAATAGGCCACATTCCCAATCCTTTCTAGTATTTCAAATGGCTCAATGTACCTTGGACTTAGTTTTTCACTTTCCCCAAAACAAGACATACCTTTTAGAGGTGACTCTTTGAGGAAAGCATGATCACCTACCTGGAACTCTACTTACATGCACGATATTTACCTAGGTTGGACTAAATTTGGACCAATGACATTCCTCTCCGTAACCTTGTTCCAATAGACTAGAGTTCTATAAGCTCAACCATATAGTGTCACAAATGAAGCAATGCCAATACTGTGCAAGTAATTGATGTGATAGATGAACTTCACGAGACATTTAGATGGACCCATTGAAGGCTATGATTCGGTTTCATGAATTAACGTACCATTTTCATATTAGACCATGATTCTTTTTTGGCCAAAAACTTGTGACTTGATAGGCTATCCTAAGCATGGATAATATAGTTTAATAGGTCTATTGTACCATTAATGGAATTCAATTTCAATTATTTTAAAATTTTGGGGAAACGGTTGCAAAATTGCATATTTTAGCCTTTTATGCTCCATTGTGTGTCCCGATGGTCTTGGTTAGTTGTTTTTCATAGTAATAGCTCAAATAAGACAGAGGATAACTACATCATCCTCAATTCGATCCCAATTTTCAAAACGGGAATAGAATAGTGGCAAATCTTTAGAGTGGGATTGTAATGGGAGCCAATAGGCCACGGAAACACAAAGGTCACTTTGGGGGCAAAAACTCGATTTCTCATAGATAGGACGTAAAAATTAGGAAAGGCCATTTTGGGCCATGGACAAGGACCCACAAGTGGGCCCAATGGGCACCTTGGACCCATGAAGGACGGCCCAAAGGGCCCAAGCCCAAGGTGGGCAGCCCAAAGGGCCTCATAGCCAATATAGGCGACCCAAAGGAGCCGATGGGCCACCCAATCCTCTCTTTGGCTTTTGAACCCTCTCATCCTTCCCATCCCTCATCTCATGCTCGTAGCCCTTGAATAGGGTTGTTATTGCATTTTTGAGTTAGTTTAGGGAGAGAAGGTTAAAAGATGTGATAAGTTGGTTTTACATGATAAGTGAACATTGGTTTCCGATAGGTTATTATGTTTTACGCATAAACTATCTAGATAGGTTATCATGCCTTGTCAATAGGTTCTCCAAATAGGTTATCATTATTTGCCGATAGGTTATCATACTTTGTCAATAGGATATCGCGATAGGTTGATGTGATAGGATATCCTAGGCTACGATAGGTTATCGTGATAAGCCTATCTTATAATGTGACATGTGATAAATGGACATGTGATAAGTTATTATGTTGTTATATGTGATAAATGTTAAGTTATGATGACATGTTATAGTAATGTGAAATAAGTCTTCGCATAAGTTATGATGGCATGTGATAGATTTTTCTAATAATTTATACACAATTGTAATGAGTCATATTTGATTGATGTATTCTTGGTTGCTAAAGTTGATTCTACCCAATTAATAGGCATTTGAGTTATGTTGAAAGATGCCATGTTGAAGTTTTCAAGTGATGTGTTTCGGTGATATGATATGAGATACAAGTATCACATGATGGCATGTGACTAATTATCGCGTACGTATCAATATGTGAAAAGATAGTATGATGAAGTGTTTAAAGCGTGGTTATGAGATAATATACCATGGGATAGAAGTATGATTAATTTCATAGATGCATGATTGGGATGTGATCACATGCCATGATAGCATCATATGGTTGTATGTAATTAGTGTGGTCGCGTATGTTATGAGCATTACACACTCTTCCATTGACGAATGAGAAAGATATCAAATGAGTTTGAGTGATGCAGGGCGATGGTTTTGTCTTGATGTGTATGATTATACGGGACAATAATCGATAAAATTTGGATGCCCCCAAGTCAACCGGATGTCATTTACGGATGGTTTTCGAAATGAAGCTCCTTATTGGAATGTGTATTGAGGCATATGCATACGGAGGATGATGCTGTGCCCAATGGGGTGGGACGATGCCTGGCTACACCGAATGACTGCGAACCTTCAGGTTGGCCTTGCATCCAAAGTAACCATAATAAGTCGGACATGGTTGTGTCAAAAGTGCATGAGTGCATGAATGCATATTTTGAGAAGTAAAGCTATAGTCTGAAATTGATATATGAGCAGTTCTAGATTATTGCATGGCATGAGTGCATCATTGCATATTTTAAGAAGCGATAAGCGATGCTATAGTCTACACATGTGTGACGTGACATTAATATGTGAGCAGGTCTGGATTAATGCATGGCATGGGTGTATGAGTATGTTATATTGCACGTTTTTATGTTTGGCTCTTGAGTGTATGAGGTGTTTTAAGAATTGTTTATATGCTCATATTGATGACTTTAAGGAAGTAGAAGTTGCTTTCCTATTGATCTACCGTTGATAGATAACTTGTTTAGTGCATTTCCGAGGTGAAAGACATCCCTACGTAAGGTCTAGGGAGTTCACTCATTGAGTTATCTAACTCCTCATTGTTTAATCTTTTTTAAGCCCAAATCATGACTAACCAAGCATGTATAAGATACCACCATTTTCCGGTCACTTTGCAGCATAAAGGAGCTAGGTTAATGTTGACACCTTTTCCAAGCGTGAATGACTGCATTTTGATTGAACATAAAATGGCGTAACAAGTGACGTTGAAGTTTGGATATAAGTAGCTGGTATGTTCTAACTATCCCTGTTTTGTTGTGAATGGCCGGGAGATTTGTTTATGCTTCAACTTGTATATGTGAACGATAATACGAATGGGTCTGCAATACCTCTTGGGACATTGTGATGCGGGAGCATCCAACGTAGCTCCATGGACCAACTCAGAACCATCGATGCTTATCCAAGCCAATAAAGAAGTAATTAAATGAATATTGTTAATTACTTTGCAGCATATGAATAGGTATCAATGGGAGGCCATTTTAGATGTCTTGTATGACCAATTGAAGAAACTTTAGAAGTATTATTTTCTGGTCAAAGGAGGAGCTCGAATTTTGGGAAAGCCAAAGGTTTAAGAACAGGCTAACGGTTCGAGAATTACGAAGATTAAAGGGCATTTAGCTGTTTTCATTTTTATTAGCATTTAGTTCTTGTGATAAAGGCTTTTTTTACGTTCCTAGGTTTTCATTTTTAAAGCTTTGAACATTTTTAATATTTCATTAAAGAGGCTAAAATCCTCTTATAAATAGGGGAAACTATCCAATGTATGGGACATACGAATTTCATGAATGAGAATGGTGAGATTTCCTCAACTTGAGTGAACTCCTTTAGAGAGTGGATAACTCCTTTCGGTTTAATCCTTGGAGCATAGATCACTCCTTGGAGTGGATAACTCCTTTCGGTTTCTTTAGCCCTTTATCCTTGGCTGGTGGAATCTTTAGGCCTTGGTGGTGAGCTTCTCCAATCCCGAAGTCCTTTATCCTTGGCTGGTGGAAGCTTTAGGCCTTGGTGGTGAGCTTCGTTGATCTCGATCCTCATCCTCGGTTGGCGGCGTGGCCTTTATACCTTGGGAGGAGATCGTTCTATATCGTTCTATCTTTTCTTATTCTCTTTGTTTCTTGACCGTATACACTACTCCATATACTTAACCACAAAAATCCCCTGAAAAAAAATATCCGTTCTTGAAGCACTCAACCCATCACGCATCACATTGGGACATTGCAGGCATGGCCAAAGTTGGTAAGTAAGGGGTGCCGTGCACAGGAAGTAAGTTAGGCGTGACATCCCTACCTTAGTTGGTATCAAAGCATAGTCATTACCTGCACATGATTGTTGATTATCTCCTAAACTTGTCGTTCTAAATTCCCAATTGTATTCTTGGGAGTTATGGGACGCATCAAAGAAGGGCAACACGAGAGTAGATGGGATTCAATAGGCCTGAGAAGCCATTGGAAATTTGATGAGATAGTAGGCTCAGGATCAAGCTGCTGCTCCCAATGATGCCCTGTTAGCTAGAGACAGGATGCAGAGGCTGGTGGAACAGTTTAGAAAGCTGAAGCAACCACAGTTCACCGGAAAAGGGTGATCCTAAGGTTGCTACCTCATGGATCAAGGAGTTGGATAAAGTTTTTGCACTGCTAAGGTGCATTGAGGAGGAAAATGTTAGATTAGCTGTTTACCAACTGCAAGGCAACGACAATGTTTGGTGGGAGGCCACTTGAGCAATTGTCTTTCCTAAAAACAACATCCCAACTTGGGAAGTACTTTTCCAAGGACACACAAGAGTAGAAGATGGCTGAGTTTCTACGACTCTACTAGAATCACCTATCCATCGACCACTATGAGGCTAAGTTTGTGGAGCTATCTGATAGACCAAAGGAGGAGATCTTGGGATGGATTGAAATAGGATATTCGTAGCCAGCTGGCGCCCTAGGAACCGAAGAACTATAATGAGCTATATGAAAGGGCCCAGTTGATGGAAAATGATATGTCTAATTGAGCAGCAGCAATCGGATCGCGATTTGGTACCAACAAGGACGATCATCAATTTAGGAAATGGTCGATCATTTGAGGAAAGCATCCCATCCCTCCCATCAGAGAGAATGGAGACAAAAAGCTGGCACAAAACCTGAACAATGGAAGTCGATTTTGCGGTAAATATCACAAGACGGCACCATGTTACACTAAGACGGGAATATGCTTTGCATGTTATCAATCAGGCCATCACGTGCGAAACTATAAACGTTTGGGTTGAGTAATGGTCTAACCTAAATTAACCCATTTATGCGTACTGTGATCAATTGGACCATCCCGAACTAACCTGGCCCATAATAATAAAATATTTTGATATTTAACCAAAGTTAGGAAAAATTATTCTTATGTTTTTTTTTTTTCAAAAATTACATTACTAAAATACTTCCTAGATATCCAAATCTAATCAATAATTTTTCAATTTTTTATAGGTGTTCAAAAAAAAATATTTTTTCTTTTTTCTTTTTCTATCTATTCCTTTGTTTCTTCGGCATCCAAGGAGGTTCGCTGGCAAACCGATTTAAAACTCCCATTAAATCGCTAAGCATCCACAAACCAAAAAACGAAAAAAAAAAAAAAAAAAATGTTAAGCAACCCATTTATGACCAATTTGAACTTGTTTTTAAAATAGATGTGGCAAAATGTGTGGGGAGTCTACATTTGATGATACACACAATACCCAACTCGTCTGGATCCACCACACCTAATCCTTGACAGAAGCCCCAAACAGAAAATTCCGTTCAATAGTAGATGATGATGTCTCAAAGTGACTCAAGAAGCAACTTGTCAATCACATAATAATGCATTTGGCCAACTAGTGGACTTCTCTTACATTTTCCCTCATCCACAAAATTTAAGCATAAAAAAGCCACAAGAAGCTATATGTCAAAAGTGCATTACTAAAGCAAATATTACACACAACAAGATATTAACTATGCACATAAAAAGTTCCCTTCTCTTTTTCATAAACTTTTACCACATCACTTCTAGCTATAAGCCTTGAAATGTTCTTCACATTAGGGTTGAGGTAACTAAACAAATCTGTGGTAGCCTCATGCTCCACAAAAGAGTATATATAATTATGTTTGAATACCGCTCTTGCTAGCATATCTCTAAACACAGCTTGGTCAAAATTGTATTGTGGAACGATCAACATTAACCGCTCGGTTGGGACAAGTTTCTAAATGACGCAACAAGTTTTTTGTCCCATGGTAACCGTGTAAGTTACATCACCCCACTTACATTTAGCCTTCCTCATGCCATCACCATTTGTGAACTTTTCAAATTCAGACCATACAATCAAAGTAAATTTTCTTCAATGCTTAGAGCAGGTAGAGTTATGTTCCTCGTCCTCACGAACTAAGGATGCCACTCTATGTCTCTCAAATTGTTCCGTAGTTGAATATTCTTCTCAATCCATGTTCTGTCTTGACATTTCAACTAATCAAAGGGAGAAAAGATAAATTAGAACAGGTTTAGGATTGCATGTTATGAATTTAACATAAAGGGTAAAGAATGGGTTCATACATGGAACATGGATGTTTATGAAAAACCCAAGTCTCTAGCATCTATAAAAGATTCTGACCTAAGAAGAAAGCAAGCCAAGAAGCCAAAAAACCCACATAGGTTTTTGCCTTTATAGATAATTTTTTTATAATCCTACAATGTCCTTGGGTATCACCCGTAAAGAAATAGGGAAGGAATACAATGTCGAAAGAGCAACTTATGTTCACTGGAACATTGAAAAAATGCAGCAGTCATCAAATTCTTCCTTACCATCTTTTAGAACTTTCTAAGACTAAAGGTTGAGGAACCGCAACAACTCTCTATTTGGAAGATACCACCCACTGCGACTCCATTGGATCTAGCTCTCCTTCCCTAGCGCCGAGCCCACACGCCATACTCTTGTCCTTAGGCAAGATAGAGCGAACTGCTCGTAAGGGGAATACAAAATAAAGATCAATTGCAGTACATGCCTATCAATGGTAGGAGTAGCACATACGTAACATGGTGTTGTAACATGGTGGACTCACCACCAATGTAACTTACAAGTCAGCATCAGAAAACCAAATTTTACAACCTAACTCTCAAATAAGAAGGTCCAAGAGAAATCATCCACATGGAATAGGATTGACAATAACAAACTTTAAATGGACATTAGCAACACTATGAGACCAATGGAACCTTTGACACGAAAAGTCAATATGCTCTAATAGTGTAATTCGGGCACCCTTTAAAGTACGCAGCGGAAAACACACACATCAACCCAATATAAAACAAACCACTCCCACCGTTAAATCGACACGAGCAAAACAAATTGATGACACTAAGCAACCAGAGATCGATCCAACATGTCGTCGGGACCATCTTGCTCCACGTGCATGCTTGATCACGTAAACCAACAAGCCTAAACTTAAAATGAAATCCACGATTGTGTGTTCAGATGGAGTACCTGAACCAAGCGGCTCCATCCTCTGACGATGACCACCTCGGCCACTAGAGATGGGCGGCAACAACGCGATGATGGGCAACGACAATGGGTGGTGGCATGTGGGGACAAGGTGAGATAAGCGGCGATGGAGGTGGTGGCGAATCGAAAGCGAAAAGGGCTGGTAGACTCGTGGCCCTCGTGGGTGACTAGGTTCATCTTTAATGGGTATCTAAATGGATCTTAAATGGGTAAAGAGTAGGCCCATTTAAGACTTACATATTTTAGTCCTTTTCACCACAAAGTGGCATTCTCGGCATTTACCAATCCCATTGTAATCCTGCTTCAACGATTTCACGACATTGGCATCCCATTATGAAAATCGGGGTCAAATTGAGGGTAACAAAACTCTTCCTAGCCTAAAAAAATGTTGTCCTCAAAATTTGCAAGATGATGTACTTCTTCAATCAAATGGGGATCCAAGTGTCTCATTAACTCCTCGCTTTCCTAGGTCAACCCCTTGGTGCCATGATGTTGCTAGGTGACTTTAACTAAGGGGATGACCTTATTGTGTAATATCCGTTCTGGAGTCCACCTTGATTTCGTCATAACTTAGCATTTGTATCGGACATTCCTTTCATTGACAACACCCTAAAGAATAAATGGTCGCCCACTAGAAACTCTAACGGTCTCTATCAAATCATCTGAACTGTATTCGTTGATTGTTGTACTAATTTGGCGCATGTAATCTTCTTTTCCCCAACTTCATCCCAATAGGCACGACCGTATAATGTTTCCAACAATCCCATTCCAATGCTCTACCAAGTTCTCAGCAATCTCATTACAAAATCCATCATGATGTGCATAGCAACATTAGTTTTCGTGCCACTTCACCAATAAAACTTTTGAAGGTTCTTGCACATGATGTACTACCTAGGTGTATGCTGTAGTTGTAGTGTTTTTGATGAACATCAGTTAAAATCTCTTCCTTAAGTTATGGATTGTCAAGAACACACAATTGCTCTCGTAACCTCAAAACCCCATCATCCCTCACCCAAAAGATAAGGCATAAGATTGGAAAGGTGGCTTACCTTGAACTTGAAATTCGGATCTTGTAATTCTTCAAAAAGAATCCATTCCCAAACCATCATTTGTGAAATCTCTGAATTCCAACTGAGGGCATCCACTACTTTGTTTGCCTTGGCAAGTAAAAATCCCCTTGAATTAAGCTAACACAACACTCCCAATACAATGTGGATGGTACATAAAAAGCAAACCCATTGCTATCTCTTGGCTATTTGCATGTGATCCATTTTGAATTTCTCAAACGGTTTCTCCAATGCATATAGTGGCTTCTAGCTTTCCAGCAAGGGATCTAGCCTTAGGTTAAATATCCAAAAATTTCAGGGGGTTCTTGGCTCAACCACGAAGGTATTATTTGGGGTAGAAGTGTGCTCTTGGACCCTACCTCGTCCCAATCCAATTATGCCTTTTGGGGCGTGCTCCTAGACCATCACGCGTCATATATTACAAAAGCCGGATTCTTCTCCTCCCCCTTAGCTGACGAATGCATGGGCTAAGAGCATTTTAATTCAAGTGTGTGCGCTTTGCCCTCATTCCCACAATAAACAACATATCGGTCATGATTCTTGGCTAGTGTTTTGAGTCGAATGCCTAGGCTGATCTCCTACCAAGCAAGACTTGGAATTAGTACGCTTTAACGTCGTACCAAGGCCTCATGGGCTCCGACAATTCCTGTATGAACAAGAGCTAGGACTAGCATGCTTTAATGCCAATTCAAGGCCTCATGGCCTTGGCATCCCTGCACGGAATTAGACTTGGCATCGACACACCTCAACGCCAATCTAGCCCATCGTGACTTGACATTGATACTGAGCCAAGCAAACCATGATCTCATCCCTATGCAAGAACGGATCATGTGTCCAAACATTACAACATGCACTTACACAACAAGTAGTTTTTGATTCCAAAAGCAAGCTATTAAGCTCCAACATCTTCCCCTTCTTGAGGGTGGATTAGTTCGATCCAGTGGATTTTCAAATAATAGGTCTTGCATTGGATAATCTTAGCTTGTATGTGGAAGCTTTTGTGTTTCTTGATTTGGTGGGTTCACGCGTGTTGCAAATTTGTGGAAGCTTTCTTCTTGGAAAATGTTCTAAACATTTTATATTACAACATATATTTTACATAGAATTCTGTAGATTTAAAGAAGAAAGGTTTCAACCTCGTTTGTACTAGAATTCGAGACCTTTCAGTGTCCAACAAATTTTTATGAAGTTTGGTGGTTCCTTTTTAAAAAGGTTTTTAGCGAAAGTTGCTCATCACATTTTGAAGTACAACATATCCATTTTGGGTTTTGAACCAACTTGGTTTTGAAGATTTGTACTTCTGCAAACAGCTGCATTTAGTCTAGAAGGAACTGGTTAAGCTTTGTGCATGAAAAATATCATTTTAAATGTGGTTCACCACATCTAAATTTGCAAAATTTTCAAACTTGATTAACTAAGTTTCTGGATTTAATGCTAGAGCCACATATGTGGGCACGATTTCCACTAGTAAAAGCGTTTTATGGTTTTGTTGCTAGCTTTGATGCTTCTCTTACTGGAAAACGCAAATTTTATGATTGTGGTTGAGTTTAGCATGCTGAGGACCTATGCTCAATGGCTGTCTGCAATTGATCCTCAAAATATGTGCAGAATTATGTGCAATATGCTTGGAAAGTCGTATGAAGGGCAACTCTGTTTTGTGCATGTTGTTGCATTGTGATCTTGGCACATTCAGCATGCTGTGTGGATGTGTATGTGTGTACTTGTGGTGTTTTAAGTATGACATAATGAAATATTGTGATGTGGTGAAATGTGTGAGTGAATCAATTTTAGAGATATTCTCTTGGCCAGCAACCCTATAATGCCCTCAAGGAGTGGGGCTACCCTAAGCCATGTATTTTGGGATGCCTCGGTTTAAGCTAGTATAGTGCAATATGTGAAGTTTAATATGTTATATCAGTTATAAATGAGTTATTGGATAGTTTATGATGGCACGACATAAGTGAATTTAATGAATGATTTATGTGATATAATATGAGGCACACGTATGATATAATTGCACGTGCCTACGATTGTTGCATTATCATATGGGCATCACATTGGCTAAACCGAAGGATATGCAAATGCCCGTGTGATCACCCAAAGTCTCTGATGTGTTTGCATGGGATAGTGAACCCATCCTTATGTAGTTATGCAAGACGATTTCTAATGTTGATGTGTTTACGCCAGATGATGCCATGCTCGATGGGGTAAGACGATCCTCGGATATGTCGAATGATTGCAAAACATTTGGTTGGCCTTGGTCCCTAAGTGGACGTCCGAGAAAATGATGTTTGAATACATGTGGACTATTAAAAGACATTTGTACAAGAGCCACCGCGTGTTCATATTTCCGCCACATAAATATGTGATTTCTTGTGAGAATTTCCTATGTGTTTATATTATGATGGTTTGAGAATTTGAGTTAACCATTCTTGTTTATAGTTAAGGCAAAGTAGGATCTGCTTTGTTATTGATCTACCGTCGATAGATAACTTGCACATTTAGACCGTTCTAAGGTAAATAACCTCCCCCGAGATCTAGCATTATTTTTGCAGCCCTAAGAATATCTTAACCATTATGCAAAGTTCGTTTTTTGGTGGCTATGAATGAGGACACTGAGGTGACTTCCTATCCAATTGAGGTCAAAGACACTAGATACGAGAAGTGAGTAACCACCATTTATAAGGGAGTGTTGGGTCCCTCTCCAATGTTTTGATGGATCACCAGCCGGGGGGTTCTGAAGGTGTTGTTTGGGACCCCATGGTTGTGGACTCAGATTTGGAGTCGGACCCTTTGCCCGAGCCATGGTATCATAAATCATAACGCAGACATGGACTGGATGGGTAAAAGATATCACCCATTTGAATTCCGCCACGCAGTAACAGAGATCCTATGTAAACCCTGAACCCTGTTGGACATTTGTATGGCTAAGCCTTTGGATTGTGTATGAAGGGACGTATAGGGAATTATGTTGTTATAAATGTATATAACTATTGTATATATAAGTTTGAAAGGTTGGGCATTGGTTTATGCCCAACCATTCAAATGACATCCCTGTATTCGTTTGTATCAGAGTATGGTCATTACCTATAGTAATAAAGCGCGTGAAGACCTTGGGATAGTTTGATAGAAACGCTCACGATATACATGTGATAGCTAATTATTTTACTACCTTTTGATTGTAAGTTCTTGACTTTATTTGTTGTGATTGTGAAATCAGCTTTCTTCAAATCTTTAAAAGGAGTTAAGCTCGGATTCAACAATGAAGAGAAGATAGGGAGTGCCAAGGAAGGCTAATGCCTAAGCAAGGGCACAAGAGGATCCCAGAATTGACGGGATTCTGCAAGCTTGAGAAGCCATTGGAAATCTGATGGGATAGTGGCTTAGTATCTGGCTAAGGTAGTTGCCTTTTGAGTTAAAGAGTTACGCTTTTATTTGCAGCAGAGTAGTTCTATCTATTATTGGCTTTCAAGGATGTGGAATAATTATTAACGGGCGAAAGGAGCTGCTAGATGCAGCTATTTTGGTTATCCGAGATTTTGACGTCCTAATTGGAATAGATTGGCTTGATGAGCAGCAAGCCATGGTTGATTGCTCATTAAGTTCAATCCGATTAGCAGTTCTAGTTATAAGTTTATAGGGAACAAGGGTGGATCGTCTACACCCTTTATTTTGTCATTTGAGGTAGAACGGTGGTTTGGGGATGGTTGCTAATGCCATCTAGTAACGGTTGAGGATATGATGAAGGAAGAGAGAAAATTAGAGGATATCATTGTAGCGCGAGAATTTGTGGATGTCTTTTCGAAGGAATTGTCGAGATTGCCTCAGGAAAGGGAGATAGAATTTATTATTGAGTTGGCCCCAAGGCAGCTGCGATCATGCATCGACTACAGACAAATCAATTGAGTGATGATCTAAAATTTGTTGCGAGGGACCGATGAGTTGTTTGATCAACATCAAGGAGGATATCCCAAAGATTGCATTACGACATTTTAGTGTACTCAAAGAATCCGATGAAGCAATAACAACACTTGAAGATGGAGCCCTATGAGAACATGCACTTTACACCAAGTTTAGTAAGCCCGAGTTCTAAGTTAATTTACTAGCATTTCTATTTCATGTGACAACAGGTGAAGAAATTTTAATGAATCCAACAAAGCCCGAGTTCTAACTTAATCAATTAGCCAAGACATACAACAGCGATTGAAGTAAAGTTCAAGTGGAAAGAGAGGTGCAAGTAAAATTTTTTGGCACATGTGATGTGACATCTACAATCCAATTATGATTTCAAAACGGAATTCCATCGACAACGAATCTTTGAATGAGATTACAATAAGGATTGGTAGACCCCAAAAATGCCGAAAATGACACCTTGAGATGAAAACTCGATTTTTCCATCGGCGGGATGCAAAAGTTTGGAAAAGGGGAAACGGGCCATTGGCGAGAGCCCATCATGGACGGCTAAAATGGGCCTAAGCCTAAGTGGGCAGCCCAAGGCCCACACCCCCAAGAGGTGGCTGCCATGGTGGGCTCGTGGGTCCTTCAAGTCTATCAAGCCATTAATAAAAAATCTTGACATTTCATGCACCCTATGTTCATGAACAGTACCCAATCTTGGTGAAATGACCAAATTACCCTCTCGTTTAAATTACCCATGTGCTGAAGATGAAGGAGGTGATGTCTTCCCCTAGCCTAGTCTAAGCCTACCTATCCTATCTTCTAGCTTAGCTATGAGTGGCTCATTAAATGGCATTTTTGAAATCTAGAATTATTGGAACCACACGCATGAATAGTGTCAAATATTCACGAAATGACTTAATTGCCCTCACTTCAAGCTAAGGACCAATGGGGCAAAGTTGGAAAGGAGCATGGAGAATGGTGGCCAAAAAACTTGGAGGAGAAGCCAACCTAGGCTAGGATTTTGGCATTAATGGCTTGGATTTTGCCTCTTCAGGTGTTAGTCCTTTGCATGGGTTAGAGGATTTCATGGCATTGGCAAAGTACAAAGTACACAGTATTGATTGGATTTTTTGTTAGGTTTTCATTTGGGTTGGTTCTCATTGTTCCAGGACTTCCCATTCTAGTAAAATTAGGTGGTTTCAACTTCAGGAATTGGTCCACCAGTCCCGAGTACGGCATTCTACTTCGGCCTGTTGCTGGGCTTGTCTCTCCATCAAATTTCCTATATTGGCAAATACTTGCATGATATCTTCCATCTGGGGTTCCGCCCTAGAAGTTGAGGCTTCAACACTTGATGGGTGAGAACTTCTAGTTTGTACTATGATTTCCTGCAGTTTTTCCAAGCATCTACCTCAGGAAAAATTTGCGACTCCACTTCATTGGTCAAATATTAAATAAAGGTGTATCTAAAGTGACAGAAGTAACAAAAAATATTACTTGCACACCGAGGTAACTCACAATTGCTAGGAGTCGTAGTCTACAAGTGAAAATGAATCACCTGTTGCTCACAGTTAGTCAACTACTCTTTGTTAGTGCCCTATAGTGTGCATCAATATATCCTCACTTCCTGTTAATGCACCTTATCACTCCAAACAAAACCAAAGCTCTGATACCACTCGCTGTGGCACCCCCCAACGACCCTCGATCCGTAAGGGTTGCCACACATAACCACCTTTCTCTCATCCTGAAAGTCTGTTACTTTAATACCATAGGATTTTCATAAGTCCATGAGTTCTGGGGGTCTATACCCTTTCCATTGGTCCCTATGTAAAAATATGGTGGAAGCGCATCCAACAACTCCCTTGCCTATATTAAAAAATGATGCACATCAACTGATGCATGATGGGGTGAGTGATTCAAGAACAGAGATTTTTCAGAGGGGATTTTTTTGATACCAAGTGTATGGAGTGGTGTATAGGATGAAGAAACGAAAAGGAATAATAAAAGATAAAACAATCTCCTCGTAAGGTATAAAGGCCATGCCACCAACCGAAGAAGAGGATCGAGATCTACGAAGCTCACCACCGAGGCCTAAAGCTTCCACCAGCCAAGGATAAAGGATTTCGGGATAGGAGAAGCTCACCACCAAGGCCTAAAGATTCCACCAGCCAGGGATAAAGGGCTTTTTGGCTCACCACCAAGGAGTGATCTACGCTCCAAGGATAAAGAAACCGAAAGGAGTTATCCACTCTCCGAAGGAATTCACTCAACCAGAGGAAATCACATCATTTTCATTCATAAAATTCGTATCTCCCCTACATCGGATAGTTTCCCCTATTTATAGGGGGATTTTAGCCTTAGGAAATATTAAAAAGAAACTTTAATGACCTAGGAACTTAAACGTTCGACTCTTGAGCTACATAAAAATAAAAACCGCTAGGAACTTAATAAAAAGTCTTTATTAACACGGGAACTAAATGCCTTTAATGACCTAGGAACTCCTCAGGTTGTTTGAGATTTGTCCTAAAATCTAGAAGGTTTTTGTCCTCCAAGTAAGAAGAGAGGTCTCCCACGTTGAATGTTGCTGAAACTCCAAACTCTCCTGGAAGGTCAATCTTGTAAGCATCGTTGCCAATTCGCTGAATAACTTTAAAGGGACAGTCAACTCTAGCCATGAGCTTGTTCTTTCGATGAAATGGAAATCTCTCCTTCCTCAAGTGAAGCCATACAAGGTCGCCCGGTTGAAATTGAGTTTTGTTGCGATGTTGATTAGTTTTCTTCTTGTAAGATTCGTTGGCCTTTTCGATGTTGGATCGAATCTGCTCATGGAGCTTCTTCATTAATTCTGCTCAATTCTTGCCATCAAAGCTCACTTGAGAGTTAGATGGAATTGGAATCAAATCAATGGATGTGACAGGGTTAATTCCATACACAACTTCAAGTGGCGATCGACCGGTAGTATAACTTGGTGACCGATTGTAAGAAAATTCAGCATGGGTGAGCTTTAAATCCTAATCTTTCAACGATTTACTCACCATACCATCAATTGGGGATGACAAGCTATGCTGAATAAGAGCCGTGTACCAAGCATTCGCCATAGAGTCCTCCAAAAGTGGCTTAAGAACTTGGAATCACGATCCAACACAATGGTCTTTGGTACTCCTTGAATATGGATAATCTCTACAAAATATAATTCAGCAATATGAGATGCATCATTGGTCTTGTGACACGGCACGAAATGAGCCATTTTAGAGAATCGATCAAAGACCACCATGATAGCATCTTTCCCTCTTTGAGTTCTTGGTAGAGCCACAATGAAATCCTTGCTAACATCCTCCCAGGGCTGCAATGGTACCGGAAGTGGAGTATATAAACCTCCCAAGGCTTCTTGATCTTTGACAAGTTGCACAGCTTGAGATGATAGCATGCACATCTCCACTCATCTTTGGCCAATAGAAATGCTCTTGAAGAACCTCAAGAGTTTTGTTAATACCAAAATGACCAACCAATCCACCACCATGCACTTCTCGAATTAGCAATTCGCGAAAAGAACTGTTCGGCACACATAATTGATTTCCTCTAAAAACAAACCCATCTTGCAAAGAATATATACCTTCAACTCCCGCTTGCAATTATTGGTGATGGATGAGAACTCCACATCTTGAATAAAGTTCTTTCATTGATTGAAATCCGGGAATCCTAGAGTCCAGAACCGTAAGCATAGAATATCTTCTAGATAAAACATCTACTACAACATTAGTGTGCCCCGATTTATATTTTACATGTCTCGAATTAAGCTTGCGTTCGCCGCTAATAAACCTAAGCGCCTCATGATCAGAATGAAGGACAAATTGCATCGGCCTCAAATAATGACTCCAATGATCAAGAGCTCGGACAATGGCATAGAACTCTTTGTCATAAGTCGAATAATTCCTCTTGGAATCGGATAGCTTCTCGCTAAAACATGCCAATGGTTTTTGTGCTTGCACCAGAACAGCACCAATACGAACTCCGCTTGCATCACACTCAACTTCAAAGACTTTGTCAAAATCAAGAAGTGCAAGAATAGGGGACTCACAAAGTTTTTGCTTGATTACCTCAAGGGCATTTTGTGCAGCCTTTGTCCATTCAAAAACACCGTTCTTCATGCATTCAGTTATAGGAGCCATGACGGTCCTAAAGTTTTTGACAAAACATCGATAAAAAGAAACAAGTCCATGAAAACTTCTTACATCAGGAATGGACATCGGAACTGGCCAAGTCTTCATAGCTTGCACCTCGGTGGAATCAACAGAGATTCCATCTTTGGAAACCACATAACCAAGAAACACAATGCTTGGAGAGAAGAACTCACATTTCTCCATTTTAGCATACAGTTTTTAATCTCTCAAGACATTGAAGACTTGTTTTAAATGAGAGATATCCTCCGCCTTGGTCCTGCTATAAACAAGAATATCGTCGAAATAAACAACGACAAATTGACCAATAAAGGAACGAAGAACCTGATTCATAAGTCTCATGAAGGTACTCGAAGCATTAGATAATCCGAATGGTATAACCAACCACTCATAAAGGCCTCCCTTGGTCTTGAAAAACATCTTCAATTCATCACCTTCTTGCATTCTGATTTGATGATAACCACTTCGCAAATCTATCTTTGAAAAGACAGAAGAACCATATAATTCATCAAGCATATCATCAAGTCTAGGTATAGGGTACCTAAACTTAATGGTGATGTTGTTGATGGCCCGACTATCAACACACATTCGATATGTACCATCCTTCTTAGGTACAAGTAGAGACAGAACAGAATAGGGACTCATGCTTTCTCGGACGTATCCTTTGACGATAAGTTGATTGACTTGTCTGTGCAACACCTTTGTTTCCTCTGGATTGCATCGATAAGCTGGCTTGTTTGGTAGTGGAGCACTGAGGATCAAATCAATTTGATGCTCACTAGCTCTTATGGGAGGTAATCCAGGTGGCAAATCCTTCTCGACCATTAAATTCTTGGATGTATTGATTCACTTTTTATCGAATAAGCAAAGCAAATACATTTTTTTGTTTCTAATGGTTCTCTCAACCCATGTCTCACTCAAGAACATATTTTCCTTACAAGTGTTCCCCCCCCCCAAAGGTTGATTATTATGTATCGAATAAGGACTCAATGGTAAAAGAGTAATGCATTTTTGTTCCTTATGAAAAGAGTATGTGCTTTTCCGACCATCATACAGAGCATTTATATCAAGTGGCATGCCTCCATAGGAATCACATCACATACAACCTCATCTCGATAGTTCTTCCCAATCGAAAATGATATAAGAACGCGTTTGGTTACCTTGAGTTCATTCCCTTTATTGAGCCATTGGAACTTGTATGGTTGAGGTTGTTTCGTTGTTGGAAGCTTCAGCTTGTCGACAAGAGTTGTCGAAGCAACATTGGTGCAGCTCCCACCATTGATGATCACCGAACACACCTTTCCGTTAATAGTGCTACGTGTGTGAAATATATTCTCCCTTTGCTCTTTATTAGGAGAAACTTCAACATGCAATGCTCTTCAGATGATCAACAGCTGACCAGCATCAACTTTGTCCACAACTTCTTCATCATCAAATTCGGAAATATTGTGGTCTTCATTGCAATCAGCCTCTTGAAGCACTGAATTGATCTCCTCAATTTCTTGAAGAGTCATAACTCTCCGATTTGGACAATTTGCTTGTAAATGCCCAAAACCATGGCAGTTAAAGCATTTCCTCGCATCACCTCCAAACTTCTTTTGGACTTCTTTGGAAGGCTCTCCATTCTTTCCCTTGCCTTTGTCTTTTGTCAACGTAGTCTCGCCCTTGCTTGAGGGAGCACCCTTCAAATAGGATGTCGCCTTTGTTGAGGTTCTGGAGGAAAACCTCTTGGTCTTCAATTGTTTTTCAACTTTTATGGCTAACTTGCATACATCTTCAAAGGACCAATACGGTTGAAGTTCAGCCATATCAGCAATTTCTCGATTCAGGTCGCCAATGAAACGAGCGATGGTTTGTTTAGGAACTTCAGGAACTTCACTCCTCATTTTGAGTTGTTCAAAATCATGAATGTATTCTTCAACACTCATCCCTTGTTGTCTTAGGGAATTCAGTTTAAGGAAGAGATCTTGCTTATAGTTGTCTGGCAAGAAGCTCTTCTTCATCAACTTCTTGAGTTTTTCCCAAGACTTGATCCGGCCTTTTCCTTCCCTTGCTCGTTGATGCGTTAGATTCTCCCACCATAGAGAACCATATTTGGTCAGCTTTAGGGTAGAGGATGAGAACCACAGACCCATTCATGGTTTCAATGGTCCACTAGTGCCAAAGGGTCAAGGAGAGGTGTCATATGGGATGCCATGGAAGTGAACGTTCCCGATGAGGAGGTGTCCGACCTTGAACTTGATGTCAAACCAAGTTAACACTTCAATAAAGTCAAAAGATCACACACTCGTAGACAACCAGCGAAGGCATTCCCAAGGAAGAAACATGGGCTAATACTCACTCCAACCTAAAGACCCAGAGCACGACCAAAAAGATAGAACCAAAGCAGGAGAGACTGCACTAAGAAAGCTTTTTACACTTGCATAGAACCAAAAACGGAAAAAAGCTAGTGATGAAGTTATTGGGTAGTGTTATTGTTCAGAGAACAAATCAAACGAAAATCAAGATCACAATCAGCATCAATTCCCTCGTTGGAATTCATGATCACAATCAGCATCAATTCCCTCGTTGGAATTCATGATCACAATCAGCATCAATTCCCTCGTTGGAATTCTCCCGACAGTGGGAGAAATCCTCATGTGTATATGAAACCGCTAAAGAGCCAAAAATCTTAACAGAACAAGAAGGACAATTAGGCAGGAAATGCAAATAAGAAAGCAAAGAACAATTAGTGAATATGTATCTTCATCGCACAACTTGAAGCAATAGCACTCGGTGATATTGAAGTCGACAGCATACACAAGCCACAGAAGAATGCGACCATGGACTTAGCTATGCCCCCCATATTGACAATCCTGCAACAAATATCCAAACGACTGTTGGTTAAAAATTACTGACATGGTAAAACAAATGCAAAACGTTCAACATATATGAGGGAGAAAGAAAAAAATTGGAAAAAGTGCCTCCACAATAGATTCAAATTACAAAAATAGGCAACATTTTCGTGGGGAATGAACAAAATTACGGTCAAGATTTACCATAAAGGTCACAACTCCATAACTGAAATTGGGAAAGATCTAAAACTTATGTTCTCCAGCAAAAGCATCCTCACTTGTCAACATATACAAGAAAAAGAGTTGGAAAATTTGAAAAGTAGTAGGTTCTACATAACTTCTAACAATATGAAGGGTCTCCAAGTTGTTCGATTCAATACAGTCTACAAAATATGTCTAGTCGAACTACAAAAAAACTGAGAAAGACTTGAGTAATTAAAATGAGAGAGAGAGACAGATAGAGATCAAACCTGAGTAGATGAAATGATGTTTGAAATATCAAATAATATGAGAAAAATTCCAGAAAATGAGACCTATGACAATGACAGCCAGTCCCACATCATGAAACTCAAAAGTCAGAGGCAGCATCAATATTGAGTTGGGCAAATGATTAGTAGCAAACTTTAGAGCCATTGTAGTAATATGCCTAAGCATGTCCAAAGAATCCAAACACAACTAATGTAGGTGAAATCTAATTACTAGCCAATCATGCCTATTAACCACAAACTCTTTATTTTGTCTCGCAGAAAAAGCACGGACTTTAGGTGTTGTCCCAAATCTGGCCTAAACTTTATTTTATCTTTAAAAAAAGCATGAACTTTAAGAGTTGTTCCAAATTTGGCGTAAACTTTATTGGGACAGATAAAGTAAGTCCATTACAAATGGGCTTCACATCTCTATTTAATAATTACAAGATGCACACGCTTTTAATATCTCGCTTTAAGGCAATGTAAACTTTTGCTTCAAACCCAACTTCTGACATTGCAAACAGCTTACCAATTATTAATTGATCTAATGGCCCTAGCTATGTGCCTCGTCCACTAGAACCGAAGCTGGTAAATTATTTTCCTATGAGAATCATCTGTAAAGTTCACCTCATTGGAGGATGGACTTAAATTTAACACTTCCTCTTATCAGTCAAATGTCGCATTGTTTTACTGTGTAGGATATTATTGCTGATGGTTAACGAATGGCCAAATTTGGGACAATACCTAAATTTCCTTTTTTTTTTTTTTAGACAAAATAAGTTCAAGCCAGATTTGGGATAACAACTAAAACTTCATGCTTTTTTTATGGAATTGGCCCAGAATAAATACCAATACTTAATCCACCATGATAATTCACTTGAATTATCTATGACAAATTCTAGACATAAAGGCTACCATTGAACTTGGAAAAACACCATTCACATTACGCAATACACAATCAATGAATTCCAAAACATATTTTACGTGTTGTATAACTTGTATCCATAAAGGAAAGAGAAAAGAAATATACTCCGAGCATGCCAACACAAAAACGTTCAACTAGTGGAAAAGTATAGTGCATCCTGCTTCATGACAATTGACCAAGTGCTAAATTTAAAACTCGAAGGTACAATCATGTTAGTTGCTTGAAATCTACTTAATATTTGATTCTCCATTCCTACGTTAGAAGGACCATAGGATTGTGTAATGGAATGATCCAATTGAGAGTATTGTTGGAATTCGTTGCCCTATCAAACCGATGTCGCAAATCAAATTTAAAAACCATCTACAGCTCAATACGACTCAATATTATAAAGGATTCAGCTTGATTACCTTTTTTTGATCTGAAAAGATAATATATTAACATTCAAGTTAAAGTAGGAAAATAGGAACAACCCTCCACTAGGGCGTCATTACAAAGCATGTCTATCATTGATCCAAGTTGGCGAAATGGACTTTCGTCCGTGGGCTTTTGCGGCCCCGACAACAATGGAGAACCTTGAGGTTTCAGAAGCTTTGCAACAGCTCTTCGCTTTTGGCAAAGAGGGCATGACACTCCCACGATGGCGGGCGACTCCGATTGACGGTTTCTACTAGAATGAGATTCGGCCTGGTGTCGCTTTAATAGATCCTTCAGAGTATGTATCAATGCTTGGATCTCTTTTTCTAGAGTAGAGGAAGTGGATACGGTGCGGGTGAAACCTCCGATGAAGCTGCCCGTGTGATCGCGGGTGATGCTAGCTATGGCGCCCATTTGATCTGTTGTGGGGAAAAGCTCCATCCACATTTATCTTCACCGATCCTTGCGGCGGAGGAAGCCAAATACAATTTGGTTTCAGCCAAGTGGAGTTACCTGTCGATTCCTGGTTTTGTGTGCAGATCTGAAGTTTAGCCAAGGCGAAAGCAATTTCGACGAACTAATCCGGGAGTATGCGGTGGTGACAGAACACAAAGTGGTTTCGAAGTGGTTTCGACCCTTCCTCTCTAATCTTTATTTATTTACCATTACCCACTGACCATTGAAGTTGTTTTATAATTGAGTCTCTACCTAACAAGATGCTTAGCCATCCCCAGGAAGGTCTATGCCCCGTGTCTGCATGCCAGAAGTTCTTTGAGTAAAAATACAGAGCTTTGAACACTCGACTACGCAACGACGATGGATCTTGAATGCAAGTAGGTCTCGGAACTCCATTCCGCCATTTTCTTTTTTCTCTTTTAGTAGATCCTAGTTTTTACAGAGCATGCCAGATTTGTCGTTGTTATTTTGCCACCAAAACCTGGATATTTTGTATTCTATGGATCTGCATATAGATATAGGGACCTTAACTATTGATATTGCATACTGCGGTAATGCTTGAACCATTGTTTTTAGCATAATCTCCTTTCCCCCTTTTGAAATGAAGTTCTCTCTCCGTCCTTCCAAATTCGAGTTTACCCTTTCAACGACGCAAGCAAACATGTCCTTTTTTGATGAACCCCAATCAGAAGGCATACCTAGGTATTTACCTGTTTTATCTAGAATGGGCACCTGTAGTTCGCTGGCCAAGTTTAACTTCAGTGGCTATGGGTAGTGTTTCCCCAAGAATAAACCAGATTTATTCCTGTTAATTTCTTGACCTGTAGCTAGACAATACTGGTTTAGGAGATTAGCTAGATTTTGACATTCATTGGTTCTACCCTGCAAGAAAAAGATAGCGTCATCAGCAAAAAGGAGATGGGATAAGATTGGACACCACCTATTTAGTTTAATGCTCCGAAGAGAGTCCATATCGACAACTTGGTTAATAAGAGTGGAGAGCATATTCGCCACCAGGATGAATAAATAAAGGGACAGAGGGTCACCTTGTCGAAGTTCCCTAGACGGTTGGAAATAAGGTAATTGTTGGCCATTTAGCTTGATACTGAGAGAAGTAGAGGAGACACAGTGCATAATCCACTTTACCCATTGATCATGAAATCCCATTTGGTGGAGGTAAGCATCCAAGAAATCCCATTCCACCCTGTTGTAGGCTTTTTTCATATCCAATTTCAAGATCGCCTGGAACTTCTTTTTGTTTCGAGTCTTTAAATGATGAACCACTTCCTGAACTAAGAGAATGTTATCTTGTATTTGCCTGCCTACTACAAAGGCACTTTATTCTTCTTAAATTAACTGAGGTAGGCATTGATTCAGGCGGTTGGCTAAAACTTTAGGTATGAACTGATCTAACCTCTCGGGATTTGGAATCTTTGGGATTAGAGATATTGAGGTCCAGTTTATTTCCATATGTAGCACCCCTGTTATGAAAACACTGTACACTGATTGGAAAAGAGTAAATTGATTGGAACGGTCCCAATTGCAAACCTTATACCAAAGAGCTGGACTTAGACGATAGCATTAGAAAATAAAATACAGAAAACACAATTGCTGGTGTTGCATCTACTGTTATGACCCCAACTCTATCTCCAGAGTCTCAAGTAGCAAGGGTTATTTTCGCAACATCTTAGGTGCATCACTGTCCCATTTCTTTTTATCTTTTCATTAAGCACATGTTGAAGCATACAAATAACACATAGACAACAAGAAGTAGCCACAACAAATCATTTGCATGCAAACAATTATATTAGCTATATTTACAAGTCATTTTATCACGGGCCATTATAATTACAACAACTACATGTTTTATGCTAAAAAAGAGCGAGATAAACCTTAGCTCCTCTAGCGAGATATAACTCATCCATGCTTACTATTCTGAAAAAACAACCAGATGAATCATGGTATCAGTAAGTAAAACCCCAATTCTCTACTAGGATGACATCTCATTATCAAAATCTAGCAAGTACCATACTCGTAATACAATGTCCATAACAGATCAATAACAAACTTCTTACTATCCTCGACTACATGAAAATGTTCGTCACTAAATGCTTAAATGCCTGCTTACCTTTGGCTTATCAACAAACATATCGACCTATTATATTTATGCATAATAAGCACTCATGCAAATTCAATTTTTGTTGTCCTGGCTTGACTAGGTTCTCCTGGCTCGACCGGGGCTTCTAGCTTCTTGTTGGGCTTTCTGACTCAACCAAGGCATCCGGGGATAACCCAGGCATCTTGGCTCAACCAAAGCATCCCGGAGCTAGCTCACCATTGGAACTGAGTCTCAAACCCAAGCATCCTGGCTTAACTAAGGAATCTCATTCAATGAACGAGGCATTACCGCCAACAATATGTGGTGACGAACCCTTGTTCCTCTTTAAGTGCATCATAAAAGTACATTACACAAACTTGTTCTTACTTTTCATCTATGACACCCCTCGACGGCCCCCGATCCGTTAGGGTCGTCATAGTTCGCTTACCTTTTTACTTTCCCTAGTAACGTGTCATTCTGATACCATTTCAATTGCAGCGGGTCCATACAACCATGGGGTTTACATCTTTTGGATCAATCCCTTGCACAGTTCATATGGCGGAAGCACATCCATTAACTCCATTCCTTAGTATTCGGAAAACGATGCACACCAACATTTATAGGTAAAACCTGAACACTTTTATTTACTTAAACCATATGGACATCATTCATCGATACATCAAAATGTCGTAGTCTTCTATACTCGGCTATAGTTCAAAAGATGATCGACATCTCCTCCAGCAGTCGTATACTTGAAGTCCATCGATCAGTGTCGGCGTCCAAAAGTTCCTTCCTTTGCTATCCTCTTCCACGCAATCATACCTAACCTCTTGATCCATCTACCAGTGGAAGTGGTAGCAGAGGTATCTTATCTAGTCGGAAATGTTATTCCCCAAACTACTCATTGCTTCAAACAGAACAATCAAGGGATCATAACAAAGCACATATCATTCATGCATTCAAGCATAACTTACCTTGCAGCCATACATATGTCATCATACCATATGTGCATATACCATCATGCACTCATCAACAAGCATTCATGCATATATCACCATGCCATATGTGCATTACCACCATGCACTCATCATCAAGCATTCATGCAGATATCACCATGCCATATGTGCATATACCACCATGCACTCATCATCAAGCATTCATGCATATATCACCATGCCATATGTGCATATACCACCATGCACTCATCATCAAGCATTCATGCATATGCATACACCCATGCACATGATTCATTTGCAATTCGTATCTTTCACAAGGATCTCATCAGTTTTTCTTTCCAAGGACCAATGTTTGCATCCCACAATTTATCGCTCGCATCCAACTAGGCATCACGAGGAACCTCCTGGCATGTATTCAAAATACAACCGGGCATCCGGCCCCCCACATTCTGGGCATCTTGCATCCCAACTAGTATCACGAGGAATCCCCCCAGGCACACACCTCCAAGGCTTTCGAGATTATGTAATTCCCCCTCTCTGGAATTACGTACCGTATACCACCAGGAATCTTGAAACTCCTAAGGACCCTCTGGAATTACGCCATTAGGCCACCGAGCATCCGACACCCCCACATCCCGGGCATCCCGACACTCCCGAGGCATTGTCAGCTCACACCTCCGACGATATCATCATCATCATAATTTATATTCACATTTGTGTCTCAATATCAACATGGCACATGATGTAATAATGCCAATGATTGGAATCAGCCTTTTTAAAATCATATTAATATGCATTGGGAAAAATATTATTTGATGCAATGGTTTTGAGAAATTTCATTTAATTCATGAAAATCCATAATTGCACGAATGATAATCATATGATATGCAAGAATATCACCACATCATTGCACGAATGATAATCCAAGATATCACAATTTAAATAGCAAATCAATAACTTGTAAATAGAACAGTTTTTCAGCTTAAACAGAATGCATGCTGTTTATGAAAAATTCCGGAAAATTAGTAAACGATGGAAATTAATTCTGAAAATTTAACAAACTGTACCTAGGATCTAAGAAAACACATTTCGTGAAGAACACCATATCAAACAAGGCTTCACAGACAACGTATAGGTCCATGCATCACCGAAAAAGGGTTTTAAGATCATCCATAAACAGTTTTGAAAACAATTTTGATTAAACCCTTAAATAAAGTCAGAAAAATCTGAAATTTTGACGCGCTGTATTTAAGACCTAGAGGTACAAGTTTTATGAACAAATCGTTGTCCAATTCTTTCTGGAATAAAAGATGAAATCAATTTACTTTTCCTACTCTCGGTATCGTTTTCCAGATCTACCCGTGTTGAAGAAAAAATCGTTTCTTTGGTCATTACTGGTCCATTTACTCTGAAATTTCAGTATGGTTTTCCTTAGAATATTACGTACACTTTCATCAAGGACACACGATCAAATTTTAACTGTATGATTTTATAAAATCCCGAAATCAAACTAGGTCAAAACAGCATTTTTCACCGACCTATTTTTGTTCATTTCCTCTAAATTTTTTATATGTTCTACCTCAAGAACTATACTACAACTTTTGTTAAGAGATCAAAGTGAGATTTTCACAATAAGGTTACTTTACAGACCACGAAACCACCGAAATCAGCATGCATGACCAACAGACGAATTCCAGATCTAGTCTCTCCAATGAAAAATCTTTACAAGGCGTTCTCTACAACTTTCATGAAGAGGTCGAAGTGAAATCTCATCCGAAATCAGCATGCATGACCAACAAATCTCTCTTCAAAGCGCCGAAATCTCATCCCATCTACCACAACCAAGACTTACCATCTACTACACATACACATAGCAATGCAAAGAGTCGGTTTTAGGAGGCAGCGAACAGAGGCAAAGTAGCAACGAACGGCGGACGAACTCTCTTCCTTCTTCTTTGCACGGCCTCCTCCTCTCTCGGTTTCCCTCTCCCACTCTCTTAATTTCCCTTTCCTTCAATCATTTGAAATGATTGAAAGCTGCATGTGGCCGCCCAAGATGGCCAATGGGGGCAGCCACACTTGGCAACTAGGGAAGAACACTTGGAAATTTGCCATGCAAGAGGGGCTCCATCCGGCTGGGCCTGGGGCCAGCTTGGTCGACGGCCCAATGGGCTTCATGGGCCTGGCTTTGCGCCGAAGTGATGGGGGTCTTGGGCTGGGTTTCAGGGCTAGCTTGTTCTAAGAATTTTGGCCCACTAACCTTTTAATAATATATTAACATTTTCAACTTAAATAAATACCTAACTTGCAAAAATACTAAGGCCATAAAACTTGTAGGCACAAATCCATAAAAATTTTCTCTCCTATCGCATAATTATCCATTAAAAACTTGGCCATAAATCTTATTGCAAATTATGGATTAAATGGCTATAATATACTTGATGTTACTTCCATCACTTATTCATAGACTTTAATGTAACTAGAGATCGTAATGAATTTTGGGATGCCACATCATCTTAGTCTATTCATGATTGGCCTGAAGGCATGCTCATTCAAGTGAGTGTGCCATAGCTCTTACCATCATACTATATAATATTCTAGGCACGACTTTTGATTTGTGCCTTAAGCTGCACACCTAGGCCGATGTCTATACCTAGCAAGACTTGGAATTGACACGCTTCAATACCGATCTAAGGCCCCGCGGCTTAGGCTACCATGACTTGAAGTCAATTCTAAGCCGAGTAAACCTCGACCTCCTCTCGGGACATGAACACATTCAAGCATACAAACATGGCAAACCATATAAAAGAACATTACAAAATACACATAGTTTACACGAGTGAGCACACCACTAAATTCGACGACGTAGACTATTGCCTGGTCAAGAGTTAGAGAATATATTTACATTCGATAAATCTCGATAAACTGTAGGTGATTTTTCCAAGAGAGGGTCGTATTGTGAGGAGGTGGGGGAGCAAGCCCACGAGAGGAAGAGGGGGCGACGGTGAGAGGGCGTGAGAGTAAAAATAACCAATAAGATTTCTTTAGGTGATAAGCCTAGATTGATAAGGTGGGAAGGCTAAAAAGATGAGTTGCAAATCTAGTTCTTAGAGGAGGACACTTGCTCCTTCTCTTATTGAGCCATTTGCCGTAGAGTCATCTTCGTAATAACGAATAGTAATAATGACCACTAATTATAAGACACCTGACCCTTACTCCCCAAGTTGAGCATGTAGCCCCCTTTCCTTCCAAGTTGGCCGTGTGACCATTTTATCTGGAGGTGAAAAATAGTTTCAGCCAATTCGCACCGTTACCTTATCAAATGAACCCAAAAAATTATAAAATTGAAATGTGTTGTAGAGAAGATCTTAAACATCATTTTTCATGAAGGAAGCCTAGCCAAATTCATTTTGTTGAAAGAGCAGCAAATTACAAAACACAACCTAAAAATTTGTCTATCAAGCAAGTTAATGGTCAAATATAAAGATCTATTTTGAAATACAAACTTTCATAAAACTCCTTAAAATTTGTATATGTTTTTGATATAAAATGCCCTTTAAAAATTTTATGAAGGAAGTATGCCCAAATTCGAAAGGAAAAATTTTATAAAAAAATCAAGAAGACAACGAGGCAACCATTTTTACTGCATGGACAGTGTTAACATGGTAAGTAATTAGACTTTTCTACCAACCATTTTAATTTAGAAAAATATGAAAGTAAAATATGTTATAGGCCAAAATTTTTTGAACTTTCATTAAGAAAGTTCATCCAAATGAAACACAAAGATCTCTATAAAATTGGAAAGCGGGTAAGGTATAATGGTTTTGAAAAACTCGAAAGTCAAAATCTATGAAACTCAAGGTGGCAAGAAGATTGCTTATCTAGCTTAGCTTTCTAGTTATGACCAAAAGAAGAGTTGAAATCGAGGATGTTACAACTCCTCTCCACTAAAAAAATTCCATCCCCAAAATTTTAAAAATGTATTTAGTGATCCTAAAAGATGCAAGTATTGGCACTTCTTAACTTCTTCACTTTCCGCAGTTACCTCTTCCAACTTAATTGTGCAAGATGTGCTCTTCTTGCTCCATGATCCGCATCAGCTCCACAATATACAATACTTGCTCATTTACTTCGATCTCTTCAAATTTCAACACATGTGTCGGATCAGGCTCATATCATTGATACATAGAACACATCATGTATATGAGCAAATATAGCTGGTAAAGTCAATCGATAGGTTAAATTCAATATTCTTTCAAGAATTTCGAAAGATCCTCCATAGCTTGGGCTTTACTTTCTTTCGCTGCACACTTTGATTATTATTCTTCTTGGGGCCCATTTGGTTCAACTTTGTGGAAATGGCTTTGCATTTTCTTGGGTCATCCAACTCAAGCGAGGCTTCCTGACGGTCAGATTTGGCCACTTGCAGTTGAGCGCCACCCGCCAACTGAGCTTCATGGTGGAGCAGCAATCACATGCACGATGTGTTTTTTGCTAGCTAACTCTATGCACACTTTATCACTCTAGGTAATAAGCTTGCTCTAATACTAAAACTATCACAACCCCGACATTATCTCCAGGGTCTCGAGCAGCAATGGTTATTTTCGCGATGTCCCAAGCGTGTCATCTTGTTTCTTTTTATCTTTTCATTAAGCACATGTGGAAGTGTACATATAACATCTAGACAACAACAAGCAATTAGGAAAACAACCATTTGAACGCAAACAATTACATCAATTGCATTTATAAACTGTTCTACAATGAGCCGTTATAATTACAACCACAACATGTTCTGTGCTAAAAAAGTTCGAGGTAAACCTTAGCTCTTCTAGCGAGATTAGAACTCTTCCATTCCTAAAATTCTTAAAAAACAATCGGGTTAGTTATGGACTCAGTAAGTAAAAGCCTTAATTCTTTACTAAGACGACATCTCATCATCAAGATGTAGCAGGAACAATATTCGTAGTACAATGTCGATAACATGTCAATAACAAACTTATTACCATCCTTGACTACGTGCAAATGTCTATCACAACATGCTTCAATGCATACTTACCTTTGGCTCATCAAGAAACATGTCGAGTTATCATATTTATGCATATCCAGCACTCATGCAAATTCATTTACTGTTGTCTGGGCTCGACCTGGCCCTTTCGACTTGATAAGGGTTTCGAACTTCTTGCAGGGCTTTTGGTTCAATCAGGGTTTCTCGGCTCAACCGAGGTATCTTAGCACTAGCTCACCAAATCATCCGGGCTCAATCTAGGGATCCCGACATGATGCATGATGGGGTGAGTCATTCCATAATGGAATTTTTTTTTTAGGGGAATTTTTGGGTTAAGTGTATGGAGTAGTGTATACAGTGAAGAAACGAAAAGGAATAAGAAAAGATAGAATGATCTCCTTCCAAGGTATAAAGGCTACACCACCAACCGAGGATGAGGATCGACATCTACAAAGTTCACCACCAAGGCCTAAAGCTTCCACCATCCAAGAATAAAAGACTTCAAGATAGGAGAAGCTCACCACTAAGGCCTAAAGATTCCTCTAGAGAAGGATAAAGGGCTTCTTGGCTCACCACCAATGAGTGATCTACGTTGCAAGGATAAAGAGACCGACAGGAGTTATCCACTCTCCGAAGGAGTTCACTCAAGCTAGGAAATCTCATTCATTCATAAAATTCATATCTCCCATAGATTGGATAGTTTTCCCCTATTTATAAGAGGGTTTTAGCCTTAGGAAATATTAAAAACAAACTTTAAAGACCTAGGAACTTAAACCTTTGACTCTTGAGCTACATAAAAATAAAGACACAAAGTAACTTAGCAAAAGCCTTTAGTAACACGGGAACTAAATGCCTTTAGTCTTCAGCCTTCCGCATTCTTGAACCTTTTAGCTTTCCGTATTTTTAACCGTATTCTTGAATCTTTGGCTTTCCATAATTTTTTACCGCATTTGTGAACCTTTAGCCTTCCCGAATTGGTACTCCTCCCTTGACCAGAAAATAATACTACTGAAACTTCATCAATTGGCCATACAAGACATCTAAAATCGCCTCCCATTGATAGTTATTCATATACCACAAAGTACTGATAAGTAATTAACATTATTCATTCAAAATGATCCATTGAAGCACATAATGTCCAATTTCTTTATTGGCTTGGATAAGCATCAATGGTTCAGAGTTGGTAAATGGAGCTACATTGGATACTCCCGCATCACGACACTAGCTTACCATTAGCATCCATCCTCAAATCTAGGCATTTATTCAATGAACGAGGCATCACCACTAACGCTATGCAGCGACAAGCATCATAAAAGAACATCTCATCAGCCAATTCTTACTTTCTTCTTAACTTCATATTATATGATGTTAGGCACGAGTGTTTGTTCATGGTTTGAGCCACACGCCTAGGCCGATGAATGCACCAAATAAGACTTCGAACTAGCATGCTTCATGCCAATCTAATACCTCGCGGCCAAGGCCATCGCGACTTGATATCGATTCTAAGCCAAGTAAAGCTCAATCTCGTCTTGAGGTGTGACACATTATACAAATATGAGCAAACCATATAAAAGAATATTATAAAATACACACGGTTTACACGACTGAGCATATCACTAAATTTGATGATGTAAGCTATCGCCATGGTCAAGATTTAAAGATTCTACTTATCTTCGATAAAGCTAGATAAACTATAGGTGATTTTATCAATAGAGGGTTGTCTTGTGAGGCGATGGGATGGTGCGTTTGGTGTCGAATTTGGGGGGGGACATGCCTTTCCCTCATCATTACCCTTCCAAATTGACCAATAAAATTTCTTTGGGTGGCAAGGCCAAGCAAATGAATGGCAACTCTAGTTTCTAGAGGAGGACATTTGCTTCTTCTCTTATCGAGTCATTTAGGGTTGAGCCATCTTTGTTATGATGAATAGTAATAATGATTGTGGCACCCCTCAACGGCCCCTGAACCGTTAGGGTCGCCACTGTTTGAACCGATAATGTAATACTCTGATACCAAGGAATTTCATTATAATTCAAGAATCTTGGGGGTTTACATCTTTTAGATCGGTCCTTGCGCAACTTATATGGCGGAAGCACATCCATTAACTCACTTTCCTATATTCAGAAAACGATGCAAACCAACTAAATATTTATAGGTAAAACCCGAACATATTTACTTAAATCAGATGGACATCATTCATCGGTACATTAAAAATCAATCGATCAGTGTCAGCATCCAAAAGTTCCTTCCTTTGCTATCCTTCTCCTAGTGGTCATATCTAAACACTTAATCTATCTACCGATGGCAATGGCCGCATAGGTATCTTATCTAGTCTAAAATGTTATTCCCTAAAAGGGGTGAGTACAACCACTCAGCAGTAAAGATCCATAAAACTACTCAATACATCAAATAGAACAATCATGACATCATAGTAGAGTACATATCATTCATGCATCCAAGCATAACTTACCTTGCAGCCATGCATACGTCATCATAGCATATGTGCATACACCATCATGCACTCATCATCAAGCATTATACCATCATGCCATAGGTGCATATAATACCATGCACTCATCATAAAAAGCATTCATGCATATCCATGCCTTATGTGAACATACCACCATGTACTTATACATATTATATCATACAACCATGCAATCATGTCACTATACCATGCATGATTCAATTTTTATCTTTCAATTGGGTCACCACATTTTTCTTTCCCGGGACTAGTAATTGCATCCCACATTTTATCGCTCGCACCCAATCTCGCATCGCGAGGAACCTCCGACACACACCTCTAGGCATTCGGCACACACCTCTGTGCATCTCATATCCCAACTAGCATCACGAGGAATCCCACCGGCACACATCTCCAGGGCTTCCGGGGTTACGTTTCGACATACCACCAGGCATTCCCTTTGGAATTACGTACCATATACCACCGAGCATCTCGAAACTCCCAAGGACATCCGGCAACCCCACACTCCTGGCATCTGGCACCCCCACATTCCGGGCATCCTGACACTCCCAAGGAATTGTTGGCTCACACCCCGACGGCCTTCTTATCATTACAATGCATACTGTCATATATCTCATTTTTCAATTGCACACTTGATGCAATAATGCCAATGATTGGAATCAGCCTTTTGAAAATCATATAATATGCATTGGGAAAAATATTTTTTGATGCAATGGTTTTGAGAAACCTCATTGAATTCATGAAAATCCATAAATCTTTTGATGTCATATGATATGCATGAATGTCACCACATCATTGCATGAATGATAATCCAAGATATCACAATTTATATAGCAAACTAATAACCTGTAAATAGAGCAGTTTTTCAGCTTAAACAGAACGCGTGCTGTTTATGAAAAATTCTGGAAAATTAGTAAACGATGCAAATAAATTCTGAAAATTTAACAAATTGTAGATAAGATCTAAAAAAAAAACACAATTCATGAAGAACACCATATCAAACAAGGCTTCACATAATACATACAGGTCCATAAATCACCGAGAAAGGATTTTAACATCATCAATGCACAATTTTGAAAACAATTTCGATTAAACCCTTAAATAAACTCAGAAATTTCTCAACTTTGGACACGTTTTATCTAAGACCTAGAGGTACAAGTTTCATGAAGAAATCGTAGTCCAAATCGTTTTGGATTAAAAGATAAAATCAATTTACTTTTCCTATTCTCGGTATCGTTTTCCAGATCTAGTATTTTCAAAGAAAAAGGGTTTCACCACTCAATACTTGTCCATTTCGTCACAAATTTTAGTATGTTAACCATCACGAAGTCCTCTACAACTTTCCTCAAGAAGTCGAAATGAGATTCGAACTAAAAAGTCAAATGCAGCTCACAAAATCATCAAGGGACTCTACTTGCCTTAAGTCCAACGCAACCAAGCAAGCAAGACAAGAACTTGTGGGCTCAGGCGCAGCACAATCGACGGCCAAGCTAGCCAGCATCGACGGCGGCAGCAAGCGTGCCCACGGCAGGGCTAATCTCCTCCTTTCCCTCACCAACACGCCCTCACATTCTCAAACTCACCTTTCTCGATTACAATTTACCATGGCCGTTGTTTTTTTACTTAAAACCAGTCAACTTAAGGGGAGTTTTTTTCCATGGTTTGGCCGCATGAAGGGCAGCTGGATTCGTACATGTCCAGCATGCATTTCTTCCTTCTACACTTTGCTCCTCCTTGCCACATGTCTTCAGCAATTTAACTAATTCTCTTCTTAATCCTAATCTGCGGGCCGACCGAGGGAAAGCAACGTGGCATCATTGGTCAATGATTTCCCTTCATAGTTGACTAGGGTTTCGACTAGTATGGGGACCTTTGGGCTGTTTTGGGCCAGCAAATTAGTGGCCCAAATTCCTTAGAATTAATCCTTAATCTTGCACATACACGGGGCATTCTTGATCCCATGGTTTCATGGTTCAACAATTTATCAAATGTACTCTTTCATGATCCAAATTCTTTTCTTGTTCCATGGTCGGCTAGACATGAGTGAGATTGGTCCCACTAATGACCTTAAGGAGACTTTGATGAATCTATATGACTCATCGATCAAACTATTTCCATATGTGACTCATCGATCCAACGATGCTATGAGCCAATGTCATAATCCAACAATACTTTCATCACTTAGTCGTGGACCATCGTATATCTAAGGGTTGTTACAAAATTTCGGATGCCACAATGACTAAATTAATTATGGGACACCTAAGCATTATGACTCAACAAATCATTAATGCACTAAGTTCCAAGAGCATTCAATGCATTCTTACCTCAAGCAAAGAAGTCTCTAAATTGACTTGCTTGTCAAGGTGGGCGTGCAACCACTTCCCTTCCAAGTTGGGATGTGACGCATGATGGGGTAGGTGATTCTAGAAAGGAATTTTTTCAGAGGGGAATTTTGTGGTTAAGGTATGGAGTAGTGTATATGGTGAAGAATCGTAGAAGATTAGGAAATGATAGAACGATCTCCTTCCAAAGTATAAAGGCCACCCCGCTAACTGAAGAAGAGGATTGACATCTACGAAGTTCGCCACCAAGGCGTAAAGCTTCCACCAACCAAGGATAAAGGACTTCGGGATAGGAGAAGCTCACCACCAAAGCCTAAAGATTCTACCAGCCAAGGATAAAGGGCTTATACGCTCCAAGGATAAAGAGACCGAAAAGAGTTTATTTTGAAATTTGTGATTATATTCTATTATTGTTTATGTAGTTCAAAGTTAATGTATCAAGATAACACGTTAATTGAGGTGGAGGGACGTGAGTAGATGACTTCGATCACAGAATTGGAGTTTTCTGGCGATGATTGAAGAAGACGCACCCCCTACCATGAGTGCGACAAGTAAGGTACTCGGTTCTCATCTTCCTCATGAAAAAAAAAAATATACGTATGAATGCTGGAAACATTCTGCGAGAATCAATAATAAGGATGAAAAAACATATCAAGTGAAGTGCATTTTCTACCACATGCAAGAGGTTTCACAAGAGGTAGACATGGCTGGCAAGGCGGGAGAAGATTCCAGTACTAGTAGCGTCTTATCGACAAGGTCATTTAATCTAGAATGTTGTAAGCGAATGTTTGCTCGGTTCATCATCCTCGATGAGCAACCTTTTTCCTTGATTGAGCATGTTGGATTTCGAGATTTTGTTAGTGAGTTACAACCCCTCTTCAAACATTAATTCTAGGCTCGCACTCATGACCAATACATAGAGTTTCATTCAAAATCTAAATTACTTGTGTCTCACTGTAATTTTTATTAATGAAAATTGAAAGTTCCATAAAATATTCATGAACTTTGCGGTGATACATAGTGACAGGGGTGGGGAGAAATGCATTCAAGAGTGGGGATAGAAAAAAAAGTGTTCACAATCACTGTGGATAATACTAGCTCGAATGATATTGAAATTGGTTATTTGAGGGAAAAACTTTTGAAGAAAAGGTTGTTGACATTATATGGTAGTGTTTTGCATAGGAAGTGCATAAGTCATATATTGAATTTCATTGTGAGTGGTGGCTTGACTATGGTACGTGACTGCATTGCACATATCCGAAATTTGGTTAGGTATGTAAGGAGTTCTCCCACGTGAGCCAAATCATTTCAATCTCGCATTGAGAGAGAACAGATCACTTTAAGGGTTCGGTAGTTCTTCACGTTGCTACTAGAAGGAACTCTACTTATCTAATGTTAGACACCGCTAGAAAGTTCAGAAAAGCTTTCGAAAGAATGAAAGAATATGATGATCCACCTTTTACAAGTGAGCTTGATCATGAAATTTCTAGTGATGATGATTAGGAAAATGTTACTATTCTTTCGGAATTTCTGAAAGTTTTCTATGATACCACCTATCAAATGTCAGGGAGTTCATATATTACTTCAACTGATTATTTTGAAGGGATAGCTCTTTTGTATAGATATTTTAAAGATGCGGTCACTACTTCATATCCTAAGCTTTAAGCTATGGGTGTGAAAATGAAAGAAAAATTTGACAAATATTATAGAATATTGGATAAAGTGAATATGATGGTGTTGATTGTGGTTATGTTAGATCCTAGAGCCAAGTTGAATTATGTGAGTTTCTTGTATGGACAAATTTATGATGATAAAGCGAAAATTAAAGAGATGCATTACAAGGTGAATGATACATTGGAGCATCTGTATGAAATTTATCAGCAATCTTCTCTTATTTCAAGTGATCAAAATTTTGGTGGCCATAGTTTGGGTGCAAGTAGTAATGGTTCTAATGCCGATACGAGTGGTAATGAAGGAATAAAGAACAATGACGCCCAAGCTTGGAAAAAATGTTTTTATACTCGAATGAACATGGGTGCAATGACAACAAGTCCGAGTTTGATGAGTATCTTCAAGAAAAAAACAAAAATGATCTTGATCTTGATGTGGTGGAAGACTAATTACTCAAAATATAAGATCATTTCTTTGATGACTCGAGTTATTTTGTCCATACCCGTGACAACTGTTGATTCTAAGTCAACTTTTAGTACATCGGGTCATCTGCTTGATGGCTTTTGAAGTTCTTTGACTTCCAAAGTAGTGGAATCTTTAATTTGCACTCAAGATTAGTTGAGAGTCATTCGTGTACCGATTGATATTGAAGAGTGCATCGAGAACGTAGAAAAATTTCAATTGGGTAAGTAATGTTTATATCGTTATATATTGTAATTCCTTTTGTATATATAATAATTGAATATTTTATTTAATCCACTCTTTTTTTTTTCTTTTTTTCTTTTTAAATATGGATGGTCTTAATGTGGAGATTATTGTTGATAAATAGAGTTGGTGTTTCATGGAACTTGCTGCTATCATGGCCATCGCACTTACAAATGGAGGGGTTGGTCAATTTTCCTCTACCATTCTGTCTCTCTTTCCATTTTAGGGCAAAATTCGAGTTTTTGTGAAAGATGGCATCCATTTGTTTTTTATTCTTCCTTTGCAGGGCACACCTCCAGATTGGCAAGGAAGATAGAGGATCTTAGAAAGAGATCCAGCATCTGTGGACACTCATTTTGTTCTCGACGCATTTTTTATAATTTGTTGATAACTGGGGGAACCGTACATATTTCTGACTTTGAATGCTAGTTAAAATTGTGGATGGATTTGTATCCTTAACTATCTCTCCTCTTTCTGCAAAATGCACTTGCTCTATCACTGCATTATATGTCCTAGGATTTCCATAGAATGACTAGAATTTTGACAATAGTTGAATTTCAGTGCTGTAGTTTTTTGATTTTGTAATGCTAGATAATCAAGGGATTGACTATAATATGCCAGACTAGAAGAAAATGGACATTCTTCTTTATTTTAAAGAACTTTGATATCCAGTTTTCTGAGTTTTCCAATCTTGTAGTAGTTCCCTGTAGCTTTTGTTATATTCAAAGCCAGATGGGGTGCTGCCCTTGCACATGTTAGAATATATGGCAAGAACGCTCTTCTCCAAGTCCCTTATGTGTCATTTCACCAAAAAACACAAACGTGCAGGCAATTAAGCTCTAATATCAATCGAGCATCTGTTGTGTTACATTATTCTATTCTCTCTACATTACTCCACTTTGACCTTTTGCTTACGCCTTATAATCTATTGCCCGTTCCCTAAAGAAATACATAGCGGAATGCATTTGGCTACTTTTGTTCTTTTTTTATACTAATGTGTGGTCACGATCTTGTCCTGCGGAAATGTTGAGATGTGCAAGCTGACTAAGCAGGCTGTTTTCTCTGACCCTTACAAAGTATCCCAATACAACCAGTGGACTTCCCCTTATCTCGATGCTTATGTTGACACTATAAGGGAGGATAATGATTTAAAGCATGCAATAGCTAAGTTGAAGTCCATGTAATGTTACTGTCTAAGAAGCTACTATATCCTTATTCAAAAACGTTAAGTGAAGTGAAACATCATATGTTTGCGGATGATTTTGTGGGATATGCATTTCAGGTTCTGTGAAAGACTGCAAGCACTGGTACATGGAGATCTCCATACTAGTTTGGTCATGGTTACCCAATATTCAACCCAAGCAATAGATCCAGAATTCGCATTTTATGGGCCAATGGGGTTTGATGTTGGAGCCTTCCTAACAAATTTGTTTTTGTCATTCTTCTCTCAGGATTGGTATGCAAACCAAGGGAACTACAAAAAAAGTCTTCTATACCAATGCGGGAGCATCCAACGTAGCTCCATTGACCAACTCAAAACCATTGATACTTATCCAAGCCTGGAAAGAAATTGGGCATTATGTGCCTCGATGGATCATTTTGAATGATTAATGTTATTAGTTATTGGTACTTTATGGTATATCGATAAATATAAATGGGATGCCATTTTAGATATCTTGCATGACCAATTGATAAAATTTCAGGAAGATTATTCTCTAGTCAAGGGAGGAGCGTGAATTTTGGAAGGCTAAAGGTTCAGGAATGCGGAAGGCCAAAGGTTCAAGAATGGAAGTTCCCGTACTAATAAATGTATGGGACATATGAATTTGATGAATGAAAATAGTGAGAATTTCTCTACTTTAGTGAACTCCTTTGGATAGTGGATAACTCCTTTCGGTGTCATTATCCTTAGAGCGTAGATCAGTCCATGGTGGTGAGCCAAGAAGCCCCTTGGCTGGTGGAATCTTTAGGTCTTGGTGGTGAGCTTCTCCTATACTGAATTCCTTTATCCTTATATGGTGGAAGCTTTAGGCCTTGGTGGCAAACTTCATAGATCTCGATCCTCTTGTTCGGTGTGTGGCATGACCTTTATACCTTGGGAGGAGATCGTCCTATCTTTTATCATTCCCCGTTGTTTTTTTCCCTGTATACACTACCTTGGGATGAGAGTTCAAGAATACATTCGTGAGTTCGAACAACTCAAAATGAGGTGTGAAGTTCCAGAAGTTCCTAAGCAAACCATCGCTCGTTTCCTTGGTGCCATGAATTGAGAAATCAATTTTTTGTGTCGTAGCGTTCTTTTCGCGAATTCTTGATTCAAGAAGCGCATGGTGGAGGGTTGGCTGGTCATTTTGGTATTAACAAAATCTTGAGGTTCTTCAAGAGCATTTGTTTGGCCAAAGATGAGTGGAGATGTGCATGCTATCATCTCAATGTGTGCAACTTGTCGAAGATCAAAAAGCCATTTCCATCAAGGTTTGTATACTCCACTTCCGGTACCATTGCAGCCTTGGGAAGTTGTTACCATAGATTTCATTGTGGCTCTACCAAGAACTGAAAAATGAGAAGATTCTATCATGGTGGTCGTCAATCACTTCTCTAAAATGCTCATTTCGTGCCATGTCACAAGACCCCTAATGCATCTCATATTGCTGAATTATATTTCAAACGGATTATTCACATTCATGGAGTACCAAAGACCATCGTGTCGGATCGTGATTCCAAGTTCTTGAGCTGCTCTTGGAAGACACTATGGAGAATGCTTGGTACAAGACTCTTATTCTGCACAGCTTGTCGTCATCCACAACCCAATGGCCAAATGGTGGTAACAAATTATACTCTAACCACTCTTCTTCATGGTATGGTGAGTAAACCTTTAACAGATTGGGATGTAAAGCTTGCGCTTGTGGAATTTGCTTACAATCGATCACCAAGTTATACTATTGGTCGATCGCCATTTGAAGTTGTGTATAGAATTAATCCTCTTACACCCACTGATTTGATTCTTATTCCATCTAACTATCAAGTAAAGCTTTGATGGCAAGAAAAGAGCTTAATCAATGAAGAAGCCCCATGTGCAGATTCGATCCAAGATTGAAAAGGCCAACGAATCTTACAAGAAGAAAAGCTACTCAACATCGCAAGAAGACTTCTTGTAAGGCTTCACTTGAGGAAGGAGAGATTTCCATTTCGACGAAAGAACAAGCTCAAGCCTAGAGCTAATGGTCCCTTTAAAGTTATTGAGTGAATTGGTGACAATGCTTACAAGATTGACCTTCCTGGAGAATTTGGACTTTCGGCAACATTCAACGTGGGAGACCTTTCTCCTTACTTGGAGGATGAAAACTTTCTAGATTTGAGGACAAATCTGAAACAACCCGAGGAGGATCGTGCGGGAGCATCCAACGTAGCTCCTTCGACCAATTCAAAACTATCGATGCTTGGATGGATTATTTTGAATGAATAATATTTCATTACTTATCGATAATTATAAATGAGAGGCCATTTTACATGTCTTGCATGACCAAGTGGTGAAGTTCAAGGGATTATTCTCTGGTCAAGGGAGGAGCACGAATTTTGGAAGGCTAAAGATTCAAGAATGCGGTTCAAGAATACGGAAGGCTAAAGGTTCAAGAAGGCGGAAGGCCAAAGGATCAAGACAGCAAGTTCCTGTACTAATAAATACATTTCTTAAGTATCTAGGTCGTTAAAGTCTGTTTTTTTATATTTACTAAGTCTAAAATCCTCCTATAAACAGGGGAAAACTATTGAATGTAGGGACATACAAATTTGATGAATGAAAATTGTGAGAATTCCTCTACTTGACTGAACTCCCTCAGAGAGTGGATAACTCCTTTCAGTCTCTTTATCCTTGGAGCATAGATCACTCCTTGGTGGTAAGCTAAGAAGCCCTTTATCCTTGGCTAGTGGAATCTTTAGGCCTTGGTGGTGAACTTCGTAGATGTCGATCCTTTTCTTCGGTTGGTGGCGTGGCTGTTATACCTTGGGAGGAGATCGTCCCATTTTTTCTTATTCCCTATATACACTACCCCATACACTTAACTAGAATGATATACATAACTACTTGTCTCTATGCTTATGTCTCATAGCTCTTCAAGTCCTTGACCTTACAAAGTTCTGTAAATTGGTTTCTTTTCTTACTCCTAATGACTACTATTGCTTATCATGTCTTGAACCTGAATATTTGTTTCTCATGCAGCTAAGTTGAACTCGAGATTTGCAGACATTTTATGTATACAAAAGAAAAATTGATACTCTCATGTGATAATTACTTGTAGTTTATTGTTCTTTTTGCGCCCCCCTCCTCCCCAAGGATAAACAAAACAAGAAGTCGGCCCTATTGTTTCAATAATTGCAAAGACGAATGCATTATTGTAATTGGTAGATATTGAGGCAATGATGAAAGAGATCATATTATGCGCTCCCCCATTAGCTTTCATCTCTTTCATGCTTGTAGACTACTATAAAAAGAAAAGAAAGGACAACATAAACTATTTTTACTATCGATGATATGTTAATGCATTGTTCTATAAATGCGCATATTATATAGGGATAGAAGGAATGGATTTGGGGCTGCTAAAACGATACGGTGCGACTGGATGAAGTGGCAATTCCTATCTTGTGTAGATTATGAACTTCCTAGATATCTAGTAGCTTTTGGGACTAATGTCACTTTTGGAGCATACAGTTGTCTAAGTGCTCTCTGTTTGCGTTCATGCATCTTTGGTTTTGATTTCAGGAGAGTGGTTGGGGTCGCACATGTGGAGGATCTTGAGTCCATAATTGATGCTAGTAAGCGTGCAGACTGCAAGCACCAAGCTCTCGATCTAGCCCAGATGCTTCTGAAGGAAAGGCAAAAATTCGAAGAAATCAATGAAGTAGTCTCATTAGTTCGAAAATCAAACTAAACCTTGGGCTTAATATAATGAGGTTTCTTGTAGGTACCCCCTCCTTCACAATTGTGTCCTTATGCATTTAGAAGCAACAGCAGCTCTATGCTGTCTTTCATGGTTAGTTTTGCTGACGAGTCCTTGCTCCGATGAATGTCGTCAGATCATTGGATGATGACTATGCTGAGGCCTTTCTCGACTTTGCTTGAAGCAGAGCTGCTCATGGAACTACCAAATGCAAATGGTGATTCTTTTCTAAAAATTTTTGCAACTTGTGTATGCTCTAGTTGCAGCGTTGTTACTGCCATTCCTCATTTGCTACTTTTTCTTGGGTAGAATAAGAATCAATCGGTACCGCTTTTGTTTGCTTTTTACTTATGACCAAATAGGAGATTGGAGTTGGAACCATCAATTGTTTGAAAGGAGCTTTTCAAATCTGAAAATGAAAAAAAAAAACTATTGTACCAAGAACCGACCCTAGAGTAGGTTTTAGGTTCAAAAAAATGAGAAACTTCTACCCAAGAGTAGGTTCCAAGTTCTTAGTTCTTGGTTCTAATGGGTAGACAGAAACCAAACAAGAACCGGGAACCCCTACTTGTCACTTCGTTGGAAAACCCCTACTATTAGGTGTACTTATTTGGATTGCATCAAATTGGGTAGCGATAGGCTCCATAATATAGTTTAGTAGAATTTTGACTACTGAGTAGTGATACTCATTCTTCGTGGGGACTACTAACATAGTACAAAATGTTAGAGTTGCCGTCGCAAGAGGATAATGACAGAGGCTCAAGTGGAATGGAGTGACGAAGGACGCGAGGTCAGCAACGAAATTTTGGACACCTACACTTGCTGATCGACGACTTGTGAATAGCTGCTGGAAAATGTCGGTCTAGTTTTTGATATAGCCAAGTATATGAAACTTAGGCTTTTGTTGTACCCACGAAAGATGTCCATCAACTTTAGGTTAATAAAAAAATGCCTGTTTATTATCTGTATATCCAGTGTGCATCATTTCAGTGTTTAGGAAGGGAGTAGTTGGAGCCGCTTCCGCCATGTAAATTGCCCAGGGAAAATGAGAAATGTGATAGACCGCCAGACTCAGGGATTCGCTGGAATCCAAGGGTATAAAAATAAAGGACATCCAAGACAAGGAAGCGATGTGAAGACCCTAACGGATTGGGGGCCGTCGGGGGGTGCCACAGTCATCCCCTTAATGCATTTGACTTTTGTTCTTCAAGAAGATTGGAATATCTATCTTAGCTTCATAGTTGTGACCAAAATAAGGGTCAAAATCAAGGATGTTACTATAACAGTATAGTTAGGTCGCATTTGGCAACATGCCAAATAGTGTTTGATTATGTTCATTTGTCCCTACGAGTAGATTTAGAATAGAAATTTATTTGGTAAATTTTATGTTCTCAAAAAACGATATAGGGTATAATCAAGAAGTTAAAAAAGTCGATTCTTTGTTTGCAAGAACAATTCCAGAATCAAGCTAACCGAAATTTTTTTCTTTTCTCTTTTTTCCTCCTTGTTTTTCGTCCTCTTCACTTCTTCCACCGTCATCTCCATTGGCCACCATTGCCACCGTCATCCACTATTGCTAGTCATTGGTGATCCGTTGGGCACACTCTGGCGAGCTCCCTAGAGGCTCGGTCGGCTAGAGTAGGGTCCAAAATGGTTCGAAATTTATTCTTGAGAATAGAATAAAAAATAAATCATTTCTAATGAAAAATTGCTTCGGAAACAAAATGGTTACCAAGGCCTCTTTTTCTATGGGTCATCTTGCCTTTTTACATCACACTACAAGTTTTCAACATTGGCCGGGGGAATTTCTGTCTCCTCTAGCATGACTACAACTTTTACATTTGATGTGAGACTTCCCCATGCCTATAAGATTAAAAGATGAGGGAGTGAGTTTTGGGAACTCGGTAAGTAAAATTCCTAGTTCTCTACTATGAAATCATCTTATTATCAAAGCCTAACAAATACAACACTTGCAAACAATGTCGATGACATATCAATAGCAAATTACTTGCCATTCCTTGACTAAATACATAATGTCAAAGTAAATTGCCTACGACTTAATAATGATCACATTAATATATCATGCTTATGCATAATTGATACTCACGCAAATTCATTTATTGTCATCCTAGGCTTGACCAGGCCCCCTTGACTCAATTGAGATTTCTCGCGGCTGGATTCCCAAGGCTTCCGAGATTAAGACTCATGCATTTTAGCTCAACCAAGACATCCCGTTCAATTAACGACACATTGCCGCCAACTTTATATGACCACGGTTACTTTATCCTCTTTAAGTACACATACAAGCCGATCTTATATTTTCTTCTTAGCCAACTCATAGAAGACCCGAAGGTGTGCTCATTCACATGTGTGTCATGAATCCTAGTATTGTAGTATACAACATGTTAGGAACGATTCTTCATCCGTGACTTGAATCGAATACTAAGCGTCGATCCCCGCATTAGATATGGCTTGGAATAGCTTGTCTTAATGCCGATATAAGACCTTGAGGCTTGGGTACACCTTGCTTTTCTGAAGATCCTATGCTCAACGGACCTTGGCTTCAACCTAGTGTGAACATACTTCATGCCATGAATGACCCTTGGTTCATGGCTTAATTCGAATGCCAAGTGCAAATTCTCTACACCAATTGAAACATAGAATCAGCATGCTTTAATGTCTTACCAAGATCTTGTGGGCTTGGGTGATCCTCGTACTAATCAAGACTTAGAACGGGCACACCTTGATGTCGATCAAAGATCTTACAGCCTTTGGCAATCCTTACACCGAATGAGACTTGGAACCGATACACTTCAATGTTGATCCAAAGCATTGTAGCTTTGGGCGACCTTGCCTCCCGTTGAACTCAACTTGAGCGAACTTCGGCCTCATTCTAAGTGTGAACAACTAAAGCACACATTCAAGTACAAACATAAGCAAACCATACTAAGGATCTTACATCTTCCCACGCCTTGAATGGGTTAGTAGTACTTCATTAGACTCAACAATCGAGTCTAACACTGTAGCATCCGAAAATCCCAACCATACCAATTAAGTAGAAATGGAATAAGAGAGGAATTTGGACATTGGTAAATTAATTTTGTGCTAAAGGGATGGAAGTCGGCCACACATGAGGCACACGCCTACTAAAAAATTAAGGGTAAAATTTTGAAGAGTGGGACTGACGCGGGAACTTAAGGCCATGCAATTGTATGTGAAGCAATTGGATTATGAGAATGCAAAATTTATTTCTTTAAGAAAAATAAAGAAATGCTTCGTAATAGCGCAAAGATTATGGGTTTATATTCTAAAGTTTGGGGGCCTTTTACTTGGATTTTCTTTTGGCCCCAAGACTTTTGGGCTCAAGCGGCCCATGGAGGCCCACAAGGCCGTCGACTGAAGGAAGGAGGGACCGGATGGAGAAGCCCACGCCACCCTCTCCAATTGTCCCATGGACGAAGCCACATGTCCTTCCTTTGGAACCAAGTGTCCATGAGGGTAAAAAGAAGAAAAAGAGAGAGAGAGAGAGAGAGAGAGAGAGGTCCCCAAGTCGTCGTTTTGCTTGCCGTGTTTTCATGAATTTAAGGCAAGTGAGAGTCCATTGATCTACACCTTGCTTGCTGTGTTTGTGTGTGAAGTGTAATAGATTTTGGAGATGCTTGAGTTGTGATGCTGGATGTTGGAATTCGAAAGTGTAGGAGTAGTTCTTCAAGTTAGTAAACTGTTTCAGGGAAAAACAGCTTGATCTTTGGCGACTCCAGGAATTTTCTGTAATTTTCTAGTCAAAATTTGACTTTGTGTGCTTGATGAACGTTGTAGATGACATCTTGAGGAGTAACATACTACAATTTGAGAAGAAACTGACAAGTATTGGTCAGTGAAACGATTTTTCTCTCAAATTGTTAAATCTAGAAATCGTTACCGAGGGTTAGGGAGAGTTATGGTGATTATAGCTTTTAAATCTATCATTAATCTGATTTCGAGTTCTTCACAAAACATTTACTGCTAGGTTTTGTCTATAATATATCAAAATTTCACAATGTTCTCAGTTGATTTAGGGTTTATACTGAATTTGTGAATAAAACCATGCAATGGTGATGTTTTGAAATTTTAAGGCTGTGATGCATGGACCATAGCGACTTGTACGAAGTTCTTTTGACATGGTGTTCTGCATGAAACCTTTTTCTCTAGATCTTGTTTATAACGTATTAAATTTACAGAATTTATTAAGATCGTTTGCTAATTTTTCCAGAATTTTAATTAAAGAAGTGCATTATGTTTTATCCGAAAATTGTTTAATTTTCAAGAACAAACGAATTGCCTTATGAGAGGTGATATCTTGGGTGTTTATTTATACAGCATATGTGGTGACATTTAGCATATCATATGGCATCAAAACTTGATTGAAACCTTTGACATTATTGCATTACATGGTGTTTTGAAAGTGAGACATATATGTGAATATACATTGTGATGTTGATGATACTGTAAGGCCCTTGAGTCGACGATGACCTGGGAGTGTTGGGATGCCCGGAGCTGTGTGCCAGAAGCCTTGTGACGCCAATTGGGGTACAAGATGCCCAGAAGTGTGTGCTGGAAGCCTTGTGACGCCAATTGGGGTATCAGATGGCTGGAGGTGTGTGCCAAAGGTTTCGCGATGCCAGGTTGGGCGTGAGAGTCATGAAAGATGCAAAGATTGGTGTCCCTGGAGAAAAATGAGATCCTTTTGAATATCAAAATGGGAAATGAAGCATGCGCGTGTATGTGCATATGACATGGTGCATGAATTGCCTATGAAATTGAGTTGGTACTAGTTGGCATTGAGAATGCGTTCATGAAGGCATTTAATGGATCTCATGGGTATATATATACATGATTGTATGGATGATACGAATCATGTGCATGTATGTGCAATATGGCCTTAATGGATAAATCTCATGGAGATATATGCATGATTACATGGATGATATGTGCATTCCACATAAAATCTTAGTTGTCTTGCTTGTTGCATTGTGCAGTTTGGTGGATCTTTTACTGCTAAGTGGTTGTACTCACCCCCTTTGGGAACTAACATTTCAGATTAAGAGACTCCTCTATTACCAGTCACACGTGGTACTGTCGATGGCTTACTGTCTGATGTTGAGGTTGAGTGTTCGGAGCATTCCTGTGTTGGTGTTCGTGGCTTGGTGTTCATCCGTGTTTAAGTTTTAGTTATGTAACACGTGGGTCTACCTGATGGCTTCAATAGTCCAGGAATTCTTGTCCGTGCATAGTCGTCGCGACAGGATCTTGATGGGGATTCACAAAATATCTTCAAAATATCTCGTCCATGGATTGCCAATGGTTAGCTACAACAAATGTGATCTTGTAACGCCTATACTTTGGGAAAGAAGGTAAGAAGTTCTGTCAAAAACAATTGCTACTAATAGATCTTTGTAGATGTTACATACGGACCGGTTTAGACCAACACGGGTAGCAAGTTTAGGTGGAAGAAAGTACCATCTCATGGTTGTTAACGATTTCTCACAATTCACATGCGTAATGTTTCCAATTAATAAAGATGAAGTATTTCATTCATCTGAGAAATTTACTCGACAAATGCAATATGAGAAAAGATACAACATCACCACCATCATAACTTATCATGGACGAGAATTTAATAATCAAAGCTTTGTTGATTTTTGTGATAGAAATGGAGTGAAGCATAAATTTTCAACTGCCTATAGTCCACAACGCAATGGTGTAGCTAAAAGGAAGAATCAATCGCTTCAGGAAATGGCTAGAACCAAAGTGGAGCTCCCGCTTACTTCTAGGCTGAAGCTATTGCCACTATTGATGCATCAGGGCAAGCGATTCTAGAACGGAAATTTTTTCTTTTGGGATTTTTCTGGTTAAGTGTATGGAGTATTGTATACGGGGAAGAATTGAAGGGAAAAAAGAAAAGATAGAATGATCTCCTTCCAAGGTATAAAGGCCATGCCACCAACCAAAGATGAGGATTGAGATCTGCGAAGTTCACCACCAAGGCCTAAAGCTTCGACCAACCAAGGATAAAGGACTTTGGGATAGGAGAAGCACACCACCAAGGCCTAAAGATTCCACCAACCAAGGATAAAGGGCTTCTTAGCTCACCACCAAGAAGTGATCTACGCTCTAAGGATAAAGAAACGGAAATGAATTATCCACTCTTCGAAGAAGTTCACTCAAGTAGAGGAATTCTCATAATTTTCATTCATCAAATTCGTATCTCCATACATTGGATAGTTTTCCCCTGAGGATTTTAGACTTAGGAAATCTGAAAAACAGACTTTAATGACCAAAGAACTTAAACCCTTGACTCTTGAAAACTACATAACAATAAAGACACCTAGGAACTTAGGAAATGCATTTATTAGCATGGGAACTCGCATTCTTGAACCTTTTGTTTTCGGATTCTTGAACCTTTAGCTTTCCAAAATTCATGCTCCTCCCTTGACCAGAAAATAATCCTTCTGAAATTTCATCAATTGGTCATGCAAGACTTTTAAAATGGCTCCCATCAATAGTTATTGACATACCACAAAGTATCAATAAGTAATTGACATTATTCATTCAAAATGATCTATTGAAGCACATAATGCCCAATTTCTTTCTTGACTTAGATAAACATCGATCGTTGTGAGTTGGTCAATGGAGCTACGTTGGATGCTCCCGCATCAACTACTTATTACATACTTAACAAAGTATTGTTAAGACCCATGGTGGAAAAGATTTCATACGAAATTCTCAAGGGATGAAAGTGTACTCTACATTACTTCAACATATTACGATGCAAATGTTTCATTCCAAAAAATGTGCATGACACAACATTGGGAAGTTCGACACAAGAGTAAGTAAAGGTATTTTTCTTGGATACTCAATTACTAGCAAAGCCTATCGTGTTTTCAATACAGATTCAAAGGTAGTAGAAGAGTCCATAAATGTGAAGTTTAAGGATGATAAAAAAGGAGTGCAAGTTGATGACGGCAAAGACACTATACATATGCACTCATCACTTGTAAATAACAACAACTACAACCATCAATAGATCTTTGAACTCTAACCAACCTTCCAAGGATTGGAGATTCAAGTTAGAACATCCTAAGGAATAAATTATTGGGAAAGTGAATGAACGAATCAAGAGTAGTCCATCTCTCGGAAACATGCTAAATTCGATGGCTTTTATATATCAACTCAAACCCAAAAGAATTGAAGATGCCATCACAGATGAAATTTGGATTGAGGCCATGCATGATGAGCTACATCAATTCAAAGTCAATTATGTTTGGGAACTAATCGCTAGACTTAAAGATCAAATGGTGATTGGAACCAAGTGGATGTTTCGTAATAAGAGCAATGTTAGTTGCTAAAGGATATTTACAGGAAGAAGGCCAAGAAATAAGAGCAATGTTATTAGCATATGCATTGTGACATCCTCAATCCGACCCTAATTTTCGGAATGGGAGTACAATAGTGGCAAATATTCAGAGCGGAATTGCAATCGGGATCAATAGGACATGTCTTGCTAAGAAGGCCACTTTGGAGCAAAAACTCGGTTTTTCATCGATGGGACATAAAAATTATGAAAGGTGGAAATGGGCCATGGACAAGACTCACGTGGGCCCAGGCCGACAAGTGGGCTCAATGGGCCCTTGGACCCATGAAGGACAACCCAATGGGCCCAAGCCCATGGTGTGCAGCCCAATGAGCCTCACACCCAAGGTGGGCAGCCTAACGGAGCCATGGGCCACCCAAGCCCTTTTTGGTCTTTTCAAGTCCCTCATTAATGCCCACGTGCATGAACAGTACCTAGGGCTTGTGAATTACCATTTTGCCCTTTTACCTAATAAAACAAGATATGGGCACCCAATGAGGAGAGGAGAGACAAGATGATGGCATGCCTAACCTACCCTACCTAGCTAAGCCTACTTATCCTATTTTCTAGCCTAGGCATGATGAGTTCATTTAATGTGCATTAAATGGCATTAATGGAACTTGGGGAGGAAGTAACTTGGCCCTCCAATCTTGTCTTGGGGAGCAAGGATGCATCTTGGCCATCCAATGGCCTAGGCTTGTGCAACAATCTTTCTTTGTCTCCCATAGTTCATTCAATCACCCATTTTCTCTCTCATTCTCTCATTTCTCTCTCTCTAGCCCTTTGGACGAATTTTCACTCACTCACTCACTCTCACACACACACACACACACACACACACTCTCTCTCTCTCTCTCTCCATTTCCTTGCACCAACTAAACCCTCTCATCCTCCCCATCCCTCATCTCACACCCATATCCCTCTCTTTTCCTCTTGGTTGGAGTCACCGTGAACTATTGGAAGTCACCACCTCATGCCACTGTCCCTTGGCGGTTTTGGCCATGTCGTGGGCTGCCAAGCATGAACCAACCACCACAAAGCCTCACCGTGAGCCGTGCAACCAGCCCCAGCCTTGCCATGATCTGTTTGGAAGGTGACCAGCCACCGACAAGCACCACGGCAGCCATCCAACCCTTTTCGCACCTTCGCCATCACTTGCAGAGCTTGGAATCGAGAGTGATTGGCTTTCTAGCCCTTGAATAGGGTTGTTATTACCTTTTGAAGTTAGTTTTGAGCTAGATTAAGGTTTAAATGATATTTTGTTGTTGTGATGAGTGCATTTTGCATGATAAGTGATCATATGGTTTTGATAGGTTTTCATACTTTGCCGATTGATTATTAGAAAAGGTATGCTTTGCCCATAGGTTATCGAAATAGGATATGTAGGCTGCGATAGGTTATCATGATTTGCCTTTCTAAAATCCAATAAGCTATTGAAATGTGATAAGTGGAGATGCAATAAGTTATTATGTTGTGATATGTGATAAGTTATTTAGATAAGTTATCATGTTATAATAATGTTAATTAAGTCATTGAATAGGTTGTGACGGCATGTGATAGATTATTTTAATAACTTATAAGCAATTGTAATAATTTATCTTACCTTGATGAGAGTTCTATATGTTGTGAGTCCTAATTTGATTGATGTAGTATTTGTTGTTGAAGTTGAATGTAGTGAATGCCGATGTACCTGTTAGAAAGGGAAAATAATATAGGTTATCGTATTCCTTGATTCCAGCCAATTAATAAGCATGTGAGGTATGTGGAAAGATGGCATGTTAAAGTGTTCAAGTGATGCATTTGGGTGATATGATATGAGGTACAAGTATGACATGATGCCATGTGACTAATTAGCATCTATGTATGAATACATGAAAAGATATGGTTACATGTAATTAGTGATGTCGCATATTATATGAGCATTACACACTCTTAAATCGATTAATGAGAAAGATATGAAATGAGCTTGAGGGATGCAGGCTCGTGTGATCACTTAAATACCCTGATGCGTATGATTATACGAAGTGATGGCTTCGTATTGATGTGTTTGATTATGCGACACGATACTCAATTAAGTTCAGATGCCCCCAAGTCCACGGGATGCCGTTCGTTGATGAATTTCGGAACGAAGCTCCGCATTGGAATGCTGTCCTGAGGCGTATGCATACGCGAGATGATGCCGTGACCAATGAGGCAGGACGATGCTCGGTTACGTCGAATGACTGAGAACCTTTGGGTTGGCCTTAGGTCCTAACTGGCCATAATAATATGGACATGGTGTTGTGAAAAGTGCATTAGTGTGTGAATGCATATTTTGAGAAATGATGCTATAGTCGGCACACATGTGATATGAGATTGATGTATGAGCAATTCTAGATTTTGCATAGCATGAGTCATGAATGCATATTTTGAGAGGCGATAAGCGATGCCACAATCTACACACGTGTGACATGAGATTAATATATGAGCATGTCCGGATAATTTCATGGTATGGGCACATGACTATGTTATATATGCTCATATTGATGGATTTAAGAATTAGAATAACCATTATGTTATAGTTAAGGCAAAGTAGAGGTTGCTTTGCTATTGATCTGCCATCAATAGATAACCTGCACGTCTAGGGTGTTTCCGAGGTGAATGACTTTCTTGCGCAAGGTCTAGGGAGTTCACTTATTAAGTTTATCTCACTACTCATTGTTTAACTTTTTTCAGGCCCTAATCATGATTAGCCAAGCCCGAGCTATGGTATTTTGAGTTGGACGTGTACTAGGCGCATGGGGAATACAACCATTTGCAAGTCGCTTCATAGCATAGTGGAGCTAGACTAACCTTGAAAGCTTTTGGAAGTGTGAATGACTGCGCATTTTGATTGAACATGAAATGATGTAACGAGTGACGATGAAGTTTGGATATAAATAGCAGGTATGTTATAATGACATTATGGATGCATATATGTATATATATGAGTGTGGTTAAAACTATCTCTATTTGTTGATTGGGTGAATCTTTAATGCTTCCGCTTGCATATTTAATCAAATCGAAAAAAGCTGTCTTGACATCCATTTGGTGAAGCTCTAAGTAAAAATGAAGCACCAATGCCATGATTATCTGAAAAGAGTCTTTAGTAGATACTGGAGAAAAGACTTTAGTATAATCAATGCATTATCTTTGTGTGTACCCTTTTGCGACTAACCTTGTCTTGAATCTCTCTATGTTGCCTTTATTATCTTTCTTGGTTTTGAATACCCATTTGCAGCCGATTGGTTTCAGCCCGTCATCAACAAGTTTCCATACTTGATTAGTTGACATGGAAATCATCTCATCCTTCATCACTTCTAACCATTTATCTGCTTGATCACTATTAAGTGCTTTTTTGAAGGTCACTGGATCAACAATATTTCCAATATCAAAATCAGTTTCTCCAAAATAGACATGATAATCATTTAGAGGTGTTGGTCTTCTTTATCACTGTGATCTTCACACAAGCATTTTTAGTGCCGCATCATTCGTGGTAGGAGGATCTACCGACACATTTACAGTATTTACTTCTTGCTAAATTTCTACTTTGCATGTCTCCCACATAGAATTATCATGCAAGTGGGCAATGAAATATAGACTGTTTTATGTGGTTCTTCCCTTTCGAAAGATTGAGAAAAACTCTTTTCAGCAACATTTAATTCCAGGAATTTAGCAGTTTGAGATTCAATGATACTAGTGCCACGAGTAGGACAATAGAATTTATACCTTTGGAATGATCAGGGTATCCAATAAAGTAACATCTAGTAGTCTTGGGTTCGGTCTTCTTCTAAGAAGAATCATAAATTTTCACTTCTGTAGAACAACCCTAAACTTGAAAGTGATTCAAGCTTGGTTTTCTCCCTATCCATAATTCAAAAAGTGTTTTCGGCACCGATTTACTAAGTACATGATTCAATATATAAGTTGTTTTAATTGCATCACCCCATAAGTATTTAGGCAAATTAGAGCTGCCTATCATACTTCATTTTATTTCCATGAGTGTGCGATTGCGCCGTTTAGCTACACCATTATGTTCAGCACTCCCAAGCATTGTATATTAAGCGACAATACCACAATCCTACAAATATTTTGTAAACGATCCCATTTGCTATCCAATCTCAGTATATCACCCATAATATTCACTACCGTAATCAGATGTAACAATCTTGATAATTTTTCCCAATTGTTTCTCAACTTCAATACGAAACATTTTGAACATTTCAAGAGCATTAGTCTTCTCCTTAATTAGATAAACATAACAATAACTGGAGAAATCATTAATAAACATGATGAAGTACTTATTTCTACACAAGGTGGTTGAGTATGGCCCACTAATGTTAGTATGAATTATCTCCAATAGATTTGATTGCAAGTAGAACCTTTCTTCTTGGTTTTAGTTAATTTTCCCCTCACATAATCAATACAAGTCTCAGTATCATTTAAGTCAAGAGGAGGAAGAATATCAGCCTTGATAAGTCGCTTTACCCTTTCTTTGGAGATATACCCTAAATGCTTATGCCACAGCAATGAAGATCTTTCTTTGATCAAAAATCTCTTAGCAACATTATTCTCGGTATTGAAAAAGCAATATGGTCTATTAGGAGATAAAGATAATCGATATAATCCATCAAACAAAACACAATTCCCAATAATTCTAGAATCATAACTCAAATCCACTTGTTTATTTGCAAAATAAAGACAACATCCAGCTTTGTCAAGTAAAGAAGAGATATTAAGTTTCTCCTAAAACTTGGAACATAAAAGACATTGTTTAAGATAAACTGAAAACTAGAATCTAAATTCAAAACAATTGTCCATATGCGCTCCACATCAACTCCAATATCGTTTCCAATTTTAAGCTTTGACTTCCTCAGACTTAGATTCCTTAGATTTGTAAGATCTTGTTAGCACAAGAATCAAGCCACCAAGAATCCAGAGGAATATCAACCATATTTGATGCGAAACAAACCAACAACTCACCTTGGTGACTTTCTTTTCTTGCTTTTAGCTAAGCTTGGAACTTGTAGCAATAGGCTCTCTTTTGACCATGCTTCTTGTAGTGAAAACACTTGAAATCCTTATCTCCATTTCTCCTATAATTCCCATTTTTCTTGAAGTCTTGCCCTTTCTTTGGACCATGAGCATTTGATCATTTAGGCTTCCATTTGCCTTTAGATGAACTTAACTTGGCATTGACAGTTAAGTGGGCAGACTCATATTTCTCCTTATTTAACTTCTCTTCCTCAGTCACACACTTAGTAATCAAGGCATTAATGCTCCATGTCTCATTCTGAGCACTATAAACAGTCTTAATCTTACTAAATTCAATTGACAAAACATTTAAGGCGTGATGCACAATATAATTTTCAGAAATGACAATTTCATGGGTCCTTAAGTTTGGACTAAATGTGGACCATCTTCAATATAAATCCTCTAACACCTATAAAAGCATCATACCTCATGTTCGTTAGTTCACTCAACAAGTTTCTAGCTTCAACCTAATCTGAGACTCTATATATTTCTTTCACTACTTTAAGGAACTGTCTCGCATTCGCATCTTCTAGCAAACCACTAATGAGATACTCAGCAATGGTGTCATGCCCCGATCCTCGGGCACGCACACATCCTTCTCTCTTGGTCGATTTTATAATGCGATATCCCAAGACTACGTATCGCCAACCCTTTCATTTATTAAGCACATGCGGAAGCAGTTATAAATCCCCAAACAATAAAACAATGAGATAGAAAAGCAGGGCCATATTTTTCATATTGAAACTTATAACCAAACTTTTATACAAAACACAAACCAAAGCACTTCACAACTTTTTACTCTATCTCTATTCACATCAAAATGGAGATCTCAAAAGAAGATAAAATCTCAGCCCATCTGGGTCATACTTAAGATCTCTCTCGCGATTATCTTCTTCTTCCAAAATTCTTCTCCTCAGGTTTTACCTCCGAGTTCTCCTTCCCAGACTCCTCCTCATCTCCTCATCGGGGTCCTGAAATGTTTTCCCCAAACTGGGATGAGACTACGTCTCAGCGAGTTCTACCCCACTAAGCCCGATTAGTAAACCATTATACTATAGGCTACCTAAACACGCACAGGGTAGAGAACTTACCTTGGGATTAGATTCCACCTGCATGTTAGCACAAGTCAAATAGACACTCAAGCAATTACATCACAAATCGAAGCATCGATCAAATCAACCTAGTCGATTACATGCCAACGAGACCACTCACGGTCATTTCCAATCAGTCAATCAATTCACAACATCAAATCAAAGCAATGATCAATTGACCTAGTCGATTACATGACATCACGACCTATGCTCGGTTGGCACATTCAATACTATCTATGAAGTCCTATCAAATCAAGACTGCTCACCCAAAGTTGATAAATAGATAGCATAGCTCACCCAAAGCTAATAATAAGGTATACTGCTCACCCAAAGCTAGCATATCGCCCGAAGGCCAATATAGTATACCGGTATACTGCTCACCCAAAGCTGACATATCGCCCGAAGGCTGATATAGTATACCATATGCTCACCCAAAACTGATAATAAGGTATACTGCTTACCCAAAGCTGACATATCGCCCGTAGGTCGATATAGTATACCGGTATACTGCTCACCCAAAGCTGACATATCGCCCGAAAGCCGATATAGTATACCATATGCTCACCCAAAGCTGATAATAAATTGCTATTCAGTCCTAACTGATAGAACCAATCACCGAGCCACATGCATTCTCCAAGGCAACATACTTCATCACCGAGCCATGTGCATTCTCTGAGGTGACATATCTAATCATCAAGCCCCGTGCATTCTCCAAGGCGACGTACTAATCATCAAGCCACGTGCATTCTCTGAAGCAATATACCAAATCACCGAGCCACGTGCATTCTCCGAGATGATGTACTATTCACCGAGCCACATGCCTTTCATGATGATTCATCCCATTTCTAAAGTAATTATCCACAACCTTAATTCGTACTCAATTTACCCAACTAATCAATTTAGGAACATACCCTAAATATCCACAATTAAATCAATTTGGCACAATTCAAAGCTCAAATAAATAAACGGACTGCGCCACGACAATCAGCACGAGATTTCGGTCATCAGCCATCTCAATCTTAATTTCGGAAAAATAAATAAATAATTAATTAATTTCGAAAATTAATTATTAAATATTAAAAATTCCGTTTAGCTCAAAATAAGGCCCAATTAAATAAACGGACTGCACCACGATCACCAGCATAAATTTCCGGTCACAGGCCATCCTAGTTGAATTTTTGGAAAATAAATAAATAATTAATTAATTTAATTTCAAAAAAATAATATTTAAATGCCAATAATCCCACTTAGGCCTGAATCGCCAAATTGAAGCCCACTAAGGGTTGGGAAAAATCCCGAGGCACTTCAAATAATTAGTAGACCACGTCTACTTGCTAATTGCGCAATCAATTTATCTAAATCGTATCACAATTGACTAATAATTGCTAATTTATTTTAATCTTAACAACCTAAACATAATTAATTAAAACTAAACCAACCTTAAGCATAATTAGCCAACTAATCCGGGATTAGTGAGAGTACTCACCAAATCGCGCGCAAATCGGATCAATCCGATGGGGCCGACGCGAGGAACGATTCTTCCCAAAACACGGCTCGGGTTTGAGGCCCGGAAATGGCCCAAAAGCGGGCCCGAACCAGCTGGAAACCCATTTCGTGGGTTGCAGTTCAAGGCTTGTCGGAGCTAATCTGGTGGCTAGGGCGGCGAGGGGAGGCCGACGGAGGACGAGGGGATGCCGGGGAGGTCGGGACGGCGACAAGCGGCGGCTAGAGGTGGTCATATCTTGGCGGAATAGGGCTGGAGACGCACGGGGGAGATGCCTGGGCGCGAGGGACGGGTGGCTAGACGCGCGATGTTGCGCGGGCGGGCGTCGGTTCTAGAACCATCAATGATTGGTGAACCTGCGGGCGGTCCGACTCCGGTGCGGCGGCGGGACGGGTGGCTACGGTCTTTGGCGAGCCGCTGCTGTCCGTTCTTCTTCAGCTTTTGGTTTTCACGAAGAAGAAGGAAGAAGAAAGGTGTTTTGGTCACAAGGGGGAGTGGGGGAGAAGATAGAGGAGAGAGAAGAAGAGATAAGAGAGAAAAGAGAAAGGGTTTGACTAGTCAAATGGGGAGAGAGAAGAAGCCAAATTGAATTTGGCAAGGCAAGTGCTCGGTGGGGGAGTGTTCGCACAAAGGGGGGAGGGAAGAGGAGAGAGAAGAGAGAGAGAGAAAAAGAAAGAAAAAAAGAGAGAGGGAGAGAAAAGAAATAAAATAATGCCATAGTCTTAATTTTCTTTTCTTTTCTTTTCTTTTCTCTTTCCCTTTCTATTTCCTTTCGGTCTTCAATTTTCCTCCGATAATTTCTTTATTGAAATTTCGGACTCGTCAACAATTTGATGGACGATGAGCAGGATCCTAAAAATAAGAATTATGACGCGCTTAAAATTCGATTCCCGAAATCGAGTTCAATTTCGTGGTTAAAAATCGATCAGACGTAATTTTAGTTCAATCCAACAAATTAAATAGCTTTTAGGGATTTTACTACATATACATTCCTTAACGACTTCACCCAATAGGTTAGTTAACTCATGAGTGATTAGCTTAGAGAAAAAAGACCCTAAGCACGTCGACAAAATGCCAATTTTACTTTATCGAAACAGAGTCGAATTTCAGGATGTCACAAATGGACCTCTTCATAACAATGAGGCTTAGTCGGTTAGATTTTTCCTATCTAGCATAATGGGCCTTTTGATCTACAATACTTTAATCAATGGGCCTGGCAGATTCATCCTCACGTAGAGCTAAGTCAATATCAACAATGCTCAGAGCAAACTCTATATGTTGCTTCCATCTCTTTAAGTTTGATCCAGTTAACATTTCAACCGTGGCACTATTGTTGTTTACAGCAAAGATAACTGTTTGTCACACATAATGCAATAAGATCAATTATGGACAATAAGCAATTTAACAAAAATAATTAGTACATTATAAACTCATCTTTGGGCAAAGTGTAGAATGCGCCATTATTTTTCATAGTTTGAAATTTATAAAATAACAACAAGGAGAATTACATATAACTATCAAAAATCCATTTCCTTTGGGCAAACAAATCCTCCAAATTATACATCTCTATAATATCAATAAATAGGGGGATTACATATAATTTTCAAAACATTTATCCCATTTGGGTAGATAAATATTTGTCAATTATACATTCCCATCTTTTAAATATGAGAATTAATCTTCATGCTATTTTCCAAATTAATATACACAATAACCCAATTTGGGTGAGTAATTGTATATACTAATTTTTATTAATAAGGAATTCCAAAAAATTTATGCCCAAAATTTATCAAACGATATGAAACACTTTATAACATGTGTTTCCTAAGATCATATTGCATTTATCAAATAACAATTTTTGCCACAAATATTTTAATTTTTTTATTATTTTAATATTATTATAATATTTTGGACTCCCGAGGGCCTAGGGGCAAGCAGCCCAAATCGTACCGCGAGCCAGATCCACAAGGCCCATACCTAGCGTGGCTCCTTACCTTCATTCCGTTTAGGCCCAAGCCATAGGAGCCCATGCTCCTTTCAATTCAAATTGGCCCATGAAATGGGTTGTTTTAAATAGCCCACGAAATTAAAATATATATGGGCGAAAGCCCATATTTAGGCCTAGGCCCGGCTGGAGGTCTTCTTCAACCTCCAGCCAAGTCCCAAATTTCTTGCAATCCGGGTCACGCGACTCGATTTCTACTGTAAGCTCTAAAAACACAAATTAACTTGATTTTTGATGAAATTTCTCCATGGGACTTGCATATAACATCAATATAATTGATAAGAATGAATTAAATGAAGAACAAACAAGAAAATCTTCATATTCAAGCTTCAAAGTTTTGGATCTAAACCTCCCATGGCTGAATTTCGGATTTCTTAAATTTAAGCCCTAAAAACTTACTTTAATACAACAAAATGATGCTAAAACATATATATATATATGACTAACGATACCATGCAACAATTTACAATGAGCATCAATCAATTGCAAGTAATTTGAAAATTCTAAAACTTTTTCATTTATAAATCCTAGAATTTCAAATTTAAAATTCTCTCAATTCTCAACGAAATTATACAAATTAGACATGGTTGGAAAGATCTCGACATGTCAAACAAAAGCCCTATGGTTTCAGTATCAATCGAGCAAAAATCCACACGAAAAAATAACGTCCATATTCGGCTCAAAAGGAAAGAAAATCGAATTTGTTCAAAAAAACGTTTGGTTCCACATGTAAAAAATCATTCAAATAAACAACTAATTCATTAAGAAGAATCGTATCCATACATGACTAACTGTAAAACACCAAGATTAATAAACACATCAAAATTAAAGTGTACCTATTTGAGCCATTGCGTCACTTAAAGAAAAATAGATAATTCTAATAATTAGGGATCTATTAAAATGCCAAATCTTCCTCTCTATGACTTATTTTAGTATAGCAACCTATGAAGCTTTCATGTCGTGTCCGACACGTGTCGGAGCGTGTCAGACAAATTGACACACTTGGACACGGTCGAACACGTTGACACAATTGGACATGGTCGGACACGTGGTTAACGTGTGTCGGTTTTTCCAACGCATGGTCAACCTTTGCCTGACACGTTTCGACACGAGTGTCTGGGAGGGTGGAAGCGACAGCAAGGGAGCAGACCGCGAGCGATGGTGAGAGACGGTTGAGCATAGACTAAGGCAAGGGCTATTGTGATGCTGTGATGGATTCGACGAGGTTGCAGCTGCAAGGGAGAAAGGACCGAAGGCGAGAGGAAGAGGAGAGGAAGGTGGTTGTGCGGCGAGCGGCGAGTGGCGAGGAAGGAGAATGATCGAGAGGAGAAGAAGAGGAAGGGTCATGCGTGAGCGGCGAGGAGGAGGAGTAAAGGAGCTAGAGTTTCTGAAGAAACTTAGAAATAATGAAAAAATGAGAGTTTGATGGGCCATCACGTATTTTGTGGGAGGGAAAGTGACAAGGACAGGTGGGAGGAAATGAACGATGGTGGGGAGGGAAAGGGAAAAAAAATGAATTTGGGGGTGGGGGAATGGACCATGGTGGGGAGGGAAAGAAAAATAAATTTGGGAGGGAGGGGGAGAATGGATTAGGGAAAGGAGAGGGGTGGATCTTAATGAGAAATTTTTTTAAATTAGAAAGATAAATAAATGAGATTAAAAATAATTTCAAAAGATAAATGTATTGAATTTGAATTAAATTAATTAAAAATAAAAATATTCATTTAATATACAACGTGTCCCAACGTGTCGAAAATCTCTATTTTTAATAAATAACGTGTCGATGTGTCGTGTGTGTCGTGTTGTGTATCCGTGTCGTCGTATTCGTGCTACTTAAATAGCAACTTTCAATGGAATTAAAGTAACTGATAAATATAACTTACTCTTTTATAGGTTAGAGAGGAGACTTAGTAAACCTTAATCAACAACATATCAACTAGTCATTCCCATTACAAGCTTTAATTAAACATAATTACCTACACTTTAATGCTCAACTAGGCCCGTTATCACTAAATGTCAATACCCAGTTTAATAAGATTAGTGTAGGGTTCAATAAATATTAGAATATTCATTAACCCGATTATTTAAAATAAAAATTAATTAATTAATGTAAGCTCGCATTATAAAAAATTTTCAACATCCAGTTCAAAAACCAAAACTGTGCAATTCAATCAAAACTCTCGCCCCAGCTCCATCACTTAGGGGGCTGGATATAACTGTAGACGGTATAGAAGGTCTGCGCCATCGTCAGCAGCAACAGGACGAACGCGGCGAGGGCCGAGATGAACGACCATGGCGTGTCGAAGTAGGTGTACTTGAAGCTCGCCCACTGCACGTGCCAGTTGTTGCTGTAGTATTCGTGCACGCTGTTGAAGACCCCGGACAGGTAGCACCGGTCGATGTCGAAGGCCACGTCCTTGCCGAGGTTGTTGATGAACCGTGCGACCTCGCCATCGGTCCCGAAGCAGTTCTCCATGATGCTGTGGTCGCAGAGGTACTCGACGTCCCTGTACGTGTTGACGAGGCAGTCGAGGAGGGTGGCGTAGGTGGTGATGTGCTTGGACGAGCTGTGGTGGCACTGCTCGTAAGCCACACAATTGAGCAGGAACGAGCTCATGAAGTCGTCGATCGTGATTGTCGGCATCTCTAGCACCCCGCCCCTGAACCTCACCACCAGGAAGCTCTCGCCCTCCTCTCCGATACGCCTTAGCTTGACCCCGGCACGGCGGAGCTTTGACACGCAGTGGATCACATGGGTGGGGACGCTCGTCCGCCTCCGCGGCTCCTCCAGCTCATGCCGGTCTCCTGGGATGAAGCTTGACCGGACCAGGTCCAGCAGGTGTGTCCCCTTAAGATCTTTGCACGCGGAAATCACCTTGTCGGGCCTCTGCATGATGTTATTGAAGAACTCGAGCGCTAGCTCGGCCAGCGACCTTTTCGATTCCTCAGCGGACGCCATCGACATCTCGAACAATCGCTCAAGCACGAAATAGGGGATCTGGTTCTCGAGCCTGAGGAAGTCCCGATAGAAGAAGGGCAGAATCCAGGCCATCGTGAAGAGCGGATCGTCCCGCTCGTGTGGGACAAGACGGCTGACCTTGCGGAACAGCTCAATCATGAAGAATGCGTCGACCACCATCATCTCGATGAAATCGTCGTCCTCCAGGGGTATGGCCTCGGAGTAGCACTCGCGGGAGCTCCCGACCAGGGGCTCCACGGCCCGCATGTAGTCCTCGAGACCGAGGCCCATGGGGCGGGTGCGCTCCAGCACCGTCCCGAGGTACCGCCACTTGTGCTCCTCGATCATCCGGAGGTGCGGCTCGCCACGGTGGTACGGCCCGATCGAGACGATGTGGGGCTCGTACGCCTGGCCGTTGATATCGGCCAGGCTCTGCGGGACCCGGAAGATGCAGCAACTGGTCTTCCCGGCGGCTCTACTCAACAGCTTCGGGGGTTCGGAGATTCGCCGGTGGATGGATTCCAGTCGGTCCTTGTTGGCCTCCCGGACCTTGATTGTGTGCTCATTCTGTTGAGCTTCGACGGAATCGCTAACCATTAGAGACACAGACAGAAACTAAACCACCGTCGACGACGGCGATGACTGTCGAATAGACTCTGGAATTATAACTCGAGGGAAGATGAGTGTTGAGATGAATCGTCGGGGAAGGAAGATGAGCTGGAATGGAAAAATCAAGGGTCAACATCGTCATCTCACAGATCTCATCTTTAGAATTTTTCTAAATATTTATTCTTTTAAAAAAAAAATATCTAGACGATGATGGCAGGAATAAGCTTTGATAGACAGCTGTTGCTCGTTATATGTCAAGGGGGCTTGATCCGGACCGTCCATCCGACAACAAGAGAAAACATGTAACGAGTTGCTTGCACGCCACTGCAAAAGCATCATGACGTGTTGAATAATCAAAAGAAATAGCAAAACTCAAAATAGCCACCATGTTGGACTGACTAGATAATTGAAATAGATCAATAAATAATTGAAACAGGAAAGAAAGGGGAGGCGGCAAGCGTTGGCTGTTGACTAGCTGGTGTTGTCAGCTGGAAATCTGGTGAAAAATCTTGGTTTGTCTTCTTTTTTTTTTTCTTTTTTTTTAATAGAGGTTTGTCTTCTTTCATAAGTGACCAATTTAGGCACGGTGGTCTAAATTTATGAGTGAGACTAGGTGAAACATCTTGTTGACAAGTTGCAACTATGCCAACTCTACCAGGGTAATATCACAAACAGGGTAATTTTCTGAACTTTTCTTCATTGTTTAGCATTGTAAATGAATTTTTTTCCTTAATTTATTCTTTGTAATTTTTTTATTTTTCTTAATATGATTCTTCCGTTAAGTAGACTAAAAGAAAATTGCTAATGTGAGAGCTAGATCGATCAAACAGGTTAGTCAAATTTAGTCAAGTCAAAAACGGTTCGACCCAATTAAACCATTTAATTTATTTTGATCAATTTTCCACGCAAGAACAAATGCAATGACCCATACCTAATCCAATTCATATCCAAACTGATTCATATTGTTAAAATTTTCACATTTAACTTAATTTAGTAAATTCATATCCAAACTGAAGTAAGAGCGTGAAGTAAACATAAAAAGAGTCATAGAGATAGGTTGCAAGTAAGTTATAAACTCATTTAACACATACACAAAATTAAATATACAAATGATTTTTGGCTTTATCATTATAAATCTATTTATGACCCATTTATTGAATATAATAATCCATATAAAATTCAACCTATTAAAAATGGGTTAAGAAATGTAATTATGATCCATTTTAACAGGTTTAGTGATAGCTAACATTGTTATCTAGCCATATAATAATACATTGATGTGAACGACGTCACACAATCCTCTCTTTGCTTCTCTCAATTTGCATATTTAAAAAAAAAAAAAAAAAAAAATCCTCCTTCAACTACCATTCCTGCCTATTCAATCCACTAACCATTGCCCTTCTCTTCCTTCTGTCACTCTTTTTTTTTCTACCTTCATTGCAGGTCTCATTGGTGACCAAGTCGTAGGCTCTTAGATTAATAAGTCAAAGTGTATTTGATAACCATATTAAGTAAGAGCTGAACATCAAAATTTTCAGCCTGTTTGATAACTTCTAATTATACACAACTTAATTGGTTATTCTAATAGAGAAATCAAATGCACTAAATAAAGGCAAGCTTACTAAATTGATTAAGTCATAAACTATCCGATCGAAAGTAAAATCTTACCGATGGTAGTTGTTAGAGCCTTCCAATAATCTTTTCTATATTGAAGAGAAACTATTAAGATTTTCATCTATTATCAAGTAACTTAAACACTTCAATATATGATACTTCGATTCCTAAATTGTTAGTATTTATATTCCAAATTTTGTCAAACAAGCCCTTGGTCTACCCCGGCAATGCGCGGAGTACAAACTAGTTCTTTCCATCATAGGGCATGAAGCAAGGGAGCAAATGAAAATGGACTCACTATGGGGGAGAAAATCCCAGATGGGCTCGATCCACACTGCTCAAGGTTTGATCCCAATCTCATGGGTTTGTAAAGGCTTTGAAGGTGCTCTACACTCCACACATGGGCTAATTCAGTCCAGGCTCTAAACTCTAGTGTTTTATAACCGTCGACCAGTTGAGAAAGTGAGTGAGACCCCTTAACATTAAATACATCTTAACGACCCCATTGAGGCCTTAGAGTTGATTTGTTTTAGTAAAAGAATTTTTCATGAATTAATTTTTTCAACTTACACTAGTTTGTTTTGCTAAAAATAATTAGTTAGCTGAAAACCAATTATGATAAATAATAATTAAAAAAAAGATTATTACCTTGGAAAACCCCAAATTGGTATACATGTAACAAATTTACCCTAAACTAATTTTTTGATCACCAAAAACTTCAAACTGGTACATCTTTGACAAATTTATTCCAAACTGGTACACTTGTAACAAATTTACCTTTTATTAGTTTTCATTAAATTTTACTCTAAAATTATTAAGTTACATGATATGTGATAGTGGATTAGTGTACTAATTTGAGTTTTTATTATATGTTTATCATAGTTGTATTATTTTTGTGGTTTTTGTATTATTAATTTAATTTAACAGATGGTACCAGTTTGGAGTAAATTTATTACAAGTTTATTAATTTAGGATTTTTTGTGGTTACTTGAGGTAAATTTGTCACAAATATACCGGTTTGGGGATTTTCAAAGTATTAACCCTAAAAAAAAAATAATATGCATGCTTAAAAGTTAGGGAAATGAATTCCCTAATCTAAAATGAGGAAAACATTTTAAGAAAAATGATTTTCCGGAAAACAATTTCCTTTTATCATAAACATTTTTCCCAAAAGAAACATGTCCATAGATCGGTCTGCAGTCCACATCCGTCAAAAAAGGTCCAATTTATCCAAATGACTTTTTAAATTATTTGAAAAATCACACACCCACCAAGTACAATCAATCCTAACCCCCAATTTCTTTCTTATCTCCCACTCAGCCACCTCCACCGCTCTCCACCATCATCGCAGTTGCTTGTTGTCGTCCCAGTAGCAATCACTTGTGGCAGCTCTAGGCGCGAGGGCGAGGGCTTGCGGTGGGGATGGAAGACAGCCACTTGATCGCGGCGTGCTTGGACCTTCAGCCATGGTGGTTTGCTTGGGGGGAAAAAAGGAAGAAAAAACTTGGACACGTCAGCTATTAAATATTCATTGTGTCCGTTTGTCAGTCACTTGAAATGGGTAAGATTAATATCTACATTTACCCTTTTAAAATGAGCTATGATTAAGTCTTTCATTTTGTCTGTACATTAACATAGGCATAAGAAACTATAAGTAATTAGTTTCAGGGTTGGTTGATTCTTACTTGAAATCTGAAACCTAGTTAGGATTAGTTCCTAATTTATGGTACCCAGAAGAAGAACCAATCCTATTCACCTTGAAATCAAACATAAACAAATTGATCGGTTTTGGGCCGATTTTAAGTCAACTTGAAAATCATCCAGGTGCCTTTTTTTTTTTTCGGTTTCTCTAAACTTCAGATAATTTTCATCTCTCTTATGCCTTGCTACCTATCACGTTGAGATATTCAAGGGCTAGGAGAACATCTGCTACATATAACCGGCAGATTAGAGGTAAAAAAATGACCAGACAAGAAGCAGAATAGCAATTATGCCGATTACACCTAATAAATCTCGGGAAGAGGTTTTAGTTTCATCTAATCATCATTACGTGGTTGAACAACAGATAAACCGTTATATTTTAGGACAGTGGGCACTTGAAACTACTGCTCACTTTCGAACAGAATAAATAGCTATAAAAGTGCAAACAAAAGTAGTTGAAGCAGCAATCTGTGAATCGACATTTGCACAATGTACTGTCTACACTTCTCCTAGGTTTATTGCCAACTTCATCGATTCGGTCCCATCCAATAAAAGGAATTGAGAACCGCTCAAAACCATTTGATTCAGTCCGTTCTTTGATTGAACCGGGATCAATGTGCACTTCTATAATAAAATACCTTGTCCCAAAAGAGAAAAACCTACTTAATTAATCAGGCCTGCAGTTTAGGTAGATGGGTTTCTCGGTGATAAACTTTCCTTCTCGAGCCATGTTCGTCCCATCAGTCAGGGTCTTGATTTATATCATAATTTTTGGGTATTTTATCTTAAGGCTATCTCCGAGAAGACAAACTTGTTTTCTTTTGTGAAGATCGATGTGCATGGGACGAAACAACCACTGCCTACACGCAACATTGTCAGCCGAAAGAACACATATTAAAGCGGAGGCCAGTGCCGGTAACCGAAAAACGAAGGCTAGAGCCCCATATCATTGGGTTGACTAGGTCCACGGGACTATTTTGGAAAATATGGGGTAATGCTGTCCACTTCTTTACTTATTTACCAAGAAAATTATTATAAAAATCCTAAATTTATTGCACCGATATTTATTCGATCTTAAACATTTCGATTATACAAATTAAATTCTAAGAATGCATTTGGTAGATCGGATAAAACTCCGAATGCTATATATTTGGATTAGAGTGATACGAAATTCAGATATGATCGAATATACCTGAATACAGTTTGAATAAAAAATTCTCATCTACGCGATGAGATAAACCCGGATAGGATATGTGAATTTGGAAAATTGATTAAAAAAAATCACTCATTTCCCCATTTTGCTTCTTCATCTCTCTTCCTCTCTTTGCTCGATGCTACCATCATCAAACTCCAACAGAAGTCGCTCCTCCCACCGACGCGACTAGCTTCCCACCTTCATTCACTGGAAAAAACCTATGTCGCTCAATTCCATCCTGGTGGGAAAATTTGCAATCCCAATTAGAGCTTAGTTCCTCCTTTGTGGAGAAGATGATTCGACCAAGGCGGTAGCCATGGTGACAAAGCTCCTCATCTACATCACTCGGAGCAAGTTGGACCGGAGGTGCTACCCGCTTGAGAAATAGATCTGCGCACCATCTCGATGGACCCCATAACACCTTGAGGACACTCTCTTCCGTACTCCCTCCATTGTCAAATGTTGCAATCAAGAATTGGCTTGATTTTTAATCGGTTCTTTTGGATATGATGAGAGAGGAAGGCATTGAAGGTGAACAACATGTGTAGGAGAGGGAAGAGGGAGAGATCGTGTTTGATTGAAGAAGAGGAGGATGGATTCACCTAGACGGAGAACTTGAACTTGGGGGCATAGTGAAGGCAGAGGAAGTGATGCGGAAGCATCCAATGTAGCTCCATCGACTAACTCAGAACTATCGATGCTTATCCAAGCCAAGAAAGAAATTGGGCATCATGTGCTTCGATGGATTATTTTGAATGAATAATGTCAATTACTTATCGATAACTATCGATGGGAGGTCATTTCAAACGTCTTGCATGACCAACTGATGAAGTTTCGGGAGGATTATTTTTTGGTTGAGGGAGGAACACGAATTTTGGAAGGCTGAAGGTTCAAGAATGCAAGTTCTCGTGCTAGTAAATGCATTTCCTAAGTTCTTAGGTGTCTTTATTGCTATGTAGTTTTCAAGAGTCAAAGGTCTAAGTTCCTAGGTTATTAAAGTCTGTTTTTATATTTCCTAAGTCTAAAATCCTCTTATAAACAAGGGAAAATTATCCAATGAAAGGACATACGAATTTGATGAATGAAAATTGTGAGAATTCCTTACTTGAGTGAACTTCTTCGGAGAGTAGATAACTCATTTCGGTCTCTTTATCCTTGGAGCGTAGATCACTTCTTGGTGGTGAGCTTCTCTTATCCCGAAGTCCTTTATCATTGTATAGTGGAAGCTTTTAGGCCTTGGTGGTGAACTTCGTAGATCTCGTTCCTCTTCTTCGGTTGGTGGTGTGGCCTTTATACCTTGGAAGGAGATTGTTCTATATTTTCTCATTCTCTTTTGTTTCTTCATCGTATACACTACTCCATACACTTAACCAGAAAAATCCCAAAAGAAAAAAAATTTCCATTCTGGAATCACTCGCCCCATCACGCATCAAAAGATTGGTATCAGAGGTCAAGGTTCAACTCATTTGAATAATTTCTTTCTTTCTTCTATTACAAATTCCTTATGGCTGATCAAGTTCCAAGAGGCTTGACTATGTAGCAAGCGCACAAAGAAAGGTGAGATTGCGCAATCCAAAATCTTCAGCAACAAATGGAGCGAGTCCTCAATCTTCTAGAGAATTTGGCGAGACATGGACAACCAGCAAGGCGTCCCAATGAACGGCATTGGTGTGACGATTCTGAATCTCGTCAAAGTTCTAATAGCGATTCCGATTCCACTGAAGACAACTCTAGTGATTATGAATATCAAATTCGAAAATGAAGAGGGAGGCATAAGGAGAATGGAAGAGACATTAAAGTGGAGGTCCTTGAGTTTAACGGTAATCTCAATCTCAACGACTTTGTGGATTGGCTACACACAACCGAATGAATTTTTAACTTCAAGTCATGTTCGAATGAGAAGAAATGTAAGCTTGCTGTCCTAAAGCTGACAAAATATGCTTCTCTATGGTGGGAGAATCTAAAGCATCAACGAGCAAGATAAGGAAAAGGTCGAATCAAGTCTTGGGAAAAACTCAAGAAGTTGATGAAGAAGAGGTTCTTGCCCGACACCTATAAACAAGATCTATTCCTCAAACTGAATTCCCTAAGACAATAAGGGATGAGTGTTGAAGGATACATTTGTGAGTTTGAACAACTCAAAATGAGGTGTCAAGTTCCCAAAGTTCTTGAGCAAACTATCGCTCATCCTTGGCAGCATGAATCGAGAAATTGCTGATATGGTTGAATTTCAACCTTATTGGTCATTTGAAGACGTATGCAAGTTAGCCATAAAAGTCGAAAAACAATTGAAGAGCAAGAGGTTTTCCTCCAAAACCTCAACCGAGGCGACATCCTATTTTAAGAGTGCTTCCTCAAGCAAGGACGAGAGTATGTCGACAAAAGACAAAAGCAAGGGAAAAATTTCAGAGCCTTCTAAAGAAGTCCAAAAGAAGTTTGAAGGCAATGCAAGGAAATGCTTTAAGTGCCATGGTTTTGGGCATTTTCAAGCAAATTGTCCAAATCGAAGAGTTATGACTCTTCAAGAAATTGAGGAGATAAATTCGGCACTTCAAGAGACTGAGGGCAATCAAGACCAAAATGTTTCTTAATCTGAAGAGGAAGAAGAAATTGTGGAGAAAGTCGATGATGGCGAGATGTTAATCATCTAAAGAGCATTGCATGTTGAAGTTTCTCCTGATAATGAGCAAAGGGAGACTATTTTTCACACCCGTTGCACTATTAATGGAAAGGTATGTTTGGTGATCATCGATGGTGGGAGTTGCACCAATGTTGCTTCAACAACTCTTGTCAACAAGCTGAAGCTTCCAACAACAAAACATCCTCAACCATACAAGCTCCAATGGCTCAATCAAGGGAATGATCTCAAGATAACCAAACGAGTTCTTAGATCATTTTCGATTGGGAAGAACTATCGAGATCAGGTTGTATGTGATGTGATTCCTATGGATCATGCCACTTGTTATTGGGTAGATAGTGGCAATTTGACATAAATGCTATGCATGATGCATTACTCTTTTACCCTTAAATCCTTCTTTGATACATAATAATCAACTTGGGGAGGGAAACACTTGTAAGGAAAATATGTTCTTGAGTGAGACATGGGTTGAAAGAGCCATTAGCAAACAAAAGAATGTATTTGCTTTGCTTGTGGTCAAGAAAAAGAGTGAGATAGTGGAGTGATCCATACATTCAAAAATGCATTGCTTGTTGAAAGAATTTGCAGATGTGTTCTCGAAGGATTTGCCACCTAGATTACCTCCCATAAGAGGTATTGAGCATCAAATTGATTTGATACCCGCAACTCCACTACCAAACAAGCCAGCTTATCGTTGCAATCCGAGGAAACAAAGGAGTTGCAAAGACAAGTTGATGAACTTATCGACAAAGGATACGTTCAAGAAAGCATGAGTCCATGTTCTGTTCCAACTCTACTTGTACCTAAGAAGGATGGTACATACTGAATGTGTGTTGATAGCTAGGCCATCAACAACATCACCATTAATTATAGGTACCTAGACTTGATGATATGCTTGATGAATTATATGGTTTCTTCTGTGTTTTCAAAGATAGATTTGTAGAGTGACTATCATCATATCAGAATGCGAGAAGGTGATGATGAATGGAAGACGGCTTTCAAGACCAAGGGAGGCCTTTATGAGTGGTTGGTTATGTCATTCGGATTATCTAATGCTCTGAGTACCCTCATGAGACTTATGAAGGAGGTTCTTTGTTGCTTTATTGGTCGATTTGTCATTGTTTATTTCGACGATATTCTTGTTTATAGCAAGAATGAGGAGGAGCATATCTCTCATTTAAAACAGGTCTTTAATGTCTTGAGAGAACAAAAACTATATGCTGAAATGGAGAAATGTGAGTTCTTCTCTCCAAGTGTTGTTTTTCTTAGTTATGTGGTTTCCAAAGATGGAATCTCTGTTGATCAAGACAAGGTGGAAGCTATGAAGACTTGGCTGGTTTCGAAGTCCATTTCTGATGTAAGAAGTTCTCATGGACTTGTTTCTTTCTTTCGACGTTTTGTGAAAAACTTTAGTACCGTCATGGCTTCTATAACTGAATGCATGAAGAAGGGTGCTTTTGAATGGACAAAGGCTGCTCAAAATGCCTTTAAGGCAATCAAGCAGAAACTTTGTGAGTCCCCTATTCTTGCACTTCCTGATTTTGATAAAGTATTTGAAGTTGAGTATGATGCAAGTGGAGTTAGTATTGGTGTTGTTCTTGTCCAAGCACAAAAATCATTGGCATATTTCAGCGAGAAGTTAACCAATTCCAAGAGGAATTATTCAACTTCTGACAAAGAGTTCTATGCCATTGTCCGAGCTCTTGATCATTTGAGTCATTATTTGAGGCTAGAGCAATTTGTCCTTCATTCTGATCATGAGGCGTTTAAGTTTATTAGCGGATTAGCGGCCAACGCAAGCTTAATTCAAGCCATTTCCATCAAGGTTTGTATAATCCACTTCCAGTACCATTGCAGCCCTAAGAAGATGTTAGCTTGGATTTCATTGTGGCTCTACCAAGAACACAAAGAGGAAAAGATGCTATCATGGTGGTCGTCAATCGGTTCTCTAAAATGGCTCATTTCTTGCCATGTCACAAGACCAATGATGCATCTCATATTGCCAAATTATATTTCAAAGAGATTATTCGCATTCATGGAGTACCAAAGACCATTGTGTCGGATCGTGATTCCAAGTTCTTAATCTACTTCTGGAAGACACTATGGAGAATGCTTGATACAAGACTCTTATTCAGCACAACTTGTCATCCACAAACCGATGGCCAACGGAGGTAACAAATCATACTCTAACCACTCTTCTTCGTGGTATGGTGAGTAAATCTTTGAAAGATTGGGATTTGAAGCTTGCGCATGCTAAATTTGCTTACAATCGATCACCATTGGTCGATCACCATTTGAAGTTGTGTATGGAATTAATCTTTTGTTGCGAAGTTGCAAAAAAAGAGCTGAATCAATGAAGAAGCTCCATGAGCAGATTCAATCCAAGATCGAAGAGGCCAACGGATTTTACAAGAAGAAAGCTAATTAACATCGCAAGAAGACTCAATTTCAACCAGAAAATCTTGTATGGCTTCACTTGAGGAAGGAGAGATTTCCATCTTGACAAAAGAACAAGCTCATGCCCAAAGCTGATGTTCCCTTTAAAGTTATTGAGCAAATTGGTGACAATGCTTACAAGATTGACCTTCCTAGAGAATTTGGAGTTTCGGCAACATTAACGTGGGAGACCTTTTCTCCTTACTTGGAGGATGAAAACTTTCTAGATTTGAGGACAAATCTCAAACAACTCGGGGAGGATGATGTGAGAGTATCCAACGTAGCTCCATCGACCAACTCAGAACCATCGATGCTTATCCAAGCCGAGAAAGAAATTGGGCATCATGTGGTTCGATGGATCATTTTGAATGAATATGTCAATTACTTATCGATACTTTGTGGTATGTCGATAACTATCGATGGGAGGCCATTTCAGACGTCTTGCATGACCAATTGATGATATTTCAGGAGGATTATTTTTTGGTCAAGGGAGGAGCACGAATTTTGGAAGGCTGAAGGTTCAAGAATGCAAGTTCTTGTGCTAATAAATGCATTTCCTAAGTTCCTAGGTGTCTTTATTGCTATGTAGTTTTCAAAAGTCAAATGTCTAATTTCCTAGCTCATTAAAGTCTGTTTTTTTATATTTCCTAAGTTTAAAATCCTCTTATAAACAAGGGAAAATTATCCAATGAAAGGACATACGAATTTGATGAATGAAAATTGTGAGAATTCCTTACTTAAGTGAACTTCTTCGGAGAGTGGATAAACTCTTTTTAGTCTCTTTATCCATATAGCGTAGATCACTCCTTGGTGGTGAGCCAAGAAGCCCTTTATCCTTGGCTAGTGGAATCTTTAGGCCTTAGTGGTGAGCTTCTCCTATCCTGAAGTCCTTTATCCTTGGCTGGTAGAAGCTTTAGGCCTTAGTGGTGAACTTCGTAGATCTCGATTCTCTTCTTTGGTTGGTGGCGTGGCCTTTATACCTTGGAAAGAGATCATTCTATCTTTTCTTATTCCCCTCCATTTCTTCATCGTATACACTACTGCATACACTACTCCATACACTTAACCAAAAAAATCCTAAAAGAAAAAAATTTCCATTCTAGAATCACTCGCCTCATCACGCATCAAGAAGAGTGGGGAAGAATCTGTCGGCGTCTTGAAACAACTTCCATGGTTTATTTGTAGTTTTAATATTGCAAATGAAATTCTTGTTTGGATAAATATTTATTTGAACTTTTGCTCAATTCGAACACCAACAAACATTGAATGGAATAATTAAATTCTTATGCTATATGGCTTATCCTATCTAGCAAAAATATCTGAACAATCAAATCTAGTTTAAATCTTTCGACGACTTGCCAATATAATTCATTTGACTAATTATTGCAAGAAATTATTGACATAAACGTTAACCGTTTTATTTGATATGATTGACATTGTAGCAACAAATTTTACAAAATTTTAATATTTTTTTGAATTTCTTTTTCTTTTCTTTCTTTGTTTTCTCCACAACTCTAAGCCAGTATCATCGGCCATAGACAAAATCATTAGGCCCTTTCCCAGATCTTGGTCTAGGTGAGGGCATCATAACCACAAGTGAGGGCCTTCGCACCCTCACCAAGATCAAGCGAGGTTGGGCCCTCACCTAGATCCAAGTGAGGGTTGCGATGCCCTTAGTAGTCACAGACTAAGGGCTTGTGGCCCTCACCCATGGCCGATGAGGGTGAAGGCCCTCATCCGAACCTCGCTTGGCTAGCGACCTCACTGGCCCACGATTGGGGAAAAAAAGAAAGTAAAGGAAAGAAAAAAAAAAAGTAACACAAAATTTAGAAAAAAAAAAAAAAATTATTAACTTAGCATCGGCCATGCTGCATAGAATGGTAGGAATACATGTTAACAATTTCTGGCCGGATGGATTATATTGGTATAATTAAAAGATTGAAAACTGAATTATTATAGATGTGATAGGTTTGAAACTTTTTTTTTTTTTTTTTTTGCACTTTTCCTCTTTTTCTTAGGTCTATGAGTTAACCTTATTGAATCTGAGTTGGCTAGTCTCGTTAATTCTCTCTCTCTCAATGTAGAACTAAACATTATTAGTATATGTATGTTAGATAATACAAATAATTCTTTGATGCGAAAATTCAAAATAAAATGGTGATATTTGATCTTCATGATCTTCATGTTAGATAATACATAACCTTTGTCCATAACATCACCATTGATGATAATCGTTATGAAAAATCGAAGAACTCGAATCAAATCGAAGAAATCCAATTTCTCTCCCTTAACCCACTATTCTTTAATGTATTCTATCGATGGAGGAGATAATACAGAGTTCTTTTCTGTTATTATTTTTCATCGTAGGTGGAGAGAGAACCAGACTCTATCTATATGTTCTTTGAATAGGTGCCTTCTATCAAAGCGTCTTTTCAACTTTTATAAAAGTCATACCTCTTCGTTTTATTAGAGTCGCAACTTCTCATAACCAATATTTATTTATTTTATAGTATTTCAACAATTATTAAACCATATAATAAATCATATCATGTGGGCCACAATAATTCTTACAATGTATTTAGTAAAGAGTTAGTATCCCTTCAAAACATCTACATAGTACATGTATTATTTAAACCTAAAATTTCTCCTATTGTATTTACCTTTTCCCTATTTCTCATTTTTCGGGTCAAGTAGCAAGTCTTTCTCTATCTTGTCCTTTTCTTTTTCTTCTGTTTCTCTATTTTTTAAGCTTTTTAGTTTCGTATGAAGTTCCTCCACTCCAGAAGGTGTCTTCAACATATTTCATTTGATAATTTTATCAATCATAAATTTGACAACTAGTCTCATTTACATGGATTAAGAATTGATATGATTCAGTCAACAAGCTTTAAAATACCCTTCTTTGTTTTCTTTTCACCTAGCTTTAACGTTAGTTCATAGCTCAAAGTTTCGTCCTGTAAAACCCCCAATTGGAGAAAAATTCGTCTAACAGTGGTTGAAAGACATTTACACTTAGTTAAGATTATAGGTGAGTAAAGTCCACATCCCACCAAGCAAACACATGACTGGATAAGTTTCTTCTAACTCAAATTTGGAATGGAAGAAAACATAAACCTTATTAAGCGATCTTTCCATGTGAAACTATTATGACAAAGCAAAAAGTTCTTCTGGGTCAATTCTTTGCTTAATCATAAAGAAGGCAATTTTTCCTTTGATCCTGATAGAAGAAATTTCACAGCAATCAAAATCTTGTTATCTCTCTCTCTCTCTCTCTCTCTCTCTCTCTCTCTCTCTACTTTAGAGTACACAAGCCTTAGAAGAGCAGTAACGTTTGAGCCGTCACCGTAACCACAACGTATCGCTGCGAAAAACACACGCTCTCTCTCTCTCTCTCTCACTGGGGTTGCGACCTCGAGGGACCTTATTAAAACCTCAAGCAATCTCCAATCTAAGTTCATTCGTGGTCACTCATGCGACACACATCCACGCATAGAGAGACGACCTCGGAGGTGGGTTGACTCAGTTGAGACGAAGAGTTGCTGTAACGGTAAGGCAACACGGTGCAGAGGTTGGGAGAGACAGAGAAAGATGAAGAGATGGTGTCGGTTGATAGATGTGGGGCTTAGATTAGCATCAAAATTTACATGTCATCTGGAATTATGCAGTTCCCTAACACCTAATCGGAGGAATTTTCTCCAACCTGACGGGTTATGGACATTATACACGCACAAACTCAACTAAATACGAAAGTCGACCCACAATCAAAAAGGCTGTTGGAGAAGTGTATCCTCTAACCAAGGACGTAGGAAAGTATGACAAAATTTAAAATTTGAGAGAAGAGATGATAAGAGAAAACACAACCCCTAACGAAAACATCACTCCCGGCAGCCCTTTGGAAGCCATAAAAAGAAAAGTCAACTTTAGAATCACTAATCGGATCTTAAAAATGGATTCTATGGATGTATATACACAGGATCACTCACTCCCAAAGAGTGAGGTCGACGACGTCCACGTCATCCCAATCGAACCCACTCACCGTCGCAGGTGGAGTGAGCATCAACCCTTCCGCCATGCTGTCTAACAATCCAGGCATGTTGAACAACTCTTCCTCATCCACAAACGACGCCGTCCTCAAGACCAACCCATTACTCTCTGCGACATTCTTCTCCTCCGATCCCAACCTCGCCACAGACGAAGAAGAAGAAGGCGATGACGACGGTGATGATGTAAAAGAAGAGCCTGCTCCTTCGTCATGCGCATTCAGCTCGGGGAAGTTCAGCGAGGCGGACTCCCCTCTCAGGGCCACGGCCGCCACATCATAAGCCCTGGCCGCCATCTCGGGGCTGGTGAAGGTGCCAATCCAGAGGCGGGTCCTGGCGCTGTTGGGCTGCCGGATCTCACATACCCACTTGCCGTTCCTCTGCCTCACTCCCTTGTACACCGGGTGGCGCGTCTCGTGGAACTTCTTGCGACCGGCCTTCCGCTTCTGCAGTGGGGGCGGCTGCTGCTGCTGCGACGAATGCATTTCGCTTTGGCGATGGGCACCTGAAGCCGAAGCTGAAGATGAAGCAGCCATGAATGCACGGTTTAGTGTCTTGACGGAAGGCGTCCATGGCGAGAGTGGAGAGTGCATTATAATGGAGTAAGAAAAATGGCACGAGGGGATTTTGCAAAGGCGAGGGTGTAACAAAACGTGGTTGAATGGAAAGAATTGGTTGAATATTCCCCACGTGGAAGATACCACTTCGAGAAATACACGTGGAGAAATGCCCTTTGCTTTTCGCTGATTTATAAAATTCGGCCGGGTGCACCACGCTGATTCCGACTTTGGTCGACGCTTTTCGCTTGGCCGAGGTTTTCTTCATTTTAAATTTCGGGTGACGTGCCCAACGCCAGTCCACTCAGATTATTCGCTGCATCTTGAGAGTTTTTCAGGCTAGGAAAGAAAAACAATTGTGGAAAAGGGGAACGTGGTGTTATTCCTCTCTTTTCAAATTGGAAGATGCATATTTTAGACACCCCCCTCTAAATCTAGAGCATTCCAATCTAATGAATATTTGCATCTTGGGTTGGGGATTAAATATAGAGAATTCCTCAAGATGCAGCCGGCACAATCTACAGAGAAACAACAAAAGGAAACTTTCCTTTCGGTTCGCCCAATTGCCTGATCTGGAGTTACGTGTCTTCATTATAATATTAAGAGCTGGGGATCCTTGCTTTTGGTCTAGAGAGAGAACAACACTCGTAGATATAGATTTGTAGGTCGGAACAGAGAGCACCCGTGAGCTAGGCCTTATGTTGTTGATGCGTGTACGCACAAGAATCAGCCGCACGTTTGAGCAATTACGTGATGGTAAACTAAGAAGTACTAATGATACTGTTTGAGAGTTTTCACGTCATATTAGATACGCTGACATGTGTTTGATATTTTTCGACATTTTCCGACACTCAGTCAATACGTGTCAAAAAATTTGACACCTAGTCAACACTTCGGGAATTCCAACATGCGAATTTGGAATTCTGACAAGCATAAAGTCAATTTTAAAAATTTTCAATAAATGAAGAGTCAAAACATAAATATGTAAGAAAATAAGTAAATGATAAAAATAATAAAATGGGAAAGAAGAAAAACCTATTCTTATTTTCTTTTCTAACTCACTTCTCATGATACACAATTTGCCCCCCAAATTTTTTTTTTTTTTTTTTTTCAACATGCTCGATACGCGAGTCTAAAATGTGGATTCTTTCTTTTTCCCTCCAAGTTTTATGGATTGGAATGGAATTGAATTTGTCAAATTGAAATAATAAATAATATTAACAAATGATGGATTAGTGTTTTTAATGTAAGTTTATTCTAAGCTCTTTTTTATTATTTATTTATTTGTGAATTTGAATCATATTAATTTGACTAAAATAAATATAAAATGATCTCATGTATATATAAAAATATAAATTTAATATACAACGTATTCCAACGTGTTAAAATTCTCTATTTTTTTAGATACGACGTGTCGTGTCACATATCAATATCGGTGCTACTTATATGGTAAACCCTCTAGGTTTCGTTGTATTCTAGATTTAGAAAATACTCGAATATGTGGACGATTGTTGTTATATCTCCCTATTGAGTAATATTATGCTCAGACCAAATCAAATGAATTTCTAATGTTCCTTTTTCATTGTTCTTTATTGTTCCTTATTGTTCCTTGTTTATTTCTCTAGTAATTTCGCATTGATTTGATTACAAGATGCAATTAACTTCTGCATTATATTGCAACACCTCTAGCACAGATTATTTGTTGAGGCCGGCAGAATCCTTCGGGCCATTGATGACCTCCGAATCCAGGTCATCCATGGCCACCCGTGATTTCAATCGAGATCCATCTTGGCCATGCATGGCTCGCGACCTCCAGTCGAGGTCATGGGCGGTGAAGACATCACTTTAGGTTGTCCATGGTGGTTTGCGACTTTGGTCTGTGGTTTAGAGGATCTGAACTATAGTCATCCAAATTGTTATTTAAATAAAAGGAGTAGTGGCACGGAGAGGACATATAATCTCTTGAGCGATGTGCCATTGAACACCCGAAATTCCTTTTTGTTTGATTAAGTATCGTAACATCCAAAGCTAGCAAATTGTGGTCCTGCCGTTGATTGAATCACCGTAGCACACATTATTTGACGGCCCGAAATGCCAGTTCAAAATAAATTGCATAAAAAATAACGTGGATGTCACATCATTTCTTTTAATAAACTCAATAGGAAAACATCATCATCATCATCATCCATTGTCATCATCCTTCTCAGCTGCTAATCTACTCGTCGCAATTACAGCCAAATCGTTGCGACTTGTGGTCATCAGCATCACCATCAATATCACACAAGCTTGAGTTTATTGTTAATATCATGGAAGCAAAGGATGAGTCTCGAACTGCTTAATACGCCACGAATGAAAATAAAATATACAAAAATCCGGACGATGCTCCCCCAACGAATTCAAATCAATTGGAAGGTCGCAACCTCTGTTTGACGCCATGACATCTTGGCTCTAGAGGTGGGTGTTGTAATTTTGGTAGGTTAAAGGATCAACGAAAAGGAGCAGAACAACCATGTTTCCGTGCATGTATCTCATTAATTTGTGTATGTATCTCTTGAATTTGTGTATCTACTTAATTCATGGTTCATGCATCTCCTAGATTCTTATATACATTTAATTTATATATCTATTAGATTTTTTTTTTGGTAAGGTATATCTCTTAGATTTTTGTTTCTATTTAATTCATAGTTTATTACTGCTTTCGTACATCTCTACATGGATTCTAAAACTCTATAAATAGATTTGAAATTTTTTGTTCCAAGAAGAAGCAAAATTGCCTATATCTTTTGTTTTCCTACTTCCTTAACGGTGTCGATTTCAAGAAGTGTTTAACAAAGTATATTTCATAGAGTACTGATACAAATGGATATGAAATGTTGTATCTTGGGAAGCATAATTCGTAAAGCTACTTAGAATTGTTGACGGAAACTATTCATAAAGCTACTAAGAACTGTTGGCAAAACTAAATCATCTTAAGGAGATTTAGTTAGCCATACTTCACCTCCAATAGTTGCGAAAAGTGCCAAAAAAGTCCTAAACTTTTTATCTTTGTGCCAATTTAGTCATAAACCTTTTTTTGGTGCCGATTTAGTCCTAAACATTTTTACATTGTGCCAATTCAGTCCTTTCCGGCTAATTTTGGCCAAATTTTGCTGATTGGACGCCGACCGGCTGACGTGGCCTGATCCGCGCTAACGTAGACAACTTTTAATAATATTTTTTCTTTTTTTCTTCTCATCTTCTTCCTCCAATCGGTCGCCGGACCTCGGCAACCAACCAAAGGCGACGGCTGGCAGGGTTGAGGTCGACCGCCACCGCCAGTGGCCCCGAGGGCAGCCTCACGCGGGGCGGTGAGGCTCGCCCTCACCGAATCTGGCGAGGGCGAGCCTCGTCGGCTACCTTCGAGGCTTGGGCGACGAGGCTCGCCCTTGCCGGATCTAGCGAGGCTCGACCCTCGCCCATGGCCGGCGAGGACGAGCCTCGCCAGCTTGGCGTGAGGAGGCCAACTCGATTCGGTTAGCTCCCGAAGCCGATTCCCAATGGAGTCGACAGCTCTAACCCTAGTCGAATCCACCGATGCCGCATTGGAGTCGGTGCTCCCCGAGGATCTCCGACACTTGATGGCTCCGCCCCTAGAGAGCACCGGTTCCTTCACGGCGCTCCTCGGGCTCGCCTCGACCCGAGCCATCAAGCTCCTCCACTCACCTCAGTGGCAACGGGGGTAGCTTCGCTTTCACCGCATATTCCAACCTCGCGATGAGGTACCCCGCCTTCTTCGGAGAAAAGAACGACTCCCTAGAGACGAGCTTGTAGAAGGTGAAGAGCGAGCCGTTGATGGAGTCCGACTCGAACCCCAACTCATTGCCAGATCCAGCAAGGGCGGCCTCGTGCCAAGCAAGCGAGGCTTGCCTTCGCCGAATCTGGCGAGGTCAAGCCTCGTCGGCCATGGGCGAGGCTCGACCCTCGCCAAATCCGACAAGGGCAAGCCTTGCCGCCTCGCGCAAGGCCGCCCTCGCGGCCATTGGCGAGGTGCCCAGCGAGGTCGAGGTCGACCTCACTAACTGTCGCCTCTAGCCGATCGCCGAGGTCCAATGACTGGCTAGAGGAAGAAGAGGAGAAACATAAAGAAAAAGAAAATAAAAAAATAAAAAAAATAAAAAAAATAAAAATTATTAAAATATTATTAAAAGTTGTCCACATTAACGTCGATCAGGCCACATCCACCAGCTAACGTCCAATCAGCAAAATCCGGCTAAATTTAGCTAGAAATGACTGAATTGACACAACGTAAAAAATGTTTATGACCAAATCGGCACCAAAAAAATGTTGATGACTAAATCGGCACAAAAACAAAAGATTTAGGACTTTTTAGGCACTTTTCCCGATCGAGTTCGATAGATATCCTCATCGAGTTCTTGCCAGTGGTGATGGTGGCGGAGAGAGAGAGAGAGAGAGAGAGAGAGAGCAAATGAAAACCGGGAAACCAAATTGGGCCACCCAAAGTCTCCTCCCCCTAATGTGTTGACCTATTCACGGGTCGAAAATTTATCCTTTAGATATAGAGTTTCCAATCTTCAATCATTATCATTTCTTTTTTGACTAACCTCGTTTTTCTTTCAAACGATACGATTTAAGATTAGATGGGACTCAATTTCCGCTTACCAAAAAAGAAAAGAAAAAAAACGAAGAAAGATACTTTCCATTTATCTGGCGAGATTTTGACGGACTTAACTATATGTGCATGTATCACACTTAAGCTGTCCCATTTGTCTTCCCTTTGGCATCATTAAACATAAGACCAAGAATTGCTTGTCACTAAGAGATTAGAGATGAAAGACCTTATCTCATGAGATTGTGACAATACCCGTGCATGTATCACGAACCAAATGGTTGCATGATTGATGGAGTGTGAGTGTGGATTAGGCGTGTCGCATGTATTCAATTCTCACATGCAAAGAAAGCTATATTTGGGTTAGATTTGGAATTACGTTTACAAAAGTTATGAGATTAGAGGAGGATATCTTATAAATCTAAGGTCAATCTATTATGATTTATTGCGCGTCATCATTAGGCTAGGCAATTCGCGTCGTCTTATGTTATTCTTATCGTATCCACATAGGGTTATATTATGAATGCAGCTAACTTGAGCAAGACGCTTTTAATAACTGTGTTAAATTATCTTACTACAAACTTGACACGTCTAATAAAGCGAGTTACACGAGACAACGCAATTAAGATAACTATAAAATGCGTCAAATGTTGACACAACATGATACATTAATCTATATGCAATTTCACAAATATAGTTTAACTTGTGCACGAGATAAATATGTTCATACATAATAATTTGTGTTAATACATTTAAAACATTTCTAAAAAAATATAGAGATAATTTCACTTCATGTTACATCTAAGTGTACTATTAAGTGAAATTTTGTTTTTCATGTTTGATGATTTTTGTATTCATATTATCATTTATTCTTCTTGACACGTAAGTCATTTATATTGACTATTAAGACTAAAAAAAGTCTTAAAATATGAGAATTAAGAGTGTTAAGACGCGCTTAATCGGGTCAAACATGATAACCCGTTGACTTAAATGTATTGATTCGTGATGCTGTGTCATAAACAGATTAAATGATAGAATTCGTTTATGCCGAACCCAAAATTGTCAAATTGCAGGTATTGAAAAAAAAAATGAGGAAGTCAATACGTGGCGCTTGGCAAATAAAAATTGAACTTGAGCAGAGAGACTTTGCCAGGGAGGAGTGCGACTATTGCGGCGGTCCAGTTCCTAAATTGTTATCGGACACGATTATTTCGAAGTCGGTGTTCGAGTTTTGACAATAATTTTTCGCTTTTTTTTTTTGGACAAGGGAAGTTAGATAGCGGAAAAGCAAGTTCCCGACTTCATGTTTTTGTCCTTTTGTCCCTTCAAAGATTCCCGCTGCAGGCGACGTGTCATCGAGCTAATCACTCCCCCCACCTACTTCTCATTCCAATCGTGGGAAACCAGTTGCGCGGACATCCAACTTTCGAAAAAAAAAAATAGTCTTTGTCTCTAAAAAATTATAATAAATTCATCGAAAATTTTCATGTCATGATTTAATCATGAGATTTTTATTTCACAGCATGAATCCCAATTCATTTTTCATGTCTCTCATCCACGATCGTACGTGCTTGAGATAGAACATATTTAGAATGCTTTTCATATATGATATTACTCGTAATTTTATTTTCTCATGCATATGTCATATGTTAGTCGACATAAAAATAATTTCACTTCATTTTTTTTTTTTGTGACTTATCCCAATTTGAATTTCAATCTTTGAGGTATATGAAGCCTTTCAAAACGTGCAAAATTAATATAGAAAAATCATACATATATATATTTTCTAAAAATTGGACATATAATAAAATTATGAGTTTTGGCTGAAACAATATATAATTTTTTAAAAAACAAATAAGCTCTTACTATTGAACGGCCGATACTAAAAAAATAGAATGATGTTTAATTTTTTAGTTTAAAATGTATAATGATATTTTTGTTTTCACAAGCAACAAAATTACAAAAAAAGTATTTAGTAGTTGTTGATCGCCACATCATCAGCTGATGCGATAAGCATTTTTTACTCATATCCACTTATAAATTGATATGTGTGCATTAATGTCAAGTCTATTAAAAATTGCTTTACCATTGGAGTCACCTGGCCCAACCTCCGTGTCTCCCTTAGTCGTTGCCATCAGCATAGTTGCCAGCATTGTGTCCAAGCCAACCATTGCCAAGCATCCAAGCCAAGCCACCGCCTTCGTCCTCTCTATCGCCGCTCGGGGCCATGGACAAGCTGCTATTGCCAACTCCATTTTGGAAGTTTGCAAGCTAGATTCGGAGGCACAACTTTGGATTTGGACCGACAGGTCGATAGTTGAAGGCAAACCAAACCTGCCTTATATTTCTTTGCTTTTTGCCTTTTAAGCTCGCTCAAGGCCATGGATGAGCTGCCATCACCAGATCTATGGATGAACGGCGTTGCCAGCCAATGTGGAGCTCGTTGCCAACGCTGTGTCCAGGCTGACCACAGGCCGTGTCCATGCTGAGCCACCCCTAGTAAGCTCTTGGCTTCATCTAAAACACTGATAATTCTATCACATCAGCAGATGACATGATATTGTGGTCACGTGTTAATTTGAGAGTGGATACACGAAACATAATATCTGCCAGATCACCTACTGATATGGCGCTAAGTAACCACTGACTATCTTTTCGGAGTATATTTTTAATAAGCCACCGGACACGTTGAATTGGACAAGATTTCAGCCGATTCATGACGTCGACTCTAGCAAACTTCTGACGTTTTCGTTTTCACACTGTAAATTGCTTTCAAGGAGTCGTTATTGGTGAAGGTGTATCCCCCCCCCAAAAATATAAAGAAAACGACAATAAAGAGTCGTTGTTGAAAGCTACCGTAGCTGGTGAAAAATAAATAAAAACTAATATGATAATTAAATGAAATTGCCTCGTGTATATATAGACACTAACAAAAGACACAGCTAACGGATTAAACTATTAAAGTCCCCTTTCACGCGAAAAATAGAGAAAACATGCGCAGATGCGAGAAAAGAATACTTCCACCCATAAAGTAATGTGAATTGGACGTACCATGTTGAAACTTCATCAACATTCGAAACTAAGTAGAATTTATAGTATTAAAGAAAAATAACAATGTACTTTACATCTTCACATTATTGACATTGATTAAGTAATCTCATATATAAGTATGTACAAACTTGACACCTCCTCGTTAATGAGACCTATTAGTTATTTAATTTTCTTTTTAAAAGTTGCTTATAAAGCAAAACAAGAAAAGTCAGTAAAGCAAAAAATATCTGGTCCAACTTAATTGATGGACAAGCCCGTTAAATCTAGAAAATCAAAAGTGATTCCAAAAGGATGAGCTCGGGAGAAAATTCAAATGTCAAGGCTATTTATTCAATTAAATCTCCCAAACTCCGTCTCAGAATATTACAAGCCTAACGCAATTTCAAAATGAACTTCTTGAGGTTATAGTAAATTAAACCCTCTAACTACCTAATTTAATAATTCAACATGTATGTACATATACGTTAATATATACGTACCCACTTATATAGTAACTTAATTTAATTTAATATTTGACACCTCATATGATAGATATTGTTTGTAAGGCTCATTTCACAACAAGGAAACAACTATATATTATTAAGGCTCCATTTGTATCATGAAAAATGAATAATTTGAAAAACATTTTCCTAAAATTGATCTCCTATCATTTACAAAAATAAATAGATAAAAAATATTTTCAGTGCTCACAAAAATAATAGCGTCTATTTTCGTCAATTATGAAAATACTTATTATTGAGTAGTTATTTCAAGTGGTACAACAATCATTTTTACAAATAATATTTTTAGAATCATTTATTGGAAAACAAATGGAACCTAAGCCTTATTGGGAAAACCAAAATGCTTTGCTTCCTTTTATAAACTAATTAAACGGAGAGGGAATTGATAAGACATCATTTTCCTTCCCAAAATAGAAATATTATTCTTTTATTTTTTTAGTGTTTGTGATGTCCTTCCACGTAAACATGTGCAATTGGATCGGTTCGATTTGGAAACCAAACCAAATCACCTAAAATCGATTAGGTTTCAAGTTCAAAGGAAACTGGTCTAGTTCCCGATTCCAAGTAAAGAACCATCTAGGAACTAGACCAATCAAACCGAATTTGAAACTGTTTTCATAAAGCCTAAAGACCCTAATTTTTCTCTTTACATCTTTTTCTCTATCTCTTTATTTTTTCTCAAACTTCACTCGGACACTTCACGACTCTCTCTCATGTGCGCACATGCAACTCATCCTCCTCCTTGCTCGCCTGCCTTCATTCATATTTTATGGGAAAATTGTCCAAAAAGTTCTAAACCTATTGTATTTTTGCCAATTCATTCATGAACTTTTCAATTTTATTAATTGAGTACTAAAGATTTTTGCTTTTTACCAATTGAGTCTATTCGATCAATTTTGACTGGCATTCACTAACATGGACATCAATGGTTTTATGAGGCACTGCTGGTATTGACGTGGACAAATTTTTTTTATTTTTTATTTTTTATTTTTTTAAAATTTCTTCCCCCCCCTTTTTTTAAGCGCCTTTCTTCATTTGTTGATTGCCCCGCCTCCGACAATTGGCAAAAGGCTACAACTAGTGAGGGTTGGCCTTGTCGGCCTTAAGCAACGTCACCCTTGTTGATATTTAGTGAGGGACGACCTCACGGCCCTTGGGCAAGCCTTGCTCATGGCTAGCAAAGTTTCCCCCCACCTACTTCGAGTGAAGGCGAGGGCCTCGCCCTTGCTGGCTTCAGTGAGGATGACCCTTGCTTGCTTTTGGCAACCTCAATGGCCATGATCGAGGCTCGCCTTGCCAAATCCAGTGAGGGTGAGCCTCGCCCAAGGGTTGCGACGTCATCCTTGCCAGATCCCAACAAGCGCGGCCTCGCTTGAGGTGGCCTCTAGCGAGTTCACCCCTTACAAGATCCCAACGAGGGCGACCTCACCTAAGGTCCACGAGGCTGACCCTCATCGGTTGTAGCCTCTGGCTAGTCGCCAGAGGTTGGGCGACCAATAGAGGAAGAAGAGGAAAAAAAAAAAGAATTTAAAATATAAAAATTATAAAAATTAAAAAATAATAAATTTTGTCCACGTTAGTGCCGGCCCCTATCATGTAAGATAGCTGGCATTCACATCAAAAAATTTTGGTCAAAATTGGTCATATTGAGTAAATTGGCAAAAAATGAACAAAATTAGGACTCAATTGGCAAAATTGAAAATTTTATAATTGAATTGGCAAAAATATATTAAGTATAGGACTTTTTAACAATTTTCCCTATATTTTATTTTGAATTGTTTTGTTACTCATATTAATTTGCTGTAAAACATGAAAATAAAAAAAAGGAACAAAAGAAAAACATATTCTTAAGTCAACCCTTAAATCGGACTTGAAAAACAAGGTAGGCTTAAGAGTCAATTCAAGAACAAATATCGTAGGTTTTAGATTTCAAAAATTGAGAACCAATCCTAACATGATATATTCCATGTTCTAGTTGTGGAACCTACTCACCCTAAAATCAATCAGTTGTACTTCCACATAGCTTTTCACTCATCGGTTTAATAATAATATTTCATTGCTCCATGAATTTTTATTTGAGTACATAATTACAAGTTTTCAGTTTACACTCTTATCTATCTATTTTGATCTTAAGTATCAAAATAGTTTCCACTTTAAAATTTTCAAATTTCAAAATTCATCTTCCTTCATTTTCTCTTTCTTCGAGTTGCAGGTAAATATAAAAATAGAGGTCGCAAATTGGGTGGTTGATCCATAATTTAACTCATATTTGATTGACCGGGAGTTGGAACAGGCTTATCACATTAGAGCATCTAAAAAGTGGGATTTATTGGGTCTATGATAGACCCACATTAAAACCACTAGTAGTGTTGCCGCTATTTCCTTTCTTGTTATTACATATTTCAAGTCAATGGCAAAATGAGAAAGACTAATTAAAGTCTTGTCATTATTTTCGTGTTAGTATTTTTGTAAACTGCACCATTTTATCATCAGCCAGATTCTCAATCGCGATTAAGCCACACGCGCACAAAAAAAAAAAAGAAGAAGAGTTTTCAATATGTATATTGTTGGAGAAAACCCATTTACTGTTTTGAAGTTGACAAAATATTTCCAGAAAGTCTAGTCTGAAGACATCTAGACTCTAGCGTCAAAGTCTGAAGATTGTCAGACTTCTGATTCAAAGTCTGCTCGCACTGACAGTTTCCAAATTGAATAATGAAGACTTATCTAGATGGGAGATTATCTTTATTTCTTCAAGGATTCGATTTGTATGGCTTACGGATGACCTTATGGCTAGATATAGCACCTATATGATTGACTATCTTTATTGGAAACAATTCTGATAATCAAATCTTTTGGAAGGCAAGCAAACTTGGAAGGTTCTACTTATGGAAACCAAGATCCTGATTATATGGGCGAACAAGATTGACAGGCTTTCATCATAAATCTTCAAACGACTTGAGATCTCCTTAATTGATTCTGTTCAACGAGTAGATTAGAAGAATTCCTTTGGAAAGTGCCAACGATCGTGAAGTTGTGAAGGAGTATTTAAGGCGGACTCTCCAGTTGTTCGATATAGTGCGTGAAAGATTTCAAAGTCTAAAACTTCCTAAATTCCTTGCTATTTCATTCACTAAGCTCAAATTGTATACAAAATAGAGAAACTCACAGTGAGACTTTGTGAGAGATCAATAGAGACTCTTCACTGTGAAGTCGAGATCGCATGACTGTAAAATCACTTTTGATTCTTAGTGGAATCCAGCCAATAGGCTATCAGTTTGGAAGAGTGGACGTAGGCTTGATCTAAGCCGAACGACTATAAACTTTGTGTTCTTATTCTCTTCCCTCAACTCATTTATTTGATTTGTAGCTCTAATTAACTGTTTAAGCATAAACTACTTTATTTTGTTTGAAACTTTATTTAATCGCTAAAGTCTGAATTCATTAGTGTTTTTCTAAAGGCAATTATTTCAATTGACTTTGCGAAAATTTGTCTTCACACTTATTCACCCCCTTCTAGGTGTTCATACTAGCCATTTCAATTGGTATCAAAGCTTGTGTGCTCATTTTATTGAAGTGTTTTTACTTTTGAGCTAAAGATCGATGGCTAGTATTTTGTCTCCAGGTTTGGTTGAAAGCCAAAGCAATACCAAACCTCCTTACTTTGATGGGAAGGAATATAATGTGTGGAAGAACAAGATGAATGCGTTCTTAAGATCAAAAGATCCCATGGAATGGGATGTGGTAGAAAAATGAATTAATCCCAAAGCTACATCAATCTCAGAAATGGGAAAAGAAGTTGTAGATACTAGCGAAATGACACAAGAAGAATTAACCAAGAGATAAACTCTTGATACTAAAGCTATCTACTCTTTATATTGTGCATTATCTCCTACTGAGTATAACCAAATTTTTTCTTGTGAAACAGCTAAAGAAGTTTGAGACAAATTTCACGTCACCTATGAAGGAACTGATCGAGTAAAGGAAACGAAGATCGATATTCTACTTGGACAATATGAAGCCTTCAAGATGAAGCCCAGAGAATCCATCATTGATATGTTTAGTCGTTTCACTGAAATTGTGAATGGATCAACATATCAAGGACAACCAATCTCAGGACCAATGAAGGTCAATAAACTGCTGAGTGGACTTTCCAAAGACTGGAATCACATGAAGACATCGATTAGAGAAACCTAGAGGATCATGCCTCTTTCAGTAGACGAACTTGTTGGCACACTTCAATCATATGAAGTGGAGCAAATTAATGAGGAAGAATATCCTAAAGGTAAGAAGTCAATTGCTTTTAGATCTAATAATGATTCTGATGATACAAATTCAGAAGATGAAATGGATGATGAGGATATGATTAAGAAGTTCAGAAAGTTGAATAAGAAGGGAAGGAGATTCAACTGGAAAAAGCAGAGCACTCAAAGATACCAGAACAAACCAACTGAGGACAATGAAACCGACAAAGATGTGATATGCTTTGAATGCAAGAAAAAATGGACATATTAAACCCAACTGTCCTCTATTGAAGAAAAAGAAAGGAAGAACAAAGAAATACAAAAAGGCTCTGAAAGCAAAAACATGGAGTGATACCGAATGCGAGGAAAGTGATGAAGAATATGCCAATATAAGTTTAATGGCCAATTCAGAATTAGACTCAGACTTTGAAACAGATTCTGATTCAAACTCAAACAAAAAAGTTGAGGTTAGCAATTTAAAAATTACTGTTAAAGTCTCGAAATATATAGATGAATTCTGTCTTAGCCTCAAAGCCTCTCTTAAAAAGATTTTCGAACTAAAGAAGGAGAATTCTAAACTAACGCAACAAAAAACTTCTTGAAAAGAAAAGTTTGAAAATATGGATCAAAGTTTTGTTGATTTGAAAGAAAATTCAATTCTCTTTCGAAGGAAAATGCGTTATTGAAAGAAGATATTTCAAATATCACAAAAAGATTTTCAAAAGGATCTGAGAAGCTTGAGAAAATTCTGTCTGTACAAAGACCTTATTTTAATAAATCTGGTGTGGGAATCACTTCAAAAACTATTCATTTAATTGATTTTCCCAAAGTTAAAGAAAATATTAAACAAAGACCTACAAAGGAATTTTATAAAAATTATTTTCAATTTTTTTTTGTAAAACCTATTACCCAAAGTGCTCTCAAATGTTTAAAGTGTAACAGCTCATAACATTTTGAGAAAGAATGTCCCAAGATTTGGAGATCTATTAAGAGGGATTGGGTAAAAACTATTTTTAATACTAACTCTCCTAGACCCAATAAAATATGAGTACCAAAGAAAACTTGAGTTCTTCGTTTGATCATAGGTCACTATCAAAAAGAAGATCAAAGGGTATTTTGATAGTGGATGTTCAAGACACATGACTGGAGATTCAGGTTGCTTTATAAAGCTTGTTCAAATAAATGGTGGAAAAGTCTCATTAGTGGAAGCAACAAAAGAAGACTTGTCGGATATGGAACCGTGAAGATTGGAAGCCTAACTATCAACAATGTCTCTTTAGTGGAAGGACTGAATTACAATCTACTTAGCATAAGTCAGCTTTGCGATACTAGATTCAAAATTAATTTCCAAGAAGGTATCCGTTCGAGAACAAGTAGAGATTTTTCTCAATCTTTCATTGGGCAAAGACATGGGAACATTTACCTTCTGGATATAAAACCAAAAAGTTCTCAATGTCTTATATCCATTTAAGATGAAGCAAATCTTTGGCATCGAAAGCGTGGTCATGTTAACATGAAGCAAATTGCCAAAATTTCATCCAAGAAGCTTGTTTGAGAACTCCCTAACCTGGCTTATCAAAAGTCTGAATTATGCACTCCTTGTGTTTTGGGAAAATAGGTTAGAAGTTCCTTTAAACCTATAAATCAAGTTTCTACTAATCGAGCTTTACAACTTTTGCATATGGACCTCTTTGGACCAACAAGAACTCAAAGCATTGGTGAAAAGAGATACTGCCTAGTAATCGTGGATGATTACTCTCGCTTTACTTGGGTTTACTTTCTGGCAAATAAGTCTGAAGCCTTCTCTCACTTCTTAAAGTTTGCCAAGAAGATTCAAAATGAAAAAGGATATGATATTTCAAGCATACATACAAACCATAGAGGTGAGTTTGAAAATCAAGACTTTGTGAAGTTCTGTGATGAGTCTGGTTTTCAGCATGTTTTCTCTTTTTCATACACTCTAGAAAAAAATGGGGTTGTAGAAAGAAAGAACAAATCCTTACAGGAGATGGCCAGAACCCTCTTAATTGAAAATAAAATTTCCTCTCGATTTTGGCCTGAAGCAGTTTTTACAGCTTGCTACATCATTAAAAGAGTGTTCTTGAGGCCTATTCTAGAGAAAACTCCTTATAAAGTGTTTAAAGGGAAGAAACCAAATGTTTCTTACTTTCATGTGTTTGGCTGTAAGTGTTATGTTTTGAAAAATGCTAATGATCAAATTGGGAAGTTTGAAGAAAGATCAGATGAAGAAATTTTCCTAGGCTACTTAACCTCAAGCAAAGCATACAGAGTATTCAACAAGAAGACTCAATCTATGGAAGAATCTATGAATGTCAAATTTCAAGATTATATGCAAAATCAATTGGATCAGACTTAACTTGAAGAATCTGAACCTACTCTAGACTTTATAAAGTCTACTTCCCCTTAAGTGGTTCAGACTTCTGAAGAACAGCAACAAGTCGAACTAGAAGAATCAATTGAAGCAAACAACAGACTCTTAGACCAGCCAGCAACTAGAAGCATAAGTCAAGTCATCTCAAGGAACTCATCATTGATAACATTGATGAAGGAATTCGCACCAGATCCAAAAGACGAGAAGAGTCTAGTGTCTTAGCACTTGTTTCTGAGATATAACCTAAAAGTATAGAAGAAGCCCTGTATGATGAAAGCTGGATTGAAGCCATGCAAGAAGAGCTCAAACAGTTCAGCATCAACGATGTTTGGGAGCTAATTTCTAAACCTAAAGGTAAGTATATTGTTGGAACTAAATGAGTTTTCAGGAACAAGGTGGATTAGAAAGATAAAGTGGTTAGGAACAAAGCAAGACACGTGGCCAAATGATACACGCAAGAAGAAGGGATAAACTATGACGAGACATATGCACCAGTAGCAAGTTATAAAAATTTCAGGTTATTCCAAAGGGATGTAAATAGTGCATTTTTAAATGGTTTCATCCAAGAAGAAGTCTATAAAGAACAACCACCTAGATTTGAAAATCCAATAAAGCCAGACTCAGTATACAAACTGAAAAAGGTTTGTATGAGAGGTTAAGTAAATTCCTAACCTAAAATGGTTTTGCTAAAGGAAAGGTAGATACTACATTGTTTATAAAAAGGGAGGGTAATGATTTTATATTGGTTCAAATTTATGTTGATGATATTATTTTTGGATGTTCTCATGAGAATCTATGCAAGAAATTCTCTGGATGTATATAGGATGAATTCGAGATGAATATGATGGGTGAATTCACATTCTTTCAAGAATTACAAGTTAAACAATCAAAGGAATGTATCTTTTATTCATCAAGAAAAGTATGCAAAAGATCTCATTAAGAAATTAGGATTAGAAAATTGCAAAAAGATAGAGGCACCAATGTCAAGTTCTTCGAAGCTGGACAAAGATGAAGGAGGAAAGAATGTTTGACCAGAAGCTTTACAGGAGCATTATTGGTTCGCTTCTTTACCTTACTACATCTAAACTGGATATTTTGTTTAATGTTTGCATCTGTGCTAGATTCCAATCAGATCTTAAAGAATCTCACTTAAGTGCTATAAAATGCATCATCAAATATGTTGCAACTACTCCAAATCTAGGTCTGTGGTATCCTAAAGAATGAGACTTTACTCTCCTTGCATATTCAGACACAGATTTAGCAGGTTGTAAAGTTGATAGAAAGAGTACTTCTGATACTTGTCAACTACTGGGAACAAGCTAGTGTCTTAGTTCTCAAGGAAACAGAGTACTGTAACTCTATCAATAGCATAAGCTGAGTGTGCAGCTCTTGATAACTATTGTTCTCAAATTTTGTGGATAAGACAACAGCTAAGAGACTTTAGAATTGAAGAATCATGCATCGAAATCAAATGCGACAACACTAGTGCCATCAATCTCACAAAAAATCCACTTTTTCATTCAAGGGCAAATCATATAGAGATTTCACACAATTTCCTAAGAGATCATGTTTAGAGTGGAGAAGTTATGATTCAGTTTATTGACTCGAAGAATCAACTTGCAGACATATTTAGAAAGCCACTAGAGAAAAATTTATTTGAGTCTATTTGCACTAGACAGAATATTATAGCTCCTATCAGTTAAAGTCTGAAGTTGGTCAGACTCAGAATATCTAAAAATTACATATGTAAGTTAATATCTTCTATTTGCAGGATATTTTAGTATAAAATTTCAAAAAGGTATGATTGATTTTTGAATCGTCACTTGCTTATTTTTAGAAATTTTTTTTTTCAAATTTTTGAATTTTTGGCAGTTTTTATTTTCGAAAAAGGCAGTTTATTTTTTCCTTTGCGACTGTTCGTATACCCCATTTCACTTGCTTTTTATATACAGTCGAAGTCCTTCTTCATTTACGTTTTCAAAACCCTAGAATACAGATTTCCTACTCCCTCACATTTTCTCTCAAGTTTACTTTACAAAGTTTTCACCTTTTTTAACTGAACGACTTCAAAAATTCCTCCTCTACTGCAAAGATGTCTTTCCATAGGAAATTGTCTCGAATAGCTAACAAGGGACCATAGCACATGCTAGAGGGTCCTACTCACTTTGACTTAATCGAGAAAGGAGATTCTCCACAACAGGAACAATAACAACATTCTCAATAGCGTCATACTTCATAGTGTACTGCTCAAAATCTTCTGTGTCAACAAAAGAAAGAGGAGATCGTGGAAGATGTCGAACCTGTAAGAACGTTAAAACCCCAGTTTCTCTTTAAACTGTACAATCAATTGAAACAGGGTGGTACTGCAATGACATTTATTGATGAGTTTCTACAAGAAAGAGGTTTCAAGAATGAAACTTTGTTTCTACGGCAAATGGAAATGTTAGGCATAACGCCTGAAGGAACGGCAAATAGGACTTTTGCTAACTTTCCAAGTGATCCACGGTTTAGTTTTTTTAATCAGCCTGAGGTGAAGGATGATGATGAGAAAATGTATGCGAATTTTGAGCCTAGGATGGGCGTGGCTGCTGATGTGCGTGGTGAGGGAACGAATTTGTTTCGTTCTAAAGAACACAAAAAGACTTATTCAAATTTGCTGAAAAGAGGGGTGATGAACCTTCGAACTGTGGATTTTGATTTCCTAGATTCCTAGAAGCTGAACTTGAGGGAGAAGTTCGCTCTCCTTCAACTTAAAAGATTTTGTCCTGAGACTTCTGTTACTTACCTTGAATTAACTACTTACTTCTATTCGAATCTGTCTTTTCTAGATGCGAATAGATTTCGTTTTATGGTAAGGGAAAAAGACTTTGTGGTGAATGTGGACGTATTGGCGGATGTCATTGGTGTGGAAATAGGGAGTTTCCAACCAATAAACTTGTCTATTGGTCATTCAACAATGTCTCTTGTATGGGACAAACTTGCTGAGGGAGGAATCACATATTCCAGAATGTCTACCTCAAACATTTTGTTGCACAAGGTTGTAATCAACTGCATCCGATCCAAGTCAACCTCAAAGACATATGTATCTCGTTCTAAGACAAAGTTTATGTTTGCCATCAATAATGGGATGAAGTTCTCGCTACCACACACTATCTCGATGCACATGTACAGGACTGTTGTGAAGGACAAGGGACAACTTCCTTATTCTGCGCTAATTACCAAATCGTTTCAACTCACTCTTTCACATTTAGTTTCCAACATCTCTTTGTGTCAGAACCATTGATCCTATGGTGAAAGGTTTGAAAATGGTTTCGAAGATGAAACTGAAGGAACTGAATAACGCATTAGAGCGATTGAAGGAGAGGTCCCCAACAAAAACAAAACAAGATTCTACCGCGAAGAAAACAAAAGGCAAGGAGCAAATGTGTGCACCTATCAAGAAGAGAAGAACCCTTATTCTGCAAGACGAAGAAGATGAGGATGATCTCACACTCTTTGCATTTACCTTGAGAAATCTACAGAGCTTTGTTAGTTTTGAGCAGCCGTAGGACAGAGAGGAAAGAGGATAAGAAAGAGAAAGAGAAAGAAGAGAAGAAAGAAGAGAAGTAGAATAGGAAAAGGGTCAAGATGACTCTTTTGAGCCAACATTTGCAATATCCTTGTCAGATGATTATGAGAAAACTCGGAGTGGAACTACAGGAAATGCAAGAGAAAAAGCACATCACTTGGGAGTTGAGAAAGAACAAGAAGATCTTTCTTCTCCACATGTAACCACAAAGATAGGGGGAGCTGCTGAAAACATACGTACATCTTATTTACCTGTTTTTTACCAATGATGATGTGAGCAAACCTCCAGCCAATCCAAAGGATGTCTATGCCTCCCATTTTCCTAAAGCCGATATTGCGGCATCTTCTCCAAGTCTGGATGTTCAAGCTAAAGTTCTCTTATCCATTAACACAAACAGAAAATTCTGCAGACTTTAAAGACCGCTAGAGCTCCTTGTGGAGATAAAGGCTCAACAATATGGCATGGAGTGTGAAATTCAGAACCTCCAATTTGCACTGAAAGCTACCTCAGTCTCTCTTCATGATTAGGTACAAGACCTTAAGCTTCAAATTCAAAAGACAGTTCAAGAAACTGCCAAATCTGAAGATGTTAAGGAGGTGCAGGAATCATTGCAAAAGCTAGAAGAAACAGTTCAGTCGATAGGAGATTTCCAATTCGTTCACATCCCCAAACAGCCTTGATTTCTTCAAACTCTTTTTATTCTTCTCCACTTTTTGCTATTGACAAAAATGGGGAGAATGTGTGCAAATTTATCTTTTTGATGATGTTTGCTACCCTGTTTGCTACCTTTTTGGTTTGAACTTTTGACTGTTGAACCTTGTTAGATTTGTTGGACTTTTTGACGTCTGCAATAACTTACTTTGGTAATACTGATTGTGGTTGGATAGTTAATTGATTTATCTTTTCAAGATTAACATATTTCTGTGGTTGTAGAATCGATGTTATCCAAGTCATAATCAACTCAATTTTATAAGATATTATGTATTACTTAAGAGTTGTTTTGCACGTCAAAAATTTTTAAATTTGCAGGAAAGTTTTGTGATCATAAAAAATGGGGATATTGTTGGAGAAAATTCCTTTACTATTTTGAAGTTGACAAAACATTTCTAGAAAGTCTAGTCTAAAAACATTCAAACTCTAGCGTCAAAGTCTGAAAACTGCCAGACTTTAGATTCAAAGTCTGCCCATATTGACAATTTCCAAACTGAAGAATGAAGACTTATCCAGATGCAAGATTATCTTTATTTCTTCAAGGATTCGATTTGTATGGCTTACGGATGACCTTATGGCTGGATATAACACATATATGATTGACTATCCTTATCGGAAACAATTCCGATAATCAAATATTTTGGAAGGCAAGCAAAACTTGGAAGGTTCTACTTACGGAAACCAAGATCCTGATTGTATAGGAGAACGGGATTGACAAGCTTCCATCACAAATCTTTAAACGACTTGAGATCTCTTTGATCGATTCTGTCCAACGAGTAGATTGGAAGAATTCCTTTGGAAAGTGCCAACGGTCATGAAGGCATGAAGAAATATTTAAGGCGGACTCTCTAGTTGTTCGATATAATGTATGAAAGAAAAATTTCAAAGTCTGAAGCTTCCTAGTTCCTTGCTATTTCATTCACTAAGCTCAAATTGTATACAAAAAAGAGAAACTCATAGTAAGACTTTATGAGGTGTTTCTGCTGGGACCTCAAGTGGGTAGGAATGTTTTTTTGCCCATTTTAAAATTGGCTTATAAAATGGGGAAATGGTTGGCTTTTTCTGACTGTTCACTATGAAGTCGAGATCGTAAAACTGTAAAATATCTTTTGATTTTTAGTAGAATCCAGTCAATATACTGTCAGGTCAAGAGAGTGGAAGTAGATTTGATCTAAGCTAAACTATTATAAATCTTGTGTTCTTATTCTCTTTTCTCAGCTCCTTTATTTGATTCGTAGCTCTAATTAACTATTTAAGCATAAACTCCTTTATTTTGTTTGACTTTATTTAATCGCTAAAGTATAAATTCATCCATGTTTTTCTAAAGGCAATTATTTCTAATGACTTTGTGAAAAATTATCTTCACACCTATTTACCCCCCTTCTAAGTGTTCATACTAGCCCTTTCATATATAATATTCTGAAGACTTAGGTTTTGATTCGCAAGCTCTCACACTTTTTGAGCTGTAAAAGATATTATGTTGCATAATATGTTCATTCACAAGCATGCAACACTGGTTTAAATATTAAAAATCAATTTGACTTTAACATTTTATACATATGATTTCTATTTATAGCTAATGCTTAAATTTGTTAAGTCGTGCAATAAAGTTTAGCTCTATTTGTTTCACGAAAAAAAAACATGATTTGGAATTTTTTTTCTAAAACTGATCATTTGTATTGCCTACAAAAATAAATAAACGAAAAATATTTTCATTGTCTACAAAAATATTTAAATATAGATTGTTGTCAATGTTGAAAATATTTTTCATTGAAAATACTTGTAGGCAATTCTTCCACTCTTCAGCTCATAACTTCGATCACGTTTTGCTTGGCCAGCTCCGAAATGTACATCTCTCTCACATGCTTACGTACACATTCGTGTTCCCCTTCTTCAAGGAATTGGCACAGATCAAATAAACCCTTGGCCAACCACAGCCTTACTGGCCTTTGAGGGCAAACCGGGAACGCAATGGCAAATCGAGCCACATAGAAGCAACATTTGCTTCAGTTGGGCCAGCAACACGTCACAACTGAAATCTAGTACTTGACGCCATTTTGCGACACCGGCCATCATTGCCAGATTCTCCGACCCGCCCTGGTCTCGCTCTCTTGTGGTCGACGATGGCCTGCCCAGTAAATATATCTCAAGCGGTGAGCCTTTGGAGGAAAAGTAAAAAAAAGTCTTTTCGGAAGTCAAAACAGAGAGTCCGCAGTGATATTTCACCAATATTCCTTCTCTGATTGTGTGAGCAGAGCAGTTAACATTAAGATCCTGTAAGAAATCTGGGAGTTGGTAGAAGTATTGCGGCCTTAAGCTCTCTTTCCTTTCAGCTTGTCGTTGATTCATTGTGAACGCTCCTCATTGTTGATCTGGGTTTGCCAGGAGTTTGACCAGCTGTCAGACTCGGCCCATCGCGTTTAGGCCCAGGTCAGTTTTCGACTCGTTTCTCAATGATGTTTGGGCATGTACTTAGAATATGGTAGGGCAAACACCAGCTGAGTACTCTCCACTCTTTTTTTTTTTCTTTTTGGGTTTTTTTCTGCCTCTCCTCTCTCCTAAATCACGTTTTTCCCGTTCTTCCATTTTTCCTGTTTTAAGCACCGGAGGATTCTCCTCAAATAAAATCCAGGAGGACTTCTTTCGCTTGGGTGTGCGGATCGTGTGCATAGTTCTCCTCAAATAAATTCTCTCTACATACCAATATTCCATGTCAAAAGAGCTAACCAAGTTACTAAAGAAACCAAGATCTTATATGCCTCACAAGCGTGTGGACACGGCATGTTAGCACCGGGTCACAAGGAAGTTGTTAGAGATATTTAGATATCCTCTAATAGAAGTAATTTCATGCGAGTCTTCCTTATGCTATGAACAACCTGCCTCTGAGTGAATGAGGAACTTTAGTTTGACCTAAAACACCAAATGATAGTATACCTCCTGACCCAAAAGCAAATAAAAAGAAGTGTAATTTTTAAGAATGTTCATCATTATAATGCCCGAATGTTATATATATTCAAGCACATTTAGCTCCAAATGTATATTTGTCAATTGTATATTTGTGCAATCAACAAGCTAAGAGATCAACTCGAGCTAAAAGAGACATAATTTAGTCGAGTAGAGCAAATCAACTCTACTCAGCTCAATTGGGTTTGAAAATTCAACGATTAACGCTCAACTCAATCGAGTGTATTATAACCTCATGTTCGCTTCAACTCGCTTCTTGTTTATCAACACCCCCCAAAAAAAAAAAAAAAAAACTCGCCTTTTGCTTCAGTCTTTATATTCGGTTGGCTATTCGACAAAAAAGAAAAAAGAAGTTGTGGTTGGCTATGAGCTCGAAGTCAATCTTGAGTTTTGAAGCAGGGACAAAAGATTAAAAATATGGTAAAGTACACATGCTCCTCATATATCTATAAATTAAAAATTCAACTGCTTGATTAACTATAAGTATATTAAGGCTTGAGTAAATTATAATTAGCTTGACTCATGAACCTCTCTAACCGCCATGGAAAATTGCCGGTGACACCATGTCGGCATTGATGTTAATATTGATAACAACAACGATGACTTAACAATCAAGTGTTATAACTCGATGAACTTGCCATATTGATCTTATCATGGTACAATGTCCTAGCACACATTAAGTGGGGGAACTGCCTTGAATGTCCAAAATCTATTTCAATTGTGACAATTCAATCTTAAACCTTTTAATTTGGTATATTTAGTCATAAACATTTTAATAATTTGTCAAATTAGTCTTAAATCTTCAATTGTGCTAATTTAGTTCTAAATACTTTAACGATTTACTAATTTAGTTCTAAACCTATTAACAATTCTCTCATTTAGTTCTAGTTAGAAACGGTTTGTCCTATGTGGTATAACCAACGCCGATTTGGATAATTTGTATAATTTTAATTTTTTTTCTCTTTTTCTTCTTTTTCCTTTCTTTTGTTTTTTCCTTTCTTTCTTTTTGTTTTCTTTTTTCCAAAACCCTAATCTAGCAAGGTCGCTGGCCAACCTTTGCTGGCCTAGAGTTGAAAAAAAAAAAAAAAGAGAGAAGAAAAAATTCAGAAAAAAAAAATAATAAATTATTTATATTAGTACCGACTGTACCACTTAGAATGAGTAGCACTCACTAGACTACCACGACATTAATTTCCAACAAGAGTTGGGTGGAAGAATTAAATTGGCTAATTGTCAAAAGGTATAAGACTAAATTGATAAATTGTCAAAAGATATAATACTAAATTGACAAACCATCAAAAAGCTTAGGATTAAATTTGCATAATTGAAATGATTAGGACTAAATTGGCCAAATTAAAATGTTTAAAACTAAATTGGTATAAGTGCAATAGATTTATGATGTTTTTATAATTTCTCCGTTATGAGTACTAGACCTACTCAAATTGACGAGCTAGGTCAATAGTTGGTCCTAACTTTGCAACCCACATAGGTCCACCAGATTTTTATGTTGAGCCAAGCTTGATTCATGTAGGACTAATCAGACATATCTATGTAAGGCCCTCCTCCAAGCGTACATAGTCCCTTGATCTTCAACGCATGCGGGCTACAAAGCTCATGATCAAATCTCTTGAACATTCAATATCCTTTCTTGAACATTCGATATCTCTAATATACCTAGCTCCCTATTCTTTAATTTCACATGCCGTTTTCAGTCCACTTTGTACATGCACTAGATGTTAATGTATTCCTCCTCACTTGTTTATGAGGTTTCAATAAGCCATGTAATCTCCTCTCATCTATCAATTTAAGTTTTTATTTGTTGTAACATCCTTTTATCTTCTAATATTGAACATGAGTACATGAAGTCCTTTCCCATGCTGAGATTTTACTGTCAAACTTGCATTTCTTAGTGCATAGATTGATAGGCCTCAATGGTTCTAGCGAAAGGATTGATGTCCAAGTAAGTTACAATACAAGGAGCTATCTAGATTGGAACCATTACGACCGCGAAAGATGCACCCAGAGAGTAAGTTCAAAGATGTTGGATACAGATAGAAACTATTGGATAGGACCATGTGACCAATAAAAAGATGATAAAGCCATTGGAACTTTAGCTCAACCGTAAAACCCTCAGAGAAAGAACAAGAGCGACAATAATGTAGAGTTAGATTGGTGGTTCGGTCAAGGCCAACCGTCATTAGCTTGCAAACAGAAAATCAGGTGATTCTATGGTCCTTAGGAAATATCGTGCATTTATACTGTGGAACGGCTAAGATTTGTTTCATTTTAATTCAATGCTAAAAGATTATATAGGCACGGTACCTCCGGGGGACCATAGACTCACTCATGAAAATGACAATGTCTCTATCATCTAAATCACAATTCTTCAGAAAGATATCATAAGAAAGGGATGGGTTGCTAACAATTTTATTTGTTGTCTGTTTGGATTGATTTTTACTTTTGATTTATTGCGATCTAAATTTTAAAGTGTACGCACAATTTGACTTTATTTAAATCCAAAGCACCTAAAGCTTTCATAAACTACATATATAATATGCCGATTTGCATCTTTATTTCATAACTTCTTCAAATTTGGATAATATTTTTTATTTCGGTGGAAAAGCCAAAGGAACATTCCTTTACTCAAATTTAGTCTTAGAAAACATGTAAGATGTTTCTGGAGAAAAAAAAAAAAAAAAAAAAAAACAGAAAACGTGTGGCGAATCTCAACAAATTAAGCAGATGCCGGGTATGCATCAATGACGCATCACCAAACCAAAGCAAAAGTCTTCAACTTGTGCCTTGCGTGAGCAGGTCTTGGATTATGTTCTGAATGCACTCTTTTTTCTTTTAGAAGTCGCCATCAATATTTCTTTTGCCCTATCATGAACAGGGAAGGGATACTGCCCTTGATATCCAAATGGTGCTCGCCTAGTGCCTACAAAGCGTAAAGTGAATTAAGGAAAAAAGGTCATTAAAACCCTAACTCCAAGTAATTCGAGAAGTGAGAGGGCTTACTTTCTCGAATCAATACATTACTTTATTTGGGATGCCCCACATTTCTCTCTTATAAAAATTCTAGAGATACTAAAATTGGTTTGCGGATGTGACACATCGAATGATGCAATAAGTTATTATTGAGTGTCAAATTTAAATTTTGAAAATGGAGCATTTGTTTAAATGCCTATAGACAATCCATCACAAGATCGTGGATCAGTGTTAGTATAACTTGCTTGATTCTTTCATTTGCTTCGTGGCAAGACTCTGTGAAGGTAAAGCTTGCGATGAGGATCTCGCTAAATATTGCTTAAGACAAATTTTCAAGTGATGAAAATAGCACAAGCAAAACAGTTGAATCTGATCAATCCTGGGAAACTAAAGACATGCTCGGTTTGATAAATCTTTGCATCCTGAAACAAAACATTCAGCAAAAACAGAAACTGCTGGAGACTAGGAATTAGTTCAAAACTGAATTGGAGAAGTTGATCAGGATCAGGATATGGTACATGTGATATCTCTTCTAAGTTACATAGCTCTTCTCCTACTGTGAAAATGCTGCAATTACATATGATCCTTCATTCACCGGCCTTTGAATTCATTAGATCCAGAACCTAGACAGCTCCAAAGTGTGGCACTGAAGTAACAAAATGAAAGTGCTACAGTTTATCCTAGCTGCTATATTGCCGATATGCAAGCATAAATCATTCTAATTCTATTGGCACTAAGTGCGCTGTACTGTAGGTACGATATTTCGAAGTTCAGAGAAGTGGGTGTCAAGAAAAATAGATGTTTTAGGCATAAAATACTGGCTTCATCAAGCTAGCTCCTGCAACAGTTCCTCCACCAATAAGCTGAAAATTGCAAGTTCAATCTCTACCACCATCTCTCCTACGGCTTCCTGATTCATCTTCCATGCATCGAGTTCCATCCTGAAATCATTTTCTACCATCATATCTATTGTGCTAGAGTCTACCTCCTTCCACGATTCCATCCTCATACACAGCCTCTTCACTACCATTTCCTTTTCGTCGAATTTACTCTCTTTTCCCTCTTCCTCGGCAACAAGATCAGCGACCAATTTTGCCAAGCTACTAGGAACCTTTCTCATATCGGTGAAGCATAGTTCGATGACTTCTGTAATGAACCCATCAGATCTGATCAATGTTGTGTCGAATGAACCTGCTTGATCGGTTGCACTAACATCTGTCTCCACGTCATCGTCATCATCATCTTCTTCAGCTTCCAGTTCTAGCATTCTTTTCTCCAGCTCAATTGGATCAAGCTCCGCCAGTTTCTCAAATCGCTGAAGCTTGTACAGCAGTTGCTGCTTTGTTCCTAAATTTACATAAAGCAAAAGGAAATGAGAATCCAACTCACAATTTTTTTCCAACAGGTTCCAGCAAGTACATATTCTAAGACAGTCATGCAAACGCACACTAATTAATTGGACATAAAGCCATGAGAATCACCAGGACCCAGCATAGCAACCTTTATTCGAGAATTTAACAGAAAATACACATATACATAGCATCTAATCGAACCATTTAAGAACAAAATGGGCTTTTCTCCTGAATTGTATCTTATATATATACGTCAGGGCAGTAAGTTCCCGTGAAAATTATCAAGGAATACGTATGGATTAAGTACAGCTTTTAAATGCTTTGACAATGCGACGTGCTCATCTGCTTGATGAACTTGTCATCATGGGTTCCACCAAGTAAAAGCATTCACTGAGTCATATCAATTGAACTATCAACACCAAGCTGGGAAAAGAATTGCAAGAATTAATTGGCCTGGGGACTAGCGTGTAGTTATGACCCAAACGGACACGTCGGTTTCTGAAATTGATGTTTATGCTCAAAAACGAGGACAGAGAAGAAAGACTTCAACCGCCAAGTCCCACCAGAGCAGCATTAGCATCTCCCCATGGAACCCACACAGATCTCATGGTTTACGATCACACAACCATGATTGGGCCATCATATTGCGACGGGCAATGAGACATCATCAAGCACACCAATTCGTAGCATTCAGTTATAATGCCTGATAAGGACCACTCAACCAACACAACAACAAAACAAGTCTTTCGGGAATTCAGTACACGCATACGTGTGGACAGGATTGCCATCAAACACTTACTCTGCACGATGGCATAGCTGCACTCGTAGTCAAAATCACCCTCGTCCTCGGGGTTGTGGCTTTCATTGTCGTCGTCATCGTTGAACGGGGGGTCTAGCACGGACACTGGACTGCACTGTTCCTTCTCTTCCTCCTCTTTGGCTCTGGATCTCTTCGGCCCCTCTGCTTCGCAATCCACCTTGTCCTGCTATTCACACAGGATTAAACAGTCACATTCGTTCCTAAAGGAAGTAAGAGCAAGTACTACAATGAACTGAATCTCGAGGCATGTTCAGCATTTCTTTTCTATCATCAGTTCAACTAACATAACATTTCATGGGTCCAATTCAGCTAGAAGGTCATGTATTTCCCAAATTAATTACACGTAGGATGAAGATACAAACAAACGGCTTTAAATGGCAATTTCGCGTTTCTATTCCTTCTTAAATAAAATATGAATTTTTTCTCGACTGATCCAGGCACGAGACAAGGACAAAACTTGTCCTGTTCCGGGAAATAATTTTCTCGGGAAACAGTCTTTGAGAAACGGGGATTTGGATGGCAGAGACACCATCGAAAAAGTACATCTCCGTTGCACAATGCACGTTCGGTAATAAGTGTTCGTCCCAGACGAGAAACGACAACTGTATTCCTGAAGCTATCGGCGTTTCGCAAGGCACATATGCGGTGAAATACCGAAATGTAGGGGGTATCAAGGTAAATGCTGACACGGGTGGTCGACATTCCGGCCGCTACTGCAGCTCGAAACCGACCCACCGACAAATTAGATGAAGTCCCATACACGAACGACCACTAAGAGTATTGCAGCTGAGTCACGAGTCGTGCGCGACTCGGCCTCTCAGTCGACGACTAAAGGCGAGCCCGTGTGGTGACTCGTTTCCAGTGCAATGGACCACATTTAGATGCACTGCCAGTAACAGACTGTACCTTATCAGCAACATAGACAAAACGAAAGGGACGAGGACAGACCTCATGTTCGCGGCGCGTCGGCGACGGAGCCGGAGAAGTGAACTCCGGTGTACGGTCGCCGGAGGACGAGCACCTCCGCAAGGACGGCCGCGAAGGGCTCTCGCCGAAGCTGGCAGCGTGCTCGGCATCATTAGCTCCGTCTTCACAAGAGTGGCTGCTGCTGCTTGAGCTAGCCTCCAAATCCGACGACTGATCTTCGACGCTCTCTGACGACGCCGTACGGCATTGCCCCGAGATGCACGTCACACGCTCCCTCGAATCCCACGAACCATGTCTTGTTTCATTTGTTCCGTTCGTCGCTCCGATCTCTCGCTTCTGACCGGACCGGTTACGCCTGGTCAGCCTCCTCAGGATGGAGCCCAAGATGCCGGAGCTCGCGTGGTTCTGTTTCTGGGTCTTCGACTTCGGGAATGAAGAGCCCTTGTGCTGTATTCTGAGAGCCGCCTCGAGAAGCAGAGCGGCTGTTCTGGCCGGGATGTGGAGGAGAATGGGGTTGGAGGATTTGGCCGAAGGAGAAGGAGACGGGAAGTGAAAGAGAGGGGACTTGCTGGGGTCCGGCGAGGCTTGGTGGGCGAAGAAACAGACGCTCTTGCAGACACTCGACGACGATTTCGGGGCATGATGCGAGATGGGTTTTGGCTTCTTGAGCTGTAGTTGGAGCGAGGGGGAGGTTCTTGGTGGGCGTTTGAGCTGGGACCGTCGGTCTTCGATGTAGCTCTTGAGAAGGAATGGTTCTTGATCTTCTTTCAGCAGCTCGCGCAACTGTGCCATGGCCGACGGTTGTGCTCGCTATCGTCGAAGATGATATCAGTTTCTAAGCGGAAGAAGCAATGGCCAGAGAGGCAGTGCCATGAAAGAGTTGAAGAGGTTTCAACTTTCAGGTTTGAGAGAGACAGAGAGAGAGAGAGAGAGGTGGGAAGAAATGAGGAGACTGCCCGATTCAAATCTGGAGGTCAGAGAATCGAGGCAATGCAGAAACAAAACACACCATGACAAAATAAAAAATAATAATAATAACAGGCAATACTAGCTGCGAGTAGATGCATAAACGTGTTCTTGTGCTTTTGCTTGCTTCCAGTGGAGTGGATGAGCGAGACACATTTTGGTTTTTGGACCCAAAAAAGAACAGATGATTATGTGAAAACAAAAACAAAACAAAAAAATAATGGAGGATCTGGTCGTGTATGTGCTTCTCAAAATCTTGTCCGCTACCACTAGAGTGTTCTTACAGAAAACAAGTAAAAAACAAGGGAAAAAATTGCCCACTAGGCAGACAAGAATAATCTAACATCAGGAATACTAAAATATGGCACTATGGCGGTATCTGATAGCATCCTAAGAACAGTGACTCTTTTCTTAATTTTCACGCCATGAGAATTCCCTACAGAGCTCATCTCTCTCTCTCTCTCTCTCTCTCTCCTGGTTCTGAGATGAAGTGAAGGGTTTGATGAAACAGTTGTACAGCTGCAAAGACAGCAGATAAAGGAGGGGCAGAGGCTCACAGGATTCGCGAGAAGTGCGCTGTGCGGGGATCGATCGAAGTGGGGTTGCTTATATTTTCGAGATTTTCAATTTTCTTGAGAACGACTTGGGCTGAGTGCTCAAAGTTGACCACCCGTCAACGATGCAATTGGATCGCCCATTGCGGCTCTTCTTCCAAATGAACCATATTTCCCTCCAGACAAAACATTGTTCCGATAGGTTAGTTGACATTAATTCAAACAGATTTGTCGACGACATGTAGAATTGTCTATACTTCTGCTATCTGAAATTTGAGTACTTTTTTGGAACTCCCATTTCCACCTTTTCCTTATACTTGTAAGTTTAATTTTCACCATCCTTTCCTCCCATTGTTTAAATGCACCATCTGGCGGCTGTTTTTAGCTGCCGTCGCCAACCAAGCTATCTTTAAGGGCCCCAAGTCGAAGGCCAAGATTATGGGTGGGTAGGGTTGCATTTGGATTGGGTTATAAATTGTCTGACCCAAATAGACCTATTTAACTTATTTACAATCCATTTATTATAATATAAACTTAGTAATTCCTACCCGATCCAACTTATATTCCTAAAAAACTTTTATATTTAATCCAATTAGTAAAACTCATACTCAAATTGTTATGAGAGTGCAGAATAAGTGAGCACGAGATGGAATGAGGATGAGAAAGAATTAAGAGGGAGTCATAAATGTGAATTGAGTAATTCACATAACAACTCAGTTAATCATATATGAGTTAAAAAATAGATTTATAACTCATTTTGACAAATCTAGTCAAGTCACTGCCAAGCCCAACAAAGACCTGACACGACCTACTTTTTTGGAGATTTTTATGCGGCTCTAGAGGAGGTACGGACACCTAAAGTGTCAAAACTTGGCATATTAAGTGCCAAAAGTTTGGAAAGTGACACTTAAGTACCAAAATCGAAGTAAAATGAATCACTTCAGTACCAATCTAGCCAAAATCTGGCCAAAATGTTGACGTGGCAATTTTCCAGCGAGATAAGTGTAAAACGACGTCGTTTTGCACATTGATGCAGCTAGAAAAATGCAAAAACGACGTCGTTTTGTCTTTGATGTGATAAAAAATTAATATACATATTAATTTAATTTAATTTAAAACTAAATTTATTAAAAAATTAAAATACAAATATTAAAGAGGGGGGGAGAGGGAGATGGCCACCACCGAGAAGGGATGGCGAAGGAGTGGGGAGGGTTGGCTAGGGTCGCGGGCCCTCGGCGATCGGGCAACGAGGGCCCGCGAGCCCTCACCCGGCATTTGGGGTGAGGGCTCACGGGCCCTCGCCACCTCCTTGCCATCACCGGGAAGGGGTGGCGATGAAGGAGGGAGGGTTGGCCAAGGTCGTTGGCCTTCGGGCGACTAGCAGCGAGGGCCCGCGAGCCCTCGCCCAGATTTGGGGCAAGGATCATGACCCTTGCCAAGATGCGGTGAGGGCTCGCGGGCCCTCGCCGCCTCCCCACCGCTATCGGGAAGTGCCAGCCAAGGGCCGGCGACCTCAACTAGATTTGGGGTGAGGGTCATGACCCTCGCCGCCTCCAAGCCGCCACTATGAAGGGGTAGCAACCGAGGGGGGTTTGGAGGGGAGGGTTGGCTGGGGTCATCGGCCCTCGGCCAACTAGCGATGAGGGCCCACAAGCCCTTACTAGATTTGGGCGAGGGTCGCAACCCTCGCCCTAAATCTAGTCGATCGAGCTCACGGGCCCTCATTGTCGGTTGGCCGGGGTCGTAGGCCTTGGATAGAGGCCGGCGACCCCAGCCGATACTCCCTCCATCATCGTCGGCCCTTCTCGGTGACGGTGAGGAGGCGATAGTGGCGAGGGCTCAGCCCTCAACCGTTGCCTCCTCTCCCCCACCTTTTTTTTTTTAAAATAAATTAAAATAATAATTTTTTATTTTTATATAATTAAATAATTTTTATATTAACATTCGAATCCACTCAAAAACAACGTCGTTTTTGCTTCTTCTTTTCTTTTTGAGTTAGCATTTCGACAAGCCACGTAGACGAAAAAAAAATAATAAAAATTACCACATAGGATTTCCGGTGAGGTTCGCCGGAAATGGCACTTAAATATCACTTTCTTAACTTTTGGCACTTAAGTGTCCCTTTGTGCCAAGTTTTGACACTTGAGCTGTACTTTGTCCGGCTCTAGAGCTTGTTATTCAGGACCAGTTTAATCCATGATTTTATTTTGCATAAATTAATTAATGATTGAGTTGGAAGGAAGTGCTTCTGACCTTGGGTAAAAATATGGTGCATTCAAAACTTCATGGTTGGGTCTTAGTTATTTTGTCTCCAAATTCCGATTTGAGCTTAGCCTAGATCATATCGTTTAATCAGGAAAGATTAGTTGAGAGCTTTCCAACAAAACTCAAATTGCCCCAATCTAACGTGCAGATCATGAGATATCGTGTCTCGTGTCTTGGAGTGACCAATCGCAATGACATCGTTGAAGATTGTGATTCTTTTGAGTCAAAGTCATTTTTATAAAATTCAATCACGAGCTTTCAAATGCATGAAGAATCATGTCAATCGGGTTTAAAACAAAGGAGACTTCCCAAGTCAAAAAATTGAGTAAATATTTTCATAAGAAAAACAACAAAAAGTCATATTAGGAATAAGACGAATAAAAGACAAGAAAAGCGGATTGTATTAAGACAAACTTCAGCGCTTGACCATATCTTCGAGAGAGAATTCTAGTAAAATATTCGTTACTATGTTTGAATAGTTAGTTATATTTTAATATGTCATCACTGCGAGATTTAAAAAAAAAAAAGAATTTATGATTAAATTAGTCATTATTCTGACTGAGTGGACATAATATTATGAATTGTTATTCTATATTAATACAAATTAACAATAATGAATTGAGTCCAAGGTCGAATTGACAGGAAAGGTACCAAAAAAATAAAATAAAATAAACCTATTGCATTCATATCAATTTAATCATAAACCTTTCAATCAGACAAATTTAGTTTTAAATATTTTCAGCCAAATTAAGCTAGAGATTGCTAACATAGACTCTAGGCGTCTTATCTAGTATGATTGGCTTTGACATGAATTTTTTCAAAAAAATAAAATTAAAATAATTTTTCATTTTTTTATATTTTTTGTTCCATGGCTTGTGTCGGCATGGCTGGCGAGACTAACCCTTACCCTCGCTCGGGCAAGGCCAGCCCTCATGGCCACCGCCCCAACACAAGTCATGGAAGAGAAATAAAAAAAAAAAATATAGAAAAAGAATAAAGTTCAAAATTTATTTTTAAAAATGTCCACATCAACAGTAACCATGCCATGCTTAACAATTTCTGATTTAAATTGGTCGGATATACTTAATTGTTACTAATGTGAAAATATTAGGACTAAATTGATCCAATTAAAAGTTTATGACTGATCTTGTATTAATGTAATAGGTTTTAGACTTTTTATTTCTCCCCAATTGACTTACGTCTGATGAATTCCCCGTGTACAACAGATGCGGGGCATTGATGAAATTTCGTATTTTGAGAACTATTTCCGTCAAATGTATGTTGATTTCGATATCACAGAGATAGTCAACGGGGAAATGGTCTACTTTGTTAAGCGTCAACCCACCTGATTAAATCCAAATATCAACTGACTCCGCCCAAATTTGTATTTTCTGCAGATTTGCCGCATCATCATCATGTCTTATGTTGGCCATGTCTATGTTCTCACTTGTGTTTCATATGTTTTGCCATCTGATCGTCATGACATCTGCATGTTCTTACCATATCATCTCATAACATTTACATGCTTTTGCCATGTCATCTTCAGGTCAAATGTTTTGCCATGTCATCCTTAGGACACATGTATTGTATGATTTTCTTTTTCCATATCATCATCATAATAATTGTGTGCTTTTGCCACACCATCATCACGTTGCGTGTTTTGCCACGTCACTGTTACAACACATGTTTCATATGTTTTGCTATCATCATTTTCATTCACTTGTTTTCGCCACGTCATTATCATCATCTGCATGCTTTTGCCACATCATCATCATGCCGTGTGTTTTGCTAAGTTATCATTATGACACATGTTTTGTATGATCTTTGCTATGTTATCGGCATGACATCAACTTGCTTTTGCCATGTCAATGTCATGTCGTTTATTTTGCTATATCAACATTAATATAAATCATAGTTACCACTATGACATTTGTTTCGTATGTTTTTACCCATTACCATAATGTCACATTCTTAATGTCATCATTATGACACATGTACCACATGGTTATGCCATGTGATCGTCATGGCATCAGCACGATTTTGTCCTTGCAGCCCCATGCCTTGTCGAGGTATAAGATATAATCAATAGGATTGTGGTACCAAAAGGGCACTATTGGAGTGCTAATCCTCCTCACCCATCATCCAGCCCTCGGGAACTTAAACTCTATTTTAGGCAATAAATGTCACACCCCAATTAACAAAAACAAGGGCATGACACGGCCGTCCTTTCACTAAAGGACGCAGCATTAACATAACAAAAAATTCAGCCTGATATTAATATATATAAATCCACATATTTATATTACAAAAAGGGCATTTGGTTACAATATTAAAATTTTCTATAAACAACCAAACTAATATATATACATCCACAAAAAACTAACTCACAAACTTATTAACTATATATAATTCATACCAAAAAGTCCCCACCACAAAAAGTCTTCCCTAATAAAGGACGCTCATGTCTACTTGCGACTCCCCGAAGAACCTGAAAAATAAGTAGATGAGAGGAGTGAGCTACCACGGCTCAGTAAGTAACACATTTTTTCTAAACGGATCAAGAAATCACTATCCATATTTAAAACACAACCATAACGTTTTAACATAATATATTCATAAAACAACTATCAAAACACCAAGGGTCTAACCCATTGGTAAATCTCATCAAAGCATGTGTCAATGGTCTATTCCATTGATTAATCTCATCAAATCATGCGTCGATGGTCCATTCCATTGGCCAAACTCATATCACCTATCGATGGTCCACTCCATTAACCAATTCATACTTAAATGTCTAGCCACGGTCATGTGTAACACCCGTGACAAGATGACCAAGATTCCCCATTGACAATGTCTCCACTTATTATTAGATGGTGGCTTGGTCACAAGAATATTTTAGATTAGTATGCGTATACCCACACACCCCTCAAGGTTCACAGAGACATTAAGTATCAACCATCAATCACAATATCCAATATTCTAACATCAGAACGAAAGTCATATCACAACTTGAACATTTGATATATAAATATCAAAGCGTTCTTCAAGAACCACAAACGTTTCAAGATTCTTTCATAAAGAGTTTCACAAACCATTTTCAGACAACCATTCAAACCGAATTCAAAAATATAACTCATTCTTTCAAACAACAAAATGGTAATAATAGCTCGATCCTGTTTTATGTAACAAAAGATGCTATTTATCAATTCATAGCATATAAAATCCACAATGTTTTTCAAAACATGGGTTTAAAATACAAAGAAGAAACAATGTCACTCACTTGGGAAAAGACAAAAATCAATTACGGTGATAACTTGAGTCAACTTACTCGAATTCCTAACAAATAACCGAAAAACAATATCAAAAGACAAAGTAAAATGATATTCCAATGAATGACTCGACTATATTAGATTTATTTGTTGATAAAATAACACCTACACGACACAAAAAGCCCGCCTCTAGCAGCAACTTATTGTTGTCCACTAGGTGCAGCCCACGTGCTCAATTTCGTCGCGCTATAACTTCCTCCACAAAATTCTGTTTCAAGCCATCTTATAGTCTCTAGAAAGCCCTCTTGATGTACTACAACAACTCCAACTCAGCCGCCCCAAAACATCTCTAAGAAAGGCTAAAAATTAGGCCCAAAGTTACTATGCTCTACAGTTCCCGAACGTACCCTCAACTTGAAAATTATGTCCCGAACAAACTGTAAGCTCAAATTACGATCCATAAAATGCTAAAGTTTCACAACACTCTAAACTATCATTTCTACATAAATATGTAGCTCAATGACACAAAAATTGGATTTCGCCACACAAATATCCAAGAATTCCGAATTTCGAGCCCTAATTGTGATGATTCCTTCGAGTAGACGATTCAAGACTTCGATCACTTACCGGCATTGCTAAAAAAAGTTGAATCAACTTGATGAGGTGTCCGAATTGTGGGTGCGGCAAAATTTTTTCCTTTTTCCCTTTCTATTCTTCCTCTTTTCTCTCTTGTTCCTTTCTTTTCCTTGTTTCTTTTATGCTTGTGCCCTCCCTCTCTCTTCTCTTAAAGGGCTGGAGGTTCTACTATTCTCCTCCTACCTATTTTGTTGACTTTTCAAACATTTTCCTCTTCTTTTTTTTTTTTTAAAGCCCATATTCTACATTCTCCTTTCCTTAAAAAATTCCGTCCTCGAAATTTGCAAGTACCTCAATCATGAAACAAGTGAGGGTATGTGTGCCTTGCCTCCTCAAGTTCCCAAATGGCCTCCCTCTCCATGTGGTTTTGCCATTGGATCTTCACATAAGGGATAGTGTGTCGCCACAACACTTGATCTTCTCATCAACAATATGAATGGGCTACTTTTTGTACATTAATTTTTCTCTCAACTTCAATGGTGTAAAATCCAGTACATGATCAGGATTTAGCACATATTTCCGTAATAAGGACACATGGAACACATTATGCACTCGAAATAATTATGATGGTAAAGCAAGTTTATAAGCAACTTATTGAGAATGGTTCCACGTACCTTGGACTTAATTTACCACGTGTGCCTAATCTCATTACGCCTTTCATAGGAGAAACCTTCAAAAATGCATGGTCTCCTACATTAAATTCTACCTTGTGCCTTTTGAGGTTCACATAGCTTCTCTAACAACTTTGTGCCATTTTCAAATGCTCTTGAATAAGCCTAACTTTCTCTTGTGATTGTTGTATGTATTCAAGGCTAGTTAATCTTTTCTCACCAACATCGTCCCAATAGACAGGAGTTCTACATTTACACCTATACAAAGCTTCGAAAGGAGCCATCTTAATGTTGAAATGATGGCTATTATTATAAGAAAACTTTGCCAAGTATAAATGTTCATCCTACAAACTACCAAAGTCAATAACGCTAGATCATAGCATATCCTCAAACGTATGAATGGTTCTCTTTGGCTGACCATCCGTTTGTGGGTGAAAAGTTGTACTAAAGTTGAGTTGAGTACTTAACAGCCCTATAAACTCTTCCAAAAGTTAGACACAAACCTAGGATCTCTATCGAAAACAATGCTCATTGGAAACCCATGAAATCTTACTATCTCATTAACGTATTGCTTCACCATGTCTTCAAGTGAAAGGCCGAATCAATAAGACAAAAAGTGTGCAGATTTAGTCAATCGATCGACAATTACCCATATGGCATTCTTACCACCAGGCGATCTCGGTAAACCAACAATAAAATCCACACTAATATGCTCCCACTTCCATTTAGGTACTTCAAGTGGGTATAACTGGCCACTTGGTTTCTGATGCTCAATTTTTACTTCCTAGCAAATCAACCATTGGTTGACAAACTTCTCAATATCTTTCTTCATATTGATCCACCAAAAGTTTCCTCTCAAATCCCTGTACGTTTTAGTGCTTCCCGGATGAATCGAGAATTTAATGCTATGAGCTTCTTGTAATAACTCATTTTTCAATTTTGAATCATTGGGAACATATAACTGACCATGAAACCTCAATGATCCATCCACGTGAATGCTAAAGTTGTCTTATTGTCCAGCTTCTACACCTTCTCTGATCTTCTCCAATTGAAGATATTCACTTTGTTTAGCCTTGATTCTGTCAATCAATGTTGGTTGTACTCGAAGATTAGCTAATTAAGCTAATGGACCAAAACCTCTAGGTCCAACTTTCTCATATCCTCAAGAATAGGCTTTTGAGAAGTGAGTAATACTGCTATATTTCTAGAGGATTTATGACTCAAGGCATCGGCTACTACATTAGCTTTACCTATATGGTAATTGATAGATAAGTCATAATCCTTGAGAATTCTAGCCATCTTCTCTGGCTCATTTTCAGTTTTTTTTTTTTTTTTTTTATAGTAAAAATATAGTTCAAACTCTTGGGATCAATAAAAACTTCACATTTTTCACTATACAAGTAATGCTACCATATTTTTAAGGCAAACACGACTGCCGCCAACTCCAGATCATGAGAAGGATAGTTTTTCTCGTGACCCTTCAACTACCTAGAGGCATAAGCCACAACTTTACCATCCTACATGAGAACACAACGTAAATCTTCCTTAGATGCATCACAATAAATTGTAAAGCCACTAGTTCCTAAAGACAAGGTTAATATAGGAGCTAACACTGATTGCATCTTCAACTCTTCAAAACTACGCTCACATTGATCTAACCACACAAATTTAACTTCCTTCTAAATTAAGCGAGTAAGTGGACTAGCAATTTATAAATAAATTAATTAATTAAAAAAAACTTTTCTCCAAACTGCTTGTAATAGCCTGCTAACCCAAAAAAACTTCTTACCCCCATGACATTGGTGGGGCAATTTCATTGAACAACTACCTCCATTTTCTTTGGGTCAACTGAAATACCATCTTTTGAGATTATATGGCTCAAGAATTCTATATGATCAAGCCAAAAGTCACACTTGTTGAATTTAGCATACGACTTCTTTTCACACAAAGTAAAACAACCCTCAAGTGTTACTCGTGTTCTTCCAAACTCCTCGAATACACCAAAATATCATTGATGATTATCACAATAAATCTGTCAAGAAATTGCCTGAATACCCTATTCATCAAATCTATGAAAATCGCAAGTGCATTTGTTAACCCAAAAGGCACGACAAGGAATTCATAATGCCCATACCTTATTTTGAAAGTAATCTTTGGCACATCATCAGCTTTTATCTTTAATTGATGACACTTAGAACGAATGTCGATTTTAGAAAATACCTATGCCCCTTGAAGTTGATCAAATAAATCATTAATCCAGGGCAAATGATATTTATTTTTTATCATCACTTTATTAAGTTTTCGGTAATCTATGCAAAACCGCATATTACCATCCTTATTTTTCACAAATAAAACCAAAACTCCCCAAGGTGATACACTATGCCCGATGAACCCTTATCCAAAAGCTCTTGTAATTGTGTTATCAATTCATTCTTCAAAATGTGTCATCCGGTATGGTGTCTTAGAAATAGGTGTTGTACAAGGCATTAAATCGATATAGAACTCAATCTCTCTATCATGAGGCAAACTAGGTAAATCTTTAAGAAATACATTAGGGAATTCTCTAACAACATGAACATTTTCTAGCTTTACCAGCTCCTTATTTGTGTCTTTTATATAAGCTAGATAACCACAATAATCCTTCCTCAAAAGCTTCCTTGCTTGCATAGCTGAAATCAACCTTGGAAAAAGTGCATTTAAAACTTCCCTAAAAAGAGAATTTGAGTTGATTTGGAGGTCGAAAAATAACTCTTTTTGAATAACAAGCAACAGTAGCATAATATTTTGATAACCAATCCATCCCTATAATAAAATTGAAATCTTGTATATCATCAATCTGCAGCAAACAATTCTTGAAAACACGGTTGGCAATCAAGAAATCACAAGTGGGAGTATCAATACGTAATTCATATTTTAGAAGTTCAGGTAGTATATTAAGTTTCTTTGCAAAGTCAATGGAAATAAAAAATAAAAAAAAAAAGTGTGACACCATAATCAAATAATGCATAAGCATGTTGCGAGGCAATATAAATATTACCTGCAAGAACTGTATTAGAAGTCTCTGCATCCTCTTTTGTTATTGCAAAAACTTTTCCAGTTATCATTTGCCTTCGTTGGTTTTCTTGTGGTCTATCAACTAGAAGGCAGTGTTCCTCATAGAATAGGTATAGGCTATATGTCCGGGTTACCCACATATAAAATATACTCTACTATCTCAAGGGGCATTCTTCTGTGGAGGACACCATGTGTTGCATTTTTTCACAAATGAAATATGCTCATCTCTTGCAGTAATAAGGACTGCCATGACGCCTTCCACAGGTAGTACAAGGGCCTGGATAATTTTGAATTATGGACCTTCCTAGCTAGTTAAAAACTTTCCTCTTTCCGCTGCCACTGGTATCAATCACTATCCTAATGGTCGGTGGATTTCAACTTCTTATGTTGAGGTACACTTTGTACATCTCGCTCTAAAATCTTTTGTTCCACTTTGAGGGATCATTCCAGCATGTCTTTATAAGTTATCAATGCTAAAGGTGTGAGTGCAGAACTAATTTCATATGGAAGCCAAATTTGAAAATGATCAACCTTATCTTGCTTATTAGACACAAATTATTCAGCAAATCTACTCAACTGATTAAAGCGAATTGCATACTCCAAACCCATGGAGTTGCCTTGAGATACGTGTATAAATTCACTCTTTACTTTTGCCTGAAATGACAATGGGAAAAATTGAGCATTGAAAGCCTACTTAAAGTCCTCCCAAGCTATCGTACCATCTCTGTCTCTAAGAGCTAGCCTCATTCCTTCCCACCAATGCTCTGCTTTGCCCTCTAAATATCAAGAGGCAAAAGTAACCTTCTTGTCCTTCGGAATACCTTCAGCTTTGAAGATCCCCTCGATCTTTCTAGTCCATTGCTTAGCTGCAAGAGGATTAGCTTTCCCATCAAAAGTGGGTGGTTTTGCCTTTTTGAATTGGGCAAAGGTGTATAGGCCAATTGCTCCATCTCCACGTAATTCTTTTGCCCGGCGATATCAATGGATCATCGCTTGCTCAAAGTCAATTGGAGGAAACAACTATTGGTTATCTTCCTTGGCTTCAAGTGAGTTAAGACTCCTATCCTATTGATCCTTCCGTCTTTTCCTTAAAGACGCACCTCGAGAAAATTGAGGCATGTCTCTAATATCATAGGCAACAACTTGCTTGCCTTTACTATTTCTACGAAGCGAGCCAAGTGTCTCCAAGTCACGCATGATCACCTGAATCCAAGAATGGAGCTACAACTTAATATCTAAAAAGTTAACGAGTTAAAAATCTGTCACACAATCTCACAACTTCCCATATCTACCCAAATAAATCAGAACTTAAGCTTTGATACCACAAAAATCATACCCCAATTCACAAGAACAATGGCATAACCAAAAATTCAGCCTGATATCAATATATATACACCCACACACACACACACACACATATATATATGAAGATAAAATGTATTTGGTTACAATAACAAAGTTTTCTATAAACAACCAAACTATACACCTCCACTAAAAACTAACTCACAAACTTATCAACTATACATAATTCATACCAAAAAGTCCCCACCACAAAAAGCCCTCCCCGATAAGATATGCTTATGTCTACTTGCAACTTGCCGAATAACCTGAAAAACAAGTAGATGAGAGGAGTGAGCTACCATGGCTTGGTGAATAACACATTTTTTCTAAGCAGATCGAAAAATCCCTATGCACATTTAAAACACAACCATAACTCGCTTTAATCCATTTATATATTCATAAAACAACTACCAAAACACCAATGGTTTAATCCATTGGTAAATCTCATAAAAGCATGTGTCAATGGTCTATTCCATTGATTAATCTCATCAAATCATATATTGACCGTCCATTCCATCAACCAAACTCAAATCACCTGTCAATGGTCCACTCCATTAACCAACTCATGCTCAAATGTCTAGCCATGGTCACACATAATGCCTGTGACAAGCGACCAAAATTCCCCCCTTGACAAGGTCTTCACTTATTATTAGCTAGTGGCTCGACCTACAATGATATCTTAAACTAGTAAGCACATACCCACACACCCCTTAGGGTTCATAGAGAAATTGAGTATCAACCATCAATCACAATATCCAATAATCCAACATCAGAATAAAGTCATATCACAACTCGAGCATTTGATATATAAATATCAAAGCGTTCTTCAAGAACCACAAACATTTTAAGATTCTTTCTTAAAGAGTTTCATGAACCATTTTCAGACAACCATTTAAACCGAATTCAAAAATATAACTCCCTCTCTCAAATAACAAAATGGCAGTAATAACTCAATCCTGTTTTATGCAACAAAAGATGTTATTCATCATTTAATAGTATATATAATCCACAATATTTTTAAAACATGAGTTTAAAATACAAAGAAGAAATAATTTCACTCATCTGAAAAAAGCCAAAAATCAATTACGATGGTAACTCAAGTCAATGCACTCGAATTCCTAACAAATAATTAAAAAAAAATATTAAAAGACTAAGTAAAATGATATTCTAATGAATAACTAGACTATAATAAACTTATTTGTCAATAAAACAATACCTACACGCCACGAAAAGCCCCCATCTAGCAATAACCTATTGTTATCTGCTAGGCGAGGCATGTGCGTTAAACTTCATCGCAATATAACTTCCTCCACAAAATTCCGTTTCAAGCCATCTTATAATCCTTAGAAAGTCCTCTTGATGTACTACAACAACCCCAACTCAGCCGCCCCAAAACATCTCTGAAAATGGCTAAAAATCAGGCACAAACTTATTGTTCGCTACAGTTCCAGAACATGCCCTCAATTTGAAAAATTTTTGTTGGACAAACCATAAGCTCAAATCATGATCTGTAAAATGTTAAAGCTTCACAACACCCCAAATTATAATTTCTACGAAAATATGTAGCTCGTAGACTCAAAAATTGGAATTCGCTGCACAAATATCCAAGAAATCCGAATTTCGAGCCCTAATTGCAACGATCCGTTTAAATAGACGATTAATGGCTTCAATCACTTACCGGTGTTGCAAAACAAAGTTGAGTCTTGAGTAGGTGTCCGAATCACTAGCACGGCAAATTTTTTTCCTTTTTCCCTTTCTCTTCTTTCTCTCTTCTCTCCTATTCCTTTCTTTTCCCTGTTTCGTTTCTACTCGTGCTCTCCCTCTCTCTTCTCTTAAAGGGCCGAAGGTTCTACTATTCTCCTCCTGCCTCTTCTGTTGACTTTTCAAACCTTTTCCTCTTTTTAATTTTTATTTTTTTGGTAAAGCTCATATTTTACAGGGAAAATTTCAAATAAGGATCCAAAGTGAACCAATTTTCTCAAATAAGAATCCGAAATGAACTTTGTGTCAAATAAAAATCTAAAGTGGACCTATTGTCTCAAATAAGGACCCGAAGTGGTTGAATTAGTTCCAAATAAGGACTTAAGCTTTCTGGTCAGCCAAATATTCGCTAGCTATCAAGCATGTGACATTTCTGATGACCCACAATTTTGTCCAAAAAATGACATGGCATGGCAATTTAGAATACAAATAGGACATGGCAACATTGAAATTAGAACAGACGAGACATGAATAACATGAGGTATGCAAAATTCAACTATGTGCGGAGACAATATTCATTGTTGTCGCGTCAAATTTTGATTCCCTAAAGTCAAAGTCAAGATCAAATTTTAATTCCTTCAAATTTCAGGTTAACTACCAATCAAAATTAAAGTAGTCAATCGGAACTGTAAGCCCCTAACTATGATTTTTAAACAGTAATTGACGCTTAGAATGCACAATTTTTCCGGTAAAAGGTGTGCTCTTGTGCCTGAGAGGAACAACGATTAACCTAAAAGGAATCACCCTTTAACTTTTGGAAGGAATCATATTTTACCTTGAAGAGAAAGCACTTTGCACCCTAAAAGGAAGTGCCCCTAACCCTGACAAAAGTTGTACATCATTGCAATTCCACTTTAACACATATCGTCATAATAGCTGCTTGTATTCTTGTAACATTCTCTTAAAATCTCAAAATGTATGTCGATCCATCCTCGAAGGGGCAGAGTGCTTGTCCCTATCTTAGGCCTTTCGTCCTAAAAGGAAGTGGTGAGGGAGATGCCTTGCCCCCTAAAGGACCGTGAATGGCACCTGAAAAGGAAATGCCTTGCACCCTAAGAGGGCTCACCTCGTGCCTTGAGAGGAAGTGCCCTGTGAAGTACAAGGGCGCACCCCTCACCCTCGCGTGCGCGCCTGCACCTCATAGTGAGGCACGAGCGCCCTAGTCAGGTGGGGGTGAATGCCCTACACAGCCCCGCCTGTTAAATCGAAAAAAGTCTAAACAATATTAAATTTATTATATTTTTACTAATTCAGTTCTAAACTCTTAAATTTTTCCCATTGAATCCTAAACATTTTCGTGTTTTACCAATTAAATATATTCGGCTAATTTTGGTTGAAAATTATTGACGTGAATACTGATAGTTTACATGGCACGGCACCGCTAACATGGACTTTTTAATGATATTTTACCAATTTTTTTGAATTTTTTTATAATTTTTTATGATTTTCTTTCCTTTTCTTTCCTTTTCTTATTTTTTTCTAATTTGGATTAAGGTTTTTTTTTTTGGTCTAAAATTTGCCCTTAGGCTCACATCAAGCAAGGGCATAGCGGCCCTCACCAATCTAGGTGAGGGCTTGTGTGCGCTTTATATTTGACTAGCAAGGGCATCATAGCCCTCGCCTAGGCCCTCAATGACCATAGCAAAGGTTGTGACACCCTCACTATGGCCGACAAGGGCGTCGCAGTCCTTGCTAATCCAGAAAACAAAACAAAGTAAATAAAAGGAAAGAAAAAAATAGAAAAATATTATTTAAAAATTTTTTATGTCAGCACTAGCTATATCACATAAAACAGTCAAAGTTCACATTAGAAATTTTTAGTCAAAATTGGCCAAATGAATTCAATTTATAAATTATTAGAATGTTTATGATTTAATTAACAAAATTGAAGGATTTTAAAATTGAATTGATAAAAATATAATAAATTTGAGATTTTTCAAACAATTTTCCCTCTAACATTTTTGTATTGCACTAATGGTAATTACTCTCCTTCCCCACACTATCTTATTTTCTTTTCTCAACTTTGATTTTCTCACTTTTGCTGTCTTTCACGTAGATTTCTCAAGGACCAATAGCATAAAGGTCTCTCTCTTTCTCTCCCTCCAATTAAAGTGGAAATGCACATCTACGATTCTTGATTTCTTAGATCCAGAATCCTATCGTTATAGTAAAAGATGTACGTTTTTCAAGTTGTTATGTCGTCAAAATTACATCGTAAATCTAGAAATTGTCATTATTATGCCGAAATGGATTTTTCAGACCAATAAATTTATAACTCATTTTCCCGCGAAGTAAAAACCCACTATCCATTTTCCAGCTGTCGTAATCCCCTTTTTGCCATAAAAATCGATTTTTACTATGCATTACACTATTTGGGTCGAATATTGTAACACTGGTAGGATGCCTCTTGTTGGTTGTTGAGATATATAAATTGTGGAGTTGGAAGAGTGACACATGGCGATGATAATTTGGGAAGGGGAGAATTGTCCAAAAAGTCCTAAACCTATTGCAGTTTTGCCAATTCAGTCCTAAACATTTTAATTGTGCCAATTGAGTCATAAACATTTTCACTTCTTGCCAATTAAGTCCATCCGGCCAATTTTTGCCGGAAAATGCTGACGTGGCCGTCGGCGATGCCACGTAGGACTGTCGGTGCCGACGTGGATAATTTTTAATAATATTTTAATTTTTTATATATTTTTTTGAATTTTTTTGAATTTTTTTCTGTTTTTTTTTTCTTTTTGGCCTTTTCCGGTGGCCGGCCCAGCCGGCCGGCGACGGCGACGCCGGGCGAGGCCGCCCGGCCCCGGCGAGGGCCGGCCTCGCCAGATCCGGCGAGGGAGCCCTCGCCGGGCGAGCTTCGGCCTCGCCTGGACCAAATCCGGCGAGGCCGGCCCTCGCCCGGCCGGCGGGCGTTGGCTTGCGGCCGGTGGCAAGCGGACGCCCGCCCGGCCGGGGGCGAGGGTCGGCCTCGCCGGATCTGGTCCGGGCGAGGCCGGCTCGCCCGGCGAGGTCGAGCCCCGGCGAGGTCGAGCCCCGGCGAGGGCTCCCCTCGCCGGATCCGGCGAGGCCGCCGGGGCGGAGTGGCCTCACCCGGCGTCGCCGTCTCCCGGCGGGGCCTCGCCCGTGGTGGGCGACGCCGGCGAGGCCGACGCCGCCCGGGCGGGGGCGAGGGCTCCCTCGCCCGGGCGGGGCGAGCCCGGCGAGGGCTCCCCTCGCCGGCGAGGGCGAGGCCCTCACCGGGGCCAGGGGGCCTCGCCGGCGTCGCGCCGGGCCGGGCCTCGCCCGTGGCGGGCGAGGTGGCCGGCCGGTGGTGGCCGGTGGCCGGCCGTCGTCGTCTGTGGCCGGTGGCCGGTGGCCGGCCACCGGAAAAGGCCAAAAATAAAAATTAATAAAAAAATCAAAAAACAGAAAATAAAAAAAAAATTCAAAAAAATTCAAAATTTTTTAAAAATTCAAAATTTTTTTAAAAAATTTCAATATTATTAAAAAAATCCACATCAACGCGGGCAGTCCTACGTGGCACCGCCGACGGCCACGTCAGCATTTTCCGGTGAAAATTGGCCGGATGGACTTAATTGGCAAGAAGTGAAAAGGTTTAGGACTCAATTGGCACAATTAAAAGGTTTAGGACTGAATTGGCAAAACTGCAATAGGTTTAGGACTTTTTGGACAATTCTCCTTTGGGAAGTACTGCATTAGAATGGTCCTTTTGTAATTGTAACCCAACCCTTAGGTCAAGATACCAATGGCATTGGGTTTGTGTGTAGAGTAGGCTACGATGATAGCACCGACGGTCAAGAGCCGATAGCCATCACGATTTGAGCTCATTAACAGAAGCCCCCATATACGGAAACATTGTAGGAAAATTGTACGTGAAATTATAAATCTTGTGTATGCAATGCAATCATGACTTAATGTGACATCTTGAGTTTTACTTATCCAATAATTATAATTAGGCTGTGAAGCTCGATATTATTAAGTACAAAGCTTGAATAAAATAGTTTATACTCAAGGTACAAGCAACACGAAATGAGTTTGTGAATCAATATTGGAAAGAACACGGTTGGAGACAGGTGACGCTAGTTACTAAATGGTGATAGTAGGTCACATATTGAGATCGGACCTAGTATTGTCGCCAATGATTTCGTGACTTCAAAAAATCAAGAAATACATTGTGCATGTTAATTCTAACAATGCAACATTAAGGGAATGTTCACATATGTGGTCTTTGGAACAAGACACATAATCCCCCTTCTATGGCCAAAACTCTAGGGCCACTATTGGTAATTCAATTATTCTAATTTTGAGAATTAGAATGCAATTTATGCATAAAAAGGGACATTTGTTCACTAATCTTGACACCTTAGACTTCTAATGAAAGACAAGTGCCTAGATATGCAAGCTAAATGTCTTTAAGGTTTTCACGAGTGGTAAGCCATGTGCAAAATCGAACCGAGTGTTATTGATGTTATCACTATTGGCAAGCAACATGCAAGATAGAGCTTAAAGGCTTGAATATCACTCTCTCTTTCTCCTCTTGGCCGAACCTCCCTCAGACCATTACACTTCATTTTTCTCTCAATTTTCTTCACCAAGAATTTTTCAAAGATCAAGCACTCAAGTAGGTTGAAGTTTGGTTATCTAAATCAAGCTAGCAAGTAAGTGAAATTTCTAAGTTCAATGCTATTTGATCTTCTTGCTTCTTAGAGAATTAGTATAGTCCAGGCATGGCAACTCTCTAGATTCTTAGTTGTTGAAACTATGTTAAGAATTGTTCATGCATGTGAAACTAAGTCCGTATTTGATGTCTTTCAGTTCATTGGAGCTAGAGCTAGGCAAGGAACGGTCTCAAGGCTCATAGCTTGTCCTAAAGATTGTAGAAGTTGTGCTATGTTTGGGTTTGTCTTAGAAACCATGGATGTCTTGCTGTGTTTGGTGAATTTTAGTGCTTGGCTTATGGTGAGGTTGTCTATGTAACATAATGCATAAATTATCGGGATGTGCATGACCATGTGGTTGAACCTAGAAGTGTCGTGCTGTGAGACGGTATTAGATTTTAGGGGTTCCCAATGCGTGTTGATTTGGAGTAAACCGTGGGGTGTTCGTGTGGTACAATGTGCAAGGCGTGCTCAAATATGTGATATTGTGTGGTGATGCAATTTTCTAGCTTATGGTTTGACAAATGCATGCTGAGTTGGGCTCGTTAGTGTGATATAATTCAAGATAATTGCATAGATTATGTGAAATGAATTGATGTTAAGAAAAAACCATCGGACAACAGACTAATGATGCCCCAGAAGAGTCGAGATGCCCAAGGATAGCAATTCTTGGATGCCTCAAACAACGAACCAAGATGCTTTGGAGTGAAATGCCCACGGACAGCAAACCATGGAAGTTTGGACAGCAAACTGGAAGTGACCCGCACGGATTGGATAGCGAAATCAATATAGATCCATGAGTCAGGGGAGGAAAAAGATCACATCAAAACCTAAGAAATAAGGCGCGTGAGTTCGTGTGTGGTTGTGTGATTTTATGTTCGTGATGCATGCTTGGATTCTTGTACATATGGTCTTATATTTTCTAATTGGGTCTACATGCGCCAAGTTTGTATTTGTATATACTATATTTGCTTTGTCTTGGACAGATCGTCTAGTGTAAAACGTAGTTATTTCTCTTGTTGGGCTTCTACTTATCCCACTATTTTGCAGATATTAAGCATGGACATTCCATATATCGCATGTTACGAGACGCTTATCTACTTTGAAGGCTTTCTCGAGGACGTGATCCTCCCTGAGTCCACCATGACGTTCACATGATATGAAGCTACAATTTGGATAAATATAGGGCATTCAGAGCGGATCCCTATCCGGTTTGTGTTATGGTTCCTTAACTTTGACGGAGATCTCCTTGGACCCCTTCGATTTGGAGATGACAATGACAATGACGAGTAGATAGGCGAGTTGCTGTGGGTTATGTTGTTTTATTTTTTCCTTATATAGACATATCTTCCTTTGCACAGAACAAAGTTGCCATTTGAAGGAGAATAGGCACTTTTTGGCCCCTCGCAAGCATTTGTTAATAGTTTGTTAGTGTATGGAAGGAATGGTGTGAATAGTAAGAATCTAATGAACCATATATGTGAATATGAAATGAAAGTGATATGTTATATGTTACTCGCGTTTTAACTTGGCTTCCGTTTGCATGATTAAAAGGGAAGAAATAAAAGAGCACATATTAAAGAGTGACGTTTTGGGGCATTAGACTTAAAGCTTTCAATTGGTTTAATTAAATTATTTCAATGAACATCACCTAAATTGTGTGCATGTCACTCAAAAATTGCTTATATGACATCCTTAAACCTAGGTTTTAGAACGTAATTGCCCATTTCAATGAACGATTGGGACTTAATTTACCAATTGGAAGGTTTATGACTCAATTATACTTTTTCACAAGGTTTAGAGTTGATCGAATCGGTTAAAAGTTTTAGGGCTTAATTGCATCATACACATATAATTTAAAATTTGTATTGCAATTGTTCCAGTAACCATGTAATGCATACATGTGTAAACCAGTCGTGTCGAAAGTTGTTCGTTAGCTTGGGGTTTGAAGTAATTTATTTGGTTTATTTATCTCATCAAAAATTCATAGGAACGGCAAGATCATGTTTCCATGATGTTAATAACATCAACTTACATAAATTATATTCTCCAATTAGTATGGTGGAGTAGGGGTTGGGGAGAGGGAAGGAACAAAATTTGAGCAAGCTTTTTGCCAAATAAATAATACAATCCATCAAACATAATATAATAATAAAAAACAGAATTATAAAAATACACCAAAAAATTTATTATCAAAGTTCTTCTAAACTTGGGCTACGTTCCTGTGAAGTGGCTTTCTGCAGTAAGAAGGGAATAAAGTTATATGCTGACGAGTGACGTACCATTATTTTCTGTATGAATAAAAAAGTGCAGTGCCATAACTGAAGTCATCTCTCCAGCTGGACGGTTAATGTACAAATACTCCCCAGATAAAACTCCAAGCGAAACAATCCATCTTTACGAAAAGCTAAAACCGAAGCCAATAATAGAGGGTGAACTGACATGAACCGCCTCAAGCCACCCTTCAACGCCCACTATTATCAAATCCGACCAAGCGGAACTGCTGACATTGTGATTGGACAATAAAAAGCAAGAGAAAAGGAAAGTAACGAGGGAGGGAAAAATCGGTCTTTACGAGGATAAGATCTTCAAATATAGCTTAGACTTCATTTATTTCAGCCCAAAAAAAATAAATAATTTAAAATATTTTATTAAAATAATTACTTATATTATTTGAAATAATTAATAAATGAAAAATATATTTATTATCAATAATAATTTATATCTCAATATTTTGTGCTGATAATGAAATCATTTTTTGTTCATTTATTTCTGTAAATAATAAAAGTAATCATTTTTAGAAAAATGTTCTACAAATTATTCATTTTCTGCTAAATAAATACACCCTTAAAGTAAGCATATATAATTCCGTTCCAAGCAGTTGAGTTAAATGTAAAGTAGAATTGTTGAGTTTGGATCAATCTACGAGGTTATTTTGCAGGTTTAGTTTCGGTACTTAGGATGAGAAAGTAGTTTATATGATGATACACCATGGGATGATGATAATGTGGTTTAACTAACTAATTACTATTATCCACATGCTGGGAATCTCGTCATACTTAGTATCCATCTCACTTCTTATTGGTTAATTAGTCACCTGACAGTGACTACCAAGTGGTGTATCCGTAGTGTAAATTACCTTCTCCTAGAATATTATACTAAGGCGGTTAAGTGTTTTTATAAGATACCATCAATTTCTAACATTTTTTTCTATTTATTTTCAACACATGTGTATTAAATACTTAGTTACATACGTCTCCATTTAAGTACATAATGAAAAAAAATGATCAATTAGCTAATTAATCAAATTTTCAACTTGTCTTAGTTTTGAATTGAAATAAATAAACCGATTCGATTTCATTATCGTTCCAAAGCCTGACATTCAGTTTGGTTTTGAATTAATTTCAAGTGGAACCAAGCTTACTCGTGGACGTGGAGAAAATGTCCTGTCCATTGGATAAACCGCTAAAATGGTTAATCAAATTAATTGAACTGATCATTGAACCAATAAAAGTTCTAAATATCTCTATTTCGCTAAATGCTGTAGGTGTAAACGAGACAAAATATTTTTTCTTGCATAAAAACTTCCTTAACTAGTGATATTCTCCAACTCTCATAGTCTGTTGTGACATGATTATGCGACGTTGTAATTGGGCTAATAGCTTGCACGTATAGCAACACATCTGCGAGGCATTGCGGCCATTAGAGTGTTGCAATTGTCATATATTTTGTCAAAAATTTGTCCATTGGATAAAGTAAAATGGTTAATCAAATTAATTGAACTTATTGAACCAATAAAAGTTCTAAATACATTTTAAATCTTATATAAAAGAAAAATATTTTTTCTTTTGAAAACTTCCTTAATTTATTCTCAATTTAGTCTGTTTGACATGATTTCAAATTAAACCCGTATAGCAACACAGGCAGGCATTTCTTTTTCATTAGAGTGTTGCAATTTATAATTTGTCAAACAATTTGAACATAGAGATAAAAAAATACTAAATAATACATTAATCTTATATAATAAAGGTATTTTTGACCACATGCCGAATTTATCAATTTACTTTTCATCTTTCAAATTACCAAGTCAATATTTTGAAAGGTTTTACTCGTTTTTATAACTTTACAATAAAAACATAAAAAAAAAAAAAAAAAATTGCCAAATTTTAAAAAATTAGGTCTAATTTTGCATATCAATTTTTTTTTATCACCATTGATTCAATCGAACTTGGAACAATTTTGAACCTGCAAAGACAAACATGAAGCCTCGTCACCTTAGGTGAGACATAATGTGACAAAATCATGGTTTTATCACCCTAGGTCAGATGTAAAGTGACAAAAGCATGGTTTTTTTTTTTTTTTTTTTTTTTTGGTCTTAGGTTTAGGCATTAGGGACATAAATGAAACTTTGTCACCATTGACGAGGGAAAATTGTTGAAAGTGCGGTGATAAAAACAAAAATTCGTAGCCTTGGGGTAGACCTAAAGCAACAAAAACAATTTATTTATTTTTTTATCGCCTGTGGATATGGTCCAAGGCATAAAGTTACTATTTGGTCGCCTATGGGTACAATCTGAAGCATTAAACTTAGTATTTGGCCGCCTCTGGTTGACTCAATGGCAACAGATTTTCAAAATTCGTCATTGACTAAAATTTGAAGTGACAAACTATTCAATTTGACAACATGAAAAGCTCTGTCCTCCCCCTCTATCTATCCAAGGGACAGAAGGGCAGAGGCTTCTGGTGTTCCTTACAGCCAAGAATTCTTTGCACTAAACTTGCAAGTCGAATATGAGTTTCAAGCATTTCTTTATGCAAGCTAATAAGTTAGCTATCATGTTTCAATTTTCTTATTAATAAATTAATTAACTTTGTTATGTAAGTAAATTAACTGTGTTTGTCATTAAATATAGAGAAACATGGCAATGCTAACATAGGTTGCAGCAGCAATTGAATTTTTAATTCGTATTTGGTAAGTCATACCACATACGCGTGGTATATATCAAGTAACTGAAATATAAATATTTTTAGTATAATTGACGTCAAAAGAAAAGTTTGTAATATAATTAGAGATACCGCATTCTAATTATTACCGGAAATTTAATTAATTATATGGATAGATAAGTAAAGTTAGAATATGATCTTTCTGATTATTCAAATTGTCAATTAAAAGTGCAAAAAAGTTGAGATCTTTAATATCGAATTCATGCCAATTTTATGTATTTGAATTCTGTTGGGCTGATTGTGGAATAAAATCTTCTATACGCAATATAAAGTAAAGAGGACCTGCTGTTTCCCAAGAAATTCCAATCATTTTTTTTTCTTTCTGAAAAGTTGTTAATCACTTTATTTGTATTAAGTATTTTACCAACAATTTTCTCGTTGATTAATGATTCAAACATAATAAGGTAATTTCGCTTATTATGCAAAAGCATATAAAAGGCATTTCAAATTGTTTTTAATGACTGGAACATTATAAGAATTTCTAAAAAATTATTGTATGTAATAGTAAATAATAAAATAAAATTAGAAGCAAAAGCTAAAATGTAATGAAACATGGCGAGAAAGGTAGCAAAATGGTTACGTCATGTTTACTACTTGCAGATTATGTCCTTACTTTTTAAAACTTTCAAATTCTTGCATACAAGCAACACTATATATATTTGCTATTATGTAAGCATCTTGACCCTTTTAATGTTATTATAATTATCGTAAGGAAAGATGAGTGATATATTAGATTTTAGACAATTATTTTGAATTAAATTTTCAAAGGTAAGATATTAATTGATTATCAACAATCATCTTCATTATCGTAAATTGTGATTTATCCATCTATAGTTATGTATGGTCATAATGCATTTTTTATTTATACATGAGAGTGTTTATCATTTTTTTTTCTTTTTTTGCAAATATTTGGTATTGAAATGATCATTGAATTTGCTTAATAAATAAGATATACCAATTTGTTAGAATGGATTTCTTTTAGTTAAAAGATTTTAAAAAATGAAACAAAAAACTTAAGGCAACCAAAATGTTCGAAAAATTGCCTATGTTGTTTTGAAAATAACAAAATAATCAAATATTACTAATGTGTGTATTCATTGAGCAATACTAGGTGACATATGCACAAGCCAATATGCAAATGGTGTGCTAATCAAGTAATTCTATTATGAGGAGTGTTCCGCCACTATTAAGAGTGCTCTATCAATATCGATGGATTGCTATTGATATAAAGTGTGAACAACATATTGGGTGTCGAGATGTGTACAAACTAGAAGTGTCTTGAGATAAGATGAACATTTGGAAGGACTTTGATTGAAAGTGAACAAGTCAAGAAAAACAGGGGTGTTTATGATGACTTGGAGATACCAAGATCTAGTTAATGGTTGGATGGACTTAGTAATGGTGAACAAGTCTAGAACAAGGATGTTAGGTAAAGTTTTGAAGGACTATGAAGGTGAACAACTTGGAAGAGTCATAACCGCCAATATGCTTGGAATGACTGAAAGATAGAAGATCTAATTGTTATTAGGAGCAGCGGATCTTTATTAGGATCAGGTGCCAATATTGGATGAGTTGGAAGACTGTGATGACACTATGACCCATGTGGGTTTAGTAAAGATTAATGAAGATATCGACAAGCATAGAACAAGTCTACTATAATGACGATTTCATGAAGACTTGGAAGTACAGTATCAATCTTTTACAACTAGAAGTCTTTGGAATCTGACATAATCATAAAGATCAATGGATGATTGATTGCAAGTCATTCCATGTCATTTGACCATGGACAACACTAAGGCTAAGCTTAGTCGTCTATTTTTGAATTGGGATATGATAGGATAAGGTCAGATTAAAAATCTTCTAAGTATCCGTCAGATTGTAGAAAATCCTAAGCTATGTTTGGTAGGTGCACAGATATAAGATGGATATGGACACCCTGAAACAGGTTCCCATTCTCTCATGTCCCATGATTGGGGACGAGATGGGCACCCGGTGCTTGTCACTACCTAACCTCACAGTCACAGCCGTCACTGCCTAACCTCACCGCCCCCACCCCTGAGTCCTAAGCTCTCTCCATTTGGCTTCTATCCGCTTCTCTCACTGGCCATTACTTGTCTTCATCTCCCATTGCATCTGAAGATTTTGGAAAAGAAGAGGAATTCGCTTTAAAACCTTCTGTCTTTATATTGATTGCTAACACGTCCCCCAAGTAACTCTGTTCATGATTCTTTCTCGAAGAGTCTCCACCAGCAAACACAACACCCCTAGCAGAGCTTCTCTTCCCCATCTCTATTTCTTTCTCACATAGTATCCCAACGGTGACACCTAATTCATCGATGTCCACGCACAACAATTGAGAGTGCTGATGGGTTCTTTGACCCCTCCACACTACTCGATCACTACGAAGCCTTATTGGAAAAAAGGCCGAAGAAGGTTTTAAAATGGACCACTACGAACACGGTATTCTTTGTTTCTGGGCGGCGGATCTAGGTGAGCATCCTCGATGGCAAGCAAAGGATCTGCCACCGACAGGCAGGCAATGGTCCGATGGGTCCAACGGGCAAGATCGCCAAGGATGGTGGAGTTCCCATGCTCGTTTGCTTCTACTTTGGCTCTTTATTTTCATTTTTATTTTTCTTTCGCTCTATATCCTATGAGGGTCTATCCCACCCCTAGATGGGATTTTTTTTTTTATCCGGACTATATCCGGATAACTCCAAATTTCACGTTGCTGGAAACACCAAATAGGATAAAATTTATCCTATCTAAATATTTATCCAATCTACCAAATACAATCTAAGAGATTAATGATAATAAGCACACCTTGATTATGGGCGATCGTGTTGATATCAAATCCTAGAATGTTGATCACTACAAAACTAGCCGTTAACAAGGCTTGGTATTTGCAAAAGGAGTACTAGACTTGACCAGGATTAGTTCTGGCAATCCTGAACAAGAGACAGACTCTAATAAAAGTAGGTTTGACACTATTTTGGGAAACTGTTACTATCAAAGAGACATTTTGATTATTTTGACCGTTTAAAGACATTCGGCTGCTAAAAATGGTAGAACCAACAGCTGCTTAAGGGATTTTGAGTTGGAAACAATCGTTTGAGGTTGGATGGCTATAAATTAAATCTAAGAGAACTAGTGGAGTTGGGTGAAAACGACAAAATTAGTCTAGTTCTTTAGATGTTATACTTTGCTATGATTTTGTTAACACTTGCTATGTATTGCTAATAATATCTCTATAATGTGTTACTGAGTTGTGATCATGATAAAGTCAAGTGAACAAACATAAAAGGAATTAGTGTGTCCTGATAGTGTGATCTATCGGTTGATAGGAGTAACACTTGTTAATCGTAACTTGCTTTGAAAATCACTAGTGAAATCAGCTACCACAAATAATAACAATTAAGCGTGGTACCATCAGTAAATTATAGACGATAACGAGCAAGTAAAAGGATAGCAGACAGAGATCCATAGTGTTCTCTTGACGAGCTTTCACACTCTAGGTCCTTTCTTTCCTCTCACAATGGCAAGGGCCGAGACCAAATCAGAGGGTCATGGCGCGACTAGGTCCCTCCGTTCTGATTGGGGCTGCGGCAACCATAGATCTTGTCTTGCAGCAGTAGCCACGATGAGATCTGGGGGATGCGTCGACGATTGGATCTGGGGTATTTAAGAAACAATACGAAGATCTTACAATTTAAACTTACTTTTGTAGTAGCCAAGCGTCTTCATTGAAGTGGGATCGACGTTGCTAAATTTAATTAATTGCTCGCAATATTCGATATTTTTACTTTGTGATTATGTTGTCGTTCGTCGAGAGCACTTTTTCTGGATCTAAATACTTACAAAGTTAATTTTTTTTACCTTGTAATTATGTTGTTAATTATTAATATATAATGTAACAAAATTGTTTGTCGAGTTTGTTCTTATTTGATATAGTAAAATAGGGATTTTTTTTTTTAATGTCATAAGCCAATCAGCATATATCCAAATAATGAAAAATAATTAAAGTCAAATTCCGATTAGAAACAAAGTCTGAGGCGACGAAAATCAAAATATCCATCTTCATGCATAGTTCGAAAAGTAAATCTAACGCCACAAAAAATCTAGCAAAGGTGACAAATTTTTCATTGCCTTCAGTACCTTTTTCTTTTACCAAAAGTGACAAAATTTTTGTCTGCGTAAATTTGACGAGTGGAACAAATTTTTATCGTCATTAGCTAGTCATGGTAATGTTGCGTTTGTCAAATCTATTGCAACAAAAATTTGTTGCCTTCGAGCAAAATAATCTTATGTTGTCGCCTTTGGTAATAAAGGGGATGAAAAACATTTACTTCCTCAGGCAAAATCAATGAAACAAACTTGACAAACCACGTGACAAAAACAAAATTTTAGGATCAATGACTATGATTTTGATATCAATATATTTACTATGAAACATATATGTTAATTTCATGTTAAGATTAAAAGTGCATGAATATCGTATAAATGTTTTTCTCCGTCTACTGACCACTACTAACCCTAATATTTTCATTTGCAATATCTCCCTCCACCTGCATTTATCTCTATTCATTCCTTTCCTCCATACGATTACCTTGAACCCTACTACTGCTTGTCCCACCGGGAAGGAGGTTTTGTATGGCCAGATTCCAATTCTAGAGTATCCGCTGGATTCTGAATACCGAACCCTATCTATTTTATGATGGGCGTGAGCTATCAAAAAGCAAATCCAAATATGCATATGTTACGTCTAATCAATTATATCTTCATAAGGTGCATCGTAAAGTATTGTATTTTACCAATAAAAAAAAAGTATTGTATTTTGTTATGTCATTTATTGTTGGTTCATTAAAAATACATTTTTTCGACATTTGTGCCAAAGAAAAAAGAAAAATCACATAGAAAAGTAAAAAGAAAAAAGGGAAAATTGAAGGAGGTAGTAGAATGTGGGAGTAGGTGGGTGAGGGCAGCATTGGATGCTCCCTATACATGTGATTAACAAACTGGTGAATCTACTTAATTTCTTCTATTTTCTTTTTTTGGAGGATAGCGCGGAGGACTTCGCGACTAAAACTGATAAAACGGCAGTCGTTCTCTTCTGCAGGTCACGAGGCAAATTTTTTGCGATGACGCTTTTGGGACGAGAAAGCCAAAAAGCGTAGATTGGAGCACGTGGCGCACTCAGCGGCACAAGAGCCAAAAACACAAACGAGCACAAAACGACAAGCGAGAAACGCCAAACCCCAAAACGCGCATGCGCACCATCGGCAGACAGCGTGGGGAGAACGGATCTTGACTCCATCTTTGACTTTCCACAGTGTCGTCCTCCGATTCCATACGGTCAGCGCTTCCCAGCCGTCGATCTCGCTTACCGCAGAAAACAAACGAGAAAGGTGGAAAAGAAAATGTCTATGTTACAGTACGCACTTCCTCTTTTTCATGAACTGGATCGATGCTGTAAAGTCACTGATGAATCGCCACTCGTGCCCAATTCTCTTTCTCTGTGCAGTCCATTTCACGAATCACCTTTAATTTGAATTCAGGATTCAGGATGGCGACTGTTGATCACTCTCTCTCTCTCTCTCTCTCTCTCTCTCCATCCCCTTTCTTTTTGTGTTCGTTAGACCCTGCTGATCAGAGAGTCACAGAGAGAAGGGCAAAAGGAGAGCTCCTGACCCACCGGATTTAAATTGCTAATTGGGCCACTATGACGCAGAAACTGAGCAACTGGGAATGAATGTCCTTTTGGTGTTTGACAGATTTCAGCGGCACATGTGCTTGGGAATTTGTTCTTTGTTTCATACTGTCTTGACTAAGAAGTGTGAACTATGGCAACCCTTCCCACTTATAAGGAAAGTCTTATCGGGAAAGGAAGGCGTCTTCTTTTCAATTCAAATTTTACAACCACTATCTACCTTCAATTTAGGGTCCTTCAATTTTACATGAGTATCTAATACTACTCCATTCAATCAATAATCTGACATGTGTAAGCATTTATCAAGTGTCCATACATTATCAAGAGTTCATCATGCAACTCGCTCTACTTAGCTTCGTAGGGAATCCAAACAATGCATCTATTACTTTTGTGACCGTCTCTTTAAGCTATCGGGTTCTAACTCCCTCTTGTAGTTATTTAGTCATATATTAAGTGCATTATTATTGATGAGTGAATTGGATAGATTTCGTGTGTGCACCCATCAGTGCAAGAACCTTAATGTCTACATATTTCAATAGAGGTGTCAAGCAAGTTAGGTTGGCATGACCCAATGTACAATGGGCTTTACTCATTGGGTCGTGCCATCTTGCCTAATAGCAACCAATGGATGATATGGATCATTTCATGCTGGCACATAAGCCTAGCATAGCCTAAGGCATAAGATGGACCATACCAAGTTAGGCATATGCATTAACTCTGCCCAACACAACAACAAATGATACGAGCTAGCATGAAGCACAAAGTAGATTATAATTGGGCATTACTTCGCTACACAAATGGGTTGAGCCATTTTGACACGCTATGATGCCAAGCATGCCAGGCATTAGGCCAAGTAGTGCTAAGTTCGCCCATTTGACAAACATCAATAGATTAACGGTTCGTTTGTTAGTTAGGATAAAATTTAGGATAAGCCAATCTTATCATATGTTTCGTTCCTTCCCAATACAGGATAAAATCAAATATAACTAAAATATAACTAAAATAAAAGTATTCCATAGGGGAGGTGGGATAAAAATGAATAGAATTTATTGTAGCCATAGTATAAAAACTATTATTCTTAAATAATAAACTTCTTTCTTTGATAAAATTATAATAATTAAATATAAAAATAATTGAATTATAATATAAAAATAAAATTCATAATAACAAAAAATAACCACCATTTTGTGTCCATATGCTCCTATTTTTATTATATATTTGAATTTATTTCTATCCTATAATATATAATAATAATAATTAGCAGTTATATTTATTACATATTTTAGGGATATTAGTATAGTTTATTATTTTAAAAATAATTATTAATAATGATGGTAAGGAATAAAAAAGAAATATAAAAGAGAGGGAAAATAATATAAATAATAAATAAATAAAAATGAAGTGGGTGAGAGAGTTATAACACTATATTTTTGGGTGAATGATTATATTTTTCTCTCTTACTAGATTCAACATTGGCTGACTAATCTCCCTCTTTGATGTTAGTGAAGCTTGTTTACATTTCTTGTCAAAGTCGAACCTTTGATTCTGAAATGCTACATGAGCTCTTTGCTATTTGAGATCTTTAGATTGTACAATAATTGTAGAATTATTGACGAAGGATATCTCCGTTTGTGCATTTGTTGTTTCTTTAATGGTGAACTGTAAGATATTTTTAAAATCTCCATTTGTGCATTTTTAGATTCATTTACATTAATATTCCATTCATACCAAATACTGAATATAATATGATATGAAAATATACAACTTTATTATTGCAATTTATCAAATAATATTTATGATATAGCAAAATCCTTAATTTCCATACTCGATCATATCTAGTTCTATCTTGACGAAAAATTCAAGTAACCAAACGCAACTTAAAAGTAGATAGAAGTGTGAAGACAATCGAATCTCCTAAATAAGTTTAAAGTGTGACAAGTTTTTTCGTCGACTTGTTCAATTGCCATCTCTCTCTCTCTCTCCACCTTTGACAAATCAACCATGACAAGCCATAGAGATACAAGAGGCTCAATCTTCCCCACAGATAGAAGCCTTCAATCTTGCCCCTTACAAAGTAAACTTTTTGGAAAATTTACAAGAGGCTCAATCATGCAAGGAGGCAGGGCAAAAGTCTGAAAGTAAAACTTAAAAGTAGAGTATGACCAACCAAAAAAATCTCTCCTTTGAGTCTCATCTAAAGTGATGGAGGCTTGTGGAAGACAAGTGATAGCTCAGTGGTGGTTGAGAAAGCCAAGTCATCCTTGGTGGTGGTGGTGGTGGTGAAGAGAAGAGGCAAGGGTAGTGAGGGAGAGGTAATTGAGGAAATCGCAAGCATAGAAATATTAAAGGGATGATGTCGATCATAATGGGGCCGCAATCATGAAGACCACGGTGCGGTGGAAGGTGATAGCGGGAAAGGACACTTTTTTTTTTTGGGTCGGCGGCAAAGGACACTTGACTAGGAAGTATTGAGAATGAAGTAAAAGGTTCGAATTTTCCATATTTTTATGCTTTGATTTTGAATTCTTCTTTTTTGGGTCTTTTTCCTCCATGGCGCCCACTTGGCGCCACCGGGATAACATGTCCTAAAAAATAATTAAAAACTGCATCACTCAAATACGATAGAATTAACAAAGATATCTCATTGCATTAGTTGATCAGGTTTTAGGATACGATTGTACTTTCAAAATAAGTTTAAGATTTCAAATGCATTTTTTTTTTTTTACAATTGTAGTTAAAATAATATTTGCTTTGTGAGCAATCCAAGTGGTCCGAAATGTCATTGACTAAATGCATCATCAATAAATTTAGGCCTTTATTGCATGAAGGTCCAATAATTTTGTACATGATTGCAACTTAAAAATCTGAAGACTTGATTTTATTCCATGTAATCAAACATAGAGGACTTTTGATATAAGTTTTTTGAAGTTACCTTTATCAATTATAATTTACTTTTTTCTTATGATTTGATAGATGTATAACACACACCGTCTTGTTCCTTCCTAATTAATTTTTTTTTTTTTTTACTAATTTTCTTCGCATGCATAGATGCATCTTTTTGTAGTGGAAAATATTTGAAGTCATCATGCTGGAAAAACAAGCGTTAGAGATATTTGTAAAATTCCATTTTAATGATGTTTTGTAAATTTTCCTTATACTGATATTGCAAATTGAGTTCACAAAGTCCCCATCTCATTCATCAACGGTGGAAAATTAACACTAATAGCATTTAGCTTTAGCCCCATATGCAATGTCATAATTGAAGTTCTAATTCATTTCCTCGAATTATTTCTAAATGCTTAATACAGTCTTTAAACTTTCAATTTATTTATTCTAAACCCTCTACTATCCATGACAAAGTAAAATAAGTCCAAATATTCACAAGTTTTCATAATTGTACTATTACTTAAATTTCCGAATATATATTTATATCAATTCTTTTTCTAAATCAACAAAACATATGCTACTCTTTTATTACTTTTTTGGTCTTTATAAATATTACATTAATTTCATTAGGTAAAGCTTAGCGTTACAGTCTCTATAATTGTTAGAGAAGAAACTCATTTAGAGTTGCATTGGGTTGATATATTGGTCTAAAACTTATTCCTTATTTTTTAGGTTGTGTTAGCTTCACAGAAAATAGACTTTTTGGAAAACATTTTCCGAAAGATGATCACTTGCATCTTTTACAAAAATGATGAACGTAATTTTTTTCATTATTTACAAAAAAATTCTAGACATAAATTGTTGTTCATAATGAAAACATTTTTCATTGACTTATTCTCATAAACGATCATTTTTTGGAAAATGAATTCCAAATCACTCATTTTCTGCGAAACAAATAGATGCTTAGATTATTAAAATTTTCCATAATCTAAGCCATGTTGTCATTATTTTAGCTTGATAAAAAGTTTAATTTATGTGTTTTATGTTTTCAAACAAACAAGGAATAAGATTTAGTATGAGTATCTATAGATAAATTAATATCGTTTCCACATATCCCTATGAAAGCATTTCAACATTAGCAAGAATATTAGCTTGATATGATTCTAATTGAGGTTTTACTTTTACTATTATAAAGATTACTTAAATGAACTATCGCAATATTCTAAAGACCAGAAGGTAAAGAGTAATAAAAATATAACATATCTTTTTCTTGAAATAAGAAGATATTCTAAGGTCTAGGTTATGATGTAATTATGAAAGATTGTGAATTTACTGAAGTACTAATTTGATTTTGTTGAAAATTGAGGGATTATATCGAACATTTAAGAATAGTTCAATAACTACATCAAATTAATTTAAAAGTCATCCTATTAACCCATCACTGGGTAGCTATGTTAGTTGAGAGTCCCTCTCTCATCGCAGAGATTGAGAGTTCGAAACCCGTAATTGTTAGCGATTTAAGTGGGAGGCCCTAGCGATGAGTTGCTAGGTTAGTCTCCTCCGAGGTATAAAGGCCTGGCCCTCAAGAGCTGTTCGGGCATGGGGGTCCGTGATGGAGTCCTCAGTTACCAAAAAAAAAAAAAAAATTAGGGACTATTAGTTTCATTTCACCCATCAACTTTTTTATATGGAACAGTAACTTTATAGTCGACAATTTAGAAACCTTTTGATTTTGCATTTTTCATTAGCAACAAAATAGACTTGGTGTGTTAGGAAAAAAACCTTTTTTATTTTTTTCTGGCCAGCAAAATAGACTTGGTGTTTTAGGAAAAGGAAAAGAAAATGGTGTTTTGGACAGTGAAGAAAAATCAAACTGGTCTTACTCCTTATCCACTTATTTTAAAAGATCGAGAGTCTCCAAGATTATGATAAATTTATCGTATAGAGTTACTCTCAATGACCACATTGCCCCTCCTTAAAAAATAATTTACTGAAAAAACCCAAAAAACCTAGTCCGGCCCTCTCTCCCACCATTTCCTTCTACGACCACCTATGCCGTTACATGCCTCTGTCGTTGCTGGGTTCTAGTAAGCGTCGCTGCTCGGCCTTAATCACCATCACATCCATGTTGCCACCACTAGTCGCACATCTCCATCGCCTTGTTTCTCACTCTCACTAGCGGCCTTTCGTCTCAACTCCCTCTCTCTGTGCCTCCAGTGATGTATGTCGATGCGCTTAGTTCGGCCCCCACTCAAAGCCCTTCACATCTATCGCCCATCCCGTCAATTACTTGAGGTTTGCCCCTCCGCCTCTATCGATGAAGGCACATGGGACACGATCCCTCGTTGGGGTTGTGACCACCGTGCCAGTAGGCCTACCCTAAAGTGACTCAAGATCTAAGGTCACGATATTAGGTCCAATATCATGACATGTAGGTCCGAGGTCGCGGTGCTACAGTGCTGCCTTGAACAAGGACAAAGAGAGATATTGAGGGTTAGAATGTGCTGACCTGTGGACGTTATAAAGGATAAATTTTAAAATTATCTCCTAATTTTGGACGATACCAATTATTTTTAAAAAATTATTACGACAAAAGAAACGAAAAATCAAGCATAATTTCTACAAGAAAAGTTTGCCTAGATAAAGACTTTTTCCTTGGTAAATACTTTGAGGAAAGCAACAGAAATTCAAAAGACGAAAAAATTTAAAGCGTAAAAGTTCGTGAATGAATATCTGCTCGTGCGTTCGTTCGTATACTTACCTAGTTAATCCCACACGATGCCAAGCATAAAAACAAAAAAGGAACCAGCAGAAACGAACCCTCTAGTGCCTATTGAATAATACTGAACTTAAAAAGCCGTGAGACCAAAAGAAAAAGCTAAAGGAATAAAACAAACTTCACCTGCCGATACTTCTAACGTAGTCCTCGTCTTTTTAGGGGGTGTCAAAAGGCAAGCAACGTTATAGAAGGTGTGCTGGTTTAACATCATTTTTATATCTACTTTAATCTCTCCAAAACTTTCACGTGTCGGACAAAAAGAGGCTTAGTTGAATAATCCATGCATGGACCAGTCCCATATTAAGAGAGATTCAGCATAGTCTTTGTTTAACTCGCCTTTTTTGTCTTGATCGAACTCGCAACAGGACAGGCTTTAAACCCCTAAAGAGAAAGAAAGACGTTTGGGAATCGTCGTTGTGTGTTTCCGTGCATTGCTGCCTGCTGCATATTTATATTACCGAAAATCCCCCCGCAAGTACAGGCGTGCTCGATAATGTAACGAGACAAACATTTGGAAATTTTTCTGAGTCTGTCCAATTCGCTTCACTTTCTGCGCCAGAAGTGCTCGCCCTCGTATGAGGCGCTAGCTTTCCTCTTTCCCTGTTCTTTATTTCTTTTTTGGTTTAATGACAAACATGAATAGAAAATGCCGAAAAAATCCACCGATTTTATCTTAATTTCGCTTTTGCACCTCGATTTCTAAAACACATCACTACACCATGAAGCTCTAAAGTTTTCGGTTTTCCTGAGGAGTAATCTTTCCCGTACATCTGCCTCTACATTTGAGAAGTTGTTTTGATTTAAGGTGGACAAAAGTTAGGAAATCCAGATAAATCCGACCGAACCGGCTTAAATTTTCAAGCCGGAAGAGGAGCGGACTAGTCCCCTAGTGGGTCTTGAAGTTTTCACTCGGATCTGAAGCATTTTTGGGCCTAAGATGCTCGGGCCCAAATTGGCCCAAAACGCAAGAAAAATATAAAATTAAAAATTTCAAGGAAGTCATTTATTAGTTGTACACCTCAACAAAATCATAAAATTTGGAATTAACCATCAAACTGTCACTAATTTCTCTCCCTTTGGGAGAGCTTTTCCACTATTTTGGTTTTTACCTTTTACAGGGTCCTATTTTTTATTGGGTCAGTATTCTAAAAAATCCTAAACTGGTACACATGTGATAAATTTACTCAAAACTAATTTTTTGATAATGAAAAACCCCAAACTGGTATACTAGTGACAAATTTACTCCAACCGATCATAAAAAATCCTAAATCGGTATACTTGTAATAAATTTACCCCAAGTTAATTTATTCGACCGCCAAAAATCCTAAATTTCGTTAAATTAGATTAATATCATGAAAAATCACAAAAATTGTATAACTATAACAAACAGAGAATAAAATCCAAACGGGTACACTAGTCAACTGTCACGTGTCATTCAACTTAGTAATTTGTAAAATTTAACGGAAACTAACAAATGGCAAATTCGTCACAACTATACTAGTTTAGGGTAAATTTGTAGTTTGGGGTTATTAGTTTAGGATAAATTTGTCGCAGATGTATCAGTTTAAGTTTTTTGAAGGTATTAACTCTTTTTATATCATCTTGGCTCAAGTGTATAGAATGAAACTCAGTTTCCTAACTATTTCTGATTTCTACCAAATAAAGAAAAAGTATGTTCTGTACACTTTTAGTTGCGTTCATTTATTGCTCAAGCTATCTTCAATCTTATGCAATTTTTAGTGGCTATCGTTCATCTTCAATCTCTATTCTCTTCAACCATCTTCAACGGTGTTCCAGCTATCTTCAACCTACCTCGCTCTCTTCCTTTATCTGTGTTCATCTTCAATCTTAGCCTCCTTTCTTCTTTTTGGATTGTCATGTTATTTCTAATTCATTCTTGTTAATCTCAGCTGCTTTTTCTCCAGCTTTATTCAGTAACGTTATTCTTCTTTACCTCTGCTCAATTTTATGTCTCTTTCGTCTTGTTATTCGGAAATTGCTTCATCAAGCAATTACAAGGGCCGATAACATCCTTTCCATCGCAGACGAATAACAGAGGCTACGGCTCTGAACCTGGAGGTGGAGGGATAAGATTTCATAAATGTTCTTTAGGTGGGTGAGGTCTTAACGAAGAAATCCTTGAATTGGAATGCAATGCACAATATCTTGAAGAAGGCTCTCCTTGGGATCAGAAATTTTAAAAAAGGATTTTAGCTTGCGAAATCCCTATTTTATATAAAATCTGGTTTAGGCCGTGATCCTGATGAAAATCAGGGGCCTTTCCAAAGACAAAAACAAATGAGTTCTCCGCATGAATATCGATCACATTATAGAACTCACCTTGTAGAATCAAAAGGTGCACGTTACTTCTTCTCATGCACTATTTGCGATCAATCTGCCCATTTTGGACAAAACTGTCCTAATGCTATTAAAAGGGGCAACAAAATTTCCCGGGTATTCAATTCAACATCATCTTTTGTCTCCAACAAGATATTACCAAATGCATAGGTACCAAAGAAGAAATGAACTTACATTTTCATGTAGGCATCCGACCCATTGAAGATGAAGAGATAGAAATGTTATCTAAATAGCAAACTCATGACACATGACCGAAGTACTAGTTAAATTCGTGACTCTCACGTGAGCTGATGGGGGATTGGTAATTTCCGGAAAAAAAGGCAAAGGCAAAATCATACAAAGGAAGTATCAAGCTTGGAACTCTAATCATTGAACGTATGTCCCAAGTAAAGGGCTTGAATATCAACTTGTTGAGCATTGGCCTACTTTGTGTTAAAGGCTACAAGATAAGCTTCAAAGAAGGAAAATATGTAGGATTGGACAAAATTTAAAATAAAATTCTCCGACGAAAGGTACGAAAGCACATACTTATTAGATTTAGATGAAGCTAACCTTCTGCAGGATCATTGCCTTATCTCTGCTTAGATGAAAGCAAGGTGGCACAAAAAGCTTAGGCCCTAGCTAATTTAATCGCTGGCTTTATTTCTGAAGGCAGCCACCGAAATCATACATTTCTTTGTTTTCGGCTCATCGATCCTCGAACAAATTGATTTTTCTTTCGGGCACGATAAATAAAAGGGAGAACGGACGACTATTTTGACATTCTGGAGAGAGCTTGTGAGGACTTTCCATTCCTTCGCCTTGAGGACCTTCCATTCCTTCGGCTTCATAATCCAATGGGCATCCAAAAAGTCGTTCGCCATTTTCTCTTGGCTCGGATGTTTTCGTTCTTTTGTCCTCTCCTTCACCAAGCTTCCGACAGTCTTCATGGCTCGGCCCATGTCCCTCCCTGTGTTCGCCTTCGAATATGCAATGACGTCGGGTTATATTGGACGTACCGGCCCGTTCCCTGACCTTTGTTCATAGCATCGAAGAACTCACGCTCATCCCTTCAACTTTGGTCCAGCAGAATCCAAGAGAGGAACAGGTTTTACACCCCATTAAACTCCAAACCTTTTACCGACCAAAAAAAAAAAAAAACTCCAAACCTTTCCATAGATGGAATATTGAGCGTTTAATGACAAAAGAATAAGAATTGAAAGAGAGTGAAGAAAGAATAGGATATAAATGGAAAATAGCTATTAACCGTCAATTCATTCCATCAAATTATATGGTACTTATTGCTCAAATCTGGTAGTTAATCTGAAATGATATGATATGATAGATTTTCTTTTTTTTGGGTCAAAATATTATATGATAGATTGGGCAAGAGAGGGAGAGAGGTGATGACTCAGCAAAATGACTAAAAAATAAAAATCTGATTTTGGGTAGAGAAAGCTTGAGAATGTTCTAATAGCTTTCGCTTTCATATATTTTATAGATTGAAGTTATCTCAAGAACCTCTTTGGCTTGAATGCTAATGGGTCTTCCCAAGCATTCGAGCTTCTTCCGATAGACCATGCCCCCAAGAAAACTTGAGCGTGTCAGGTATTGATGATCCATCTCTTTTGGCGTCTTTTAGAACATTTCTTGGAAGGAGTTAAGTCATTGGTGAATGCAATCTTGTGTTTAATTTGCCACAACTTGCAAAGAGAAAATATTGATTTTATAAGTTATATCAGAACAACAAATTGAAATGGAACTGAGATTGCGACACGTGTCGCAAGTGGGGCCAAATATCAAACAAAATATTGAATTGAGCCGGCACTTCTCTCCTCTTCTCTCCATATAAATTGAGAGATCGTTCTCTCTCTTCCCTACACACTCTCTCTTCACCCGACTCTCTCCCACCGAGCCCTCATCCGACCGACGAATCACCACGCTTAACCGATGAACTGCCACACCTCCCCTCTTTCTCGAGCTCATCCTACACTCTCTCTCTCTCTCTCTCTCTCTCTCTCTCTCTCTCCTCGACGCTCTTGACTCTACCCCATCTTGCTCCCTCCGTCGAACCATTGAGCCCTCGTCCAACAGACGAGCCATTGTGCCGCCCTCTGGCTCCACCTTTGGAATGTCCATTGCCTCCACCATCATCGAACCATTGGCCCCTCTCTCTCTCCCTCGGAGTCACAACCGAGCTCTCCTCCAACGAACCACCGTGCAGCCTCTGCCTCCACCTCTGCCTTGAAAGGTTGCCTCCGCCGTCGCCGAATCACAACAAACCACCGCGTCGCCTCTGGCTCTAACTCCCATCCAGCAGTATCAAACCACAGCAGCAACTGAAGAGGAAACACCTGCCCAAACTAAGGCACGAGCTGAGGCCAGTATGAAGATTAAAATGGAGAAGTTCTCAAGATTCTGAAACTCTTCAAACATTTCTGCTTAAACACGTGGAATAAGATGTGAATAAGCAGATCAAGGATTCGATAGAGGCCTCTTTAGGAACAAGCAAGGCCAAAGTTTTGTCTTACACTAAGGGCGCGTTTGGTAACGATTCTGTTCCCGGAAACTGATTCTGACAAGAAATGATTATTTTTTATTCTGTTCTCGGGAACTGATTCTATGTAAAAAAATGTGTTTGGTAACTGTCTAAAATTTCTGATTCTGGAATAGAATTGCATTTGATAACGTGTTTATTGATTCTGTTCCAAATTAATTTTTTTAATTTTTAAATAATTTTTTCTACTTTTTTTCTTTTTTTCTTTTTTTCTTTTTTCCTTTTTTTCCTTTTCTTTTTCATTTTTTCTTTTCCTTTTTCCTTTTTCTCCTATTTTTCTTCTTCTTCTTATGGCCGGTTGCCGGACTAGTGACCGGCCGGATGAGGGCCGGCGACCTCACGCAGCGTCGCCGGCCCTCGGCGAGGCTAGCCCTCGTCGGCCGAGCCTCGCCAGTGGACAGGCGGGCCTCGCCAGGGCTGGGCGAGGTCGAGCCTCGCCGGTGGACAGGCGAGCCTCACCGGGGCTGGGCGAGGCCCGCTTGGCCACCGGTCAGGCTAGGCGAGCCCGGCGGGCCTCACCTAGCCCCAGCGAGGCTCGCTGGTGGCTGGGCAAGCCTCCGACAAGCTTGCCGGACCTCACCTTGGCCAGGCGAGCTCGCCGGACCGGCGGCGGTTGGCGGCGGCCGGTGGTGGGTGGCGGACGACAGTCGCGGGATGGCGGAAGGCAAGAAGAAGGGTTTTACTGTGTTGATTCTTTTTTTGATTCTCGGACGCAGAATCAAATTTTTTTTTATTCTCTAATCTTCTCCAAAACTGATTCTGGGAACAAAAATTTTACCAAACACGATTCTCGTCCCAAACTGATTCTAGGAACAAAAAATCAGAATCAGTCATTGTTTGGCACGTTGCCAAATAGGGCCTAAGAAGCTTAGTAAAGAAAGGTCCATCCATTTGTCGTACTGGGGTCAAACCAATTTGTTCCATATGTTGATTAAACTGTGGAATCTAAAAAAAGCATAAAGGTTCCCTGATTGTTCGATGATCAAACCATTCTCATCCCTAAGCAGATTGAGTCGTATAATCCAAAAAATACCTCTCGAAAGCAATAGCGAAACAAACTCTAGAAACGAGTCTACTTGGATAGCGAGAACAAAAGCCTTAAACTCTATTGAGGAGGGCTTTCGTCATTCGCAATCTAATCCTTGGGTTCTGAGAGAGAAGACAACAAAGTCCAATGCAAAATAAACTTTGAAGGGGCCAAAAGTGTTGAACTTTCTGTAAGCACTGATATTTTCCAACACTCTGATAAGCTAGATGGAGATTTGGTCTTACTAAAAAGCAAAGAAAGCATTTCATGTGCTAAGGTCAGTGAATACTAAAGGTGCATTTGGTTCAGTATTTGAAAAGCTCATCGGGAAAATGTAAAATAGTTTAGCCTAAAAGGCTTTGGGAAAAATGCAAAAACTGTTTGGTAAATTCTACTTTGAAAAGCAACTTTGAAAGAAATGTTGTTTGGTAGAAAATACATTTGCAAAGCCCATTTTGTGATTACTCTAAATATTTTAATTTTTATTTGTTTAAAATTAAAAAAAAATGTTTACGACTTTTTTAATTTATATTTGACAACAATGTTAAAGATGTTGTATAAACAATTTTATTCAAATTATTATTATTATTTTGCTAAAAAAATCAAATGAAAAAAAATTGTGTGTTCTCTTTCTCAATTACAAGAAGAATGCTTTCATTACAATAAAAACATGAAAATATATGCTTTGAAGAAAGAAGCTCATTATCCTTAAAAATTACAAACATCATTAATTATTTCCTAAATTCATAGCTATTTAATCACGTAAACGTGCCATATCATATGCTACATCATCATTTGAAGCATTACTCTCCTCATTTACATCATCAAAATTCGTTGTATATAAATTAGTATCAAAATCTACTCTAGCAAAATGTGCATCATTCATGGCATTTTTTCGTATATAATATTGCAAAGTCATTGTTGCTATCACAATTTTCACTTACTTTATATATTGATAACTTGTCATACTCTTTAAAATCTTTCACTTATTCTTCAATACACCAAAAGCTCGCGCAATTTATGATCGTAGTGAGGAGTGAGCACAGTTGAACACTTCTTTATAATCCGTCGGTTGAGGACCTCGTTGAAATTCAGGTAAATGATATTTAACTTTTTAATATGGCCTCAAATAACCCGTGGGATTTGGATGTCTAGCATCAACCAAATAATATTTACCTACACAAAAAAGTTGTAAATTTAATCAACATATAACATATACATATATTAATGTGTAAAAACCATTAATTAACAAACATTTCGGAGGATGATGAAATTGTAAATCATGTCTCCAAATAATTTCATAAAATATACGAGTATCATGAATTGTTCCCTCCCAACCGACCCAAACATAAGTAAATTCCATGTTAAAATTACACACGTCCATCACATTTTATGTCGGTGTTCCTTTTCGACCAATAAAATGAAGCTGCTCACTCGTAAGTACCACCGCTAGAATATGAGTATCATCTATAGCCCAAATGTAATCCTAAAACAGAACAAGAATTCTATTTGATTTATATTTAATTCATATTTTCTATTATATAATCGTAACTTACCTTAGAATGTGGAAAAAATAGTGTATTATTCCCGATCTTCTTTGGAGCTTCCTTGAATTGCCAATCGAATAGTTGGATGAAATCTACTCCCATTTCACATACTTTATTCAAAACTAAGCTAAATAGCATGCATATGATTTCCCTAGAATGTTGAAAGCGCTCTTATGCTAACCTATTACCTATATTATGTCCTAAAATATGAAAAAACAATCCTAACATTTCTACAACATCAATATTTCTAGATCCTTGCAAACCATATTGTGTCACTAAATCATTCATTAAATTTTTAAACAGAATTCTATCCATTCTAAACATTTGATAAAACCTTTTAGAATTAGCATCCATATCCATCAACTTTCTTAACTATGCATTTCTTGTATATGATGAGGTCATGCACGATATTTTTCGATTATATGTTGCTTGAGAAACACGGTAGGTATGTGCAAGTGTACAAAGTTGTCAATATTCTTCTTCCTCTTTTTCATAGTTTTTCATTTCAAGAAAATTATCTATAACTAATTAAAGTAACAAAATAGAATTAGAATAAAGGGATAATACCCTGAAAAACCCCAAACTGGTACACTTGTGACAAATTTATCCCAAACTATTTTTTTGACCATGAAAAACCCCAAACTGGTAAACTTGTGACAAATTTACCCCGACTGACTATAAAAAACCCTAAACTGGTACATTTATGACAAATTTACCCCAAACTAATTTATTCGACTGCAAAAAACCCTAAACTAGTAAATTTGTGACAAATATACCCTCTGCTAAATTGGATTAATACAAAAAAAAATCATAAAAATTGTAAACTGTGACAAACGGAGCGTAAAATCCTAAATTGGTATACCGGTTAACTGTCACGTGTCATTTAACTTAATAATTTAATAATAAAATTTAACGAAAACTAACATAGGGTAAATTTGTCACAAGTGTACCAGTTTGGAGTAAATTTGTCAAAGGTATACCAGTTTGGGGTTTTTTGTGGTCAAAAAAATAGTTTAGGGTAAATTTGTCACAAACGTACCAGTTTTTGGTTTTTTAGGGTATAACCCAATAAAAGATATAACAAATTATTTAAATCATTCATCAACAAAAAACACTTAGTATTATATATATATATATATATATATATATGTATGTATGTATGTATGTATGTATGTATGTATGTATGTATGTATGTATGTATGTATGCAAACTCCACTCAATAAAAAAAAATCAATTGGAAACAAGTCTGACACTATAGCATAAATATGTCTCACCAACTAATGCAAATAAGTAGTGCAAATATGCATCACATTACAACAACATTACATATGAAAAAAAAAAATAGCAAATATTCTAGTGATGATTACATTGTGCGAACTTATACTTGAGCCATATGACTTGATCACCATCCTAGTTCATGAAGATTTGTCTATTATCTTTCTTTTTTGAAAAATAATTTAATGCAAAAAAAATATAACTCTTGGTCTTGCTTAATCTCGAGTATAGCTTTCAACGTCTCTATGAGTTCCTTATAAGGATCAAACTCTTTGGTATAGCTTCTACTTTCAATAGCTAAACAAATTCTTTCCATTTGCGTTGATAGCTTATCAGTCGTACTCAATTTCTTTTGTTTCTTTCCTTGAGATTATTACCTCACCGAACTCTGTGACATTCTTTTATCACTTTGATGTTGTTCACTAGTCTTTTCATCCACCTCGCCCTCTATGTTATCATCAATAAATCATGTTGAACCAATGATGTCAAATTGTGTGGCCACAACATCCTCATCAATAACATAAGCTTTGTGCATGATTCCATGTGATGCTTCCAATAGCAACAATATCCCTAAATATTCTATCCAACAAAACTTGAAGATCCGGATGTATGTCTTTTGTTCTAAAAGCTCTAACCTTAGAATTTTCCCGTTATAATAAACATTTTCGTGAGTTTTATAGAAAAAAAAAATATGAACTTAAAAAAAAAATAACAAAAGAATAGGAAAAAATCTGAATTTTCCTCTCTCACCATTCATCACTTGCATCAATGGTATTCTTTTTTTTAATCCCATCCTAATCCAGTTTCCTTTAGGACCAATGTCCTCCATTTTTTCCAATCTTCATTAAAATTATCCAACTTACTCTTCATTTGACATTTATCATAATTTGACCTTTATCATACTCTTTACCCCTTGGATCCTCAAACTTCTTAATTATAACCGTCCATCCATTCCTTTATCATACTCTTAATTATAATCGTCCATCCATCCATGCCATTGTCAATTTATTCAACGAACAACTTACAAAAGGTTTCAATATCTTCAAGGCTCTAAAATGCATTTTCCTTTGATGAACTTGCCATCTACTAATAAATGCAACATAAAAAAAATGTAATTTTAGTTTAAAGACAATAGACAATCACACTGAATTGCTTTTTTCAGTTTTAGATATTCATAACCTCAAGCTAAATTAAAAAGTGAGTAATCAAGAGGAAATAACTTTAAAAGATGTCAACTTAAACTTATGAGTTAACATTTCTCATGTAATGATTACTACTAACTCTATTATATCATTGATTTACATGTTAATACCAACCCAAAGGTTTGTCTTTTATAGGTTGGTGTAAGATACTATTAAATTAGCCAAGCTGCATAGTCATATAAGCTTTTCCCTCAAACCATTTGAGAAAAATTATAATCCATATTATTGTAAGAAGGGATTTCATAATTCTCAAGAAAAAAAATCATATGCAAAATAGCCGACAGAGGAAGGGACTGACTTTTAAATTTGAGAAGCAAAACATCAACCCAGGCATATGCCATTATGATTACTTATATCATGGCAGCCTATATGGGTGAAGCTTTTTTGCTGGAGTGAAAAGAAAATGTGAAATTGACAAGTTATGCATACATGAAAACAAAAAAAGAAAAAGACTTCATGAACTCAATAGGAAAATGACAATCAACTTAACCTTGCAAAATCAATAGTGACTTTACCTGATTAAAAAATTTTACAAATTGGCTTTGTTAATTGGCTTTGTTAATAATAAGCAGCAAAAACCTTGGCTTTGTCAATAGTAAGCAACAAAAACTTGATTTTATCTGCAAATGGCAAAAAAATCAGCAAGCTTGAACAGAACAAAGGTATCTTCCAATTACACAAGCACATAAAAGAAAGGAGGCTGCACACATTAACATTCTAACAATACAACTAAAGCAAGGAGAACATTAATGAAACTTTTTCAACAAATCAGAGTTATCGAGATAAACATTGAGTTCGAGATAGATAAATTGGGACTGCTTTTAAAGACAAGCAGCAACACTAATTAGGACTTCCCTGCCTTGGATTAAACTAGCAATGAACATTTTCCTGGATGCAATCCAGCTAGATACGACATTTACCCATGTAATCTTAACATTTCACTGTTGTAATCATTTAGATGCATAATTCTACAAATATGTATCTCCAATTGTCCCATGATGCGATTTCACCCAGCTCTTGTCTCCATTAGACACATAATTTAGGCTAACAAGCAAGATCCTAGGAATGGACACACTCCAAACACTTAGGCACGAACACACTCCAAACACATCCCCTGCCACATATATGGTCAAGAACCAACCAAGTATTAACGGAGGAATGAATTCCTTTTGAGAAATAGGAACCGAAAGAAATCGCCTTTACTAAATCAACAACACCAGTCAAACTTAGCACGCCTTAGCTAATTACTAAGTCTAAAACGTTACTGAGTCAAGTCAAGTAGAAATGACAAATGACAATAACAAGCAAAGAACAAATCCGTAGCCACAGCTCCTCTTAAATCAAATGGATTATCATAAAAAAGTAGCAAGAGTTAAAAAGACAAGGTGAATCAAGTAAATTGACTATGGAGCAAATTGACTCAAAAGGCCTCTTCCAAGAAATGCAATGATGAATAACCTATTACTTAAACATGCCAAGACAACAAACCTCTATAATTCTTTAGAGTAGAAGAGGTGGCATTTCATTTGAAGAAGGCAGTGCAGGATATAGCTTCCCTAACCTTTATGGCTCTAGAAGAAGAGATTGATGTTCAAAACCCTTGGATGAGCTTCTCTCCACCTCTTGAGCAGTGTAACTATTTTTTCAAAAAGTATGCAATTGAGTTCAAATTACAAGTATTCGGGCCAACAATAACTATATAAAATTATGTCATATTTTTCCAATAATATTCCAAAACCAAAGGATGACGAGTCAACTTGAGTCAAACATACCAAAAGCAAACATCATTCCCCAATTTAAGGATCGTTTATCATTTTGAACACAAGTAGGCATTTGAAAATAGATACTACAAAGTGGTACTGGAATCAGGGGAAAATTCAAGGAGCGTCTCCACTGCCTTATTTTAATCTCAGTAAAAAAAAAGTTTCAGCATGGTGAGGCTCGCAAAATAACCCAGAAGAGGGTTTTCTTTTGAACAAATAATGTATATAACAAGGCCCTAGATGGAGCAAATTCTCTAGGAACAAAAGGAGCATATGTCGATTCCCTCTCGGCTGTGAGTCTTTGTGTTTTCTGGAATTCCTTCAAGACTGATTAGAAATCTTTTGCAAGCTTTGCATCAGTTATTTTCTTTGCAACCTGCAGTTAAAGAAAGCAGTCAATACCACCTCCCAACTACAGCAAAAAGGTTTTCTCCTCTGTATCACTATCAAGGCCGGTTTGCCCTTTATCAGAATCAACATCTGTCTGTTACTATGCAATCTACACAAATCTACGGAAGCAAGTCTGACATAGAGAGAGTATGGAAGGTGAGATGTCCAAGGAGACATACGCTAAGTTCAGCATGGTGATCAGCTTGGCTGGCTTCCCTGAGTTTAGCCAAAGTATCCTTCACCAGCTGGCTAATACGCAACCTTGTTTTGTGCCTATAATGGAAGTCAATGGAGTCGAGTCTAGTCAAGCAGCTTCGAGTGAACACTGGAAAATAAAAATACCATATTTACTAGGAGAGCAAAGGAGTCATAGGGAAGGTAGGTCCTCCTGAATAGAATGGATTATCATAACAAAGTAGCACGAGCCAAAAAAGAAAAGGTGAATTGAGTCTAGGTGTTGGATTGTGCGTGTAACATCCTGAATTTTACCAACCCTATAAGTGTAATCGGATTGTTAAGGGCTTGGATTATTTTAAAGCAGGCCAGAAGACAAGCCTGATGAGCCGTGAGGAAAGTGTGGGTTTATGTAGTTAGCGAGCCACACGAGTTAGTGAGATGGGCTTGGTCAACCAAAGGATACGATATGGACTTGGGCTTGGCTTGGAGTGGGCCAAGAGTTGGGTTCATTAGAATGGTAAATTAAGTCTAGTGGGTCGTGAATTATCGTAGGATGAGCCTGATGAGCCAGAGACGGGAATTTAGGCCCGAGCGCCTTACTTTTCGATTAAGTTTATATATTACCGCTATGAGAGATTTAGTTAGAGATTTTATTAAAAACTTATAAGCGATTGTAATTCTATTGTCAACCCCTAATTTTAGTAATTTCTCGCGATAAATTCTTGTACGTAGATTAGTGCTGAGATGTTAACACATCATTTTGATTCGTGCGAACTCATAGATTTGTATAGTTACAAGGGAATCGAAATTTTATGGATTCGAAACGAAACTAAGAAACATTAGAAACTAATAGACCAACTAATGACATGGATTAGGAGTAAATTGTTTTCGAACGCCAGGCGTTGACCGTGAAGAATGAGGCGTGCATGGAAGCCACAACACCCTTCCTTCCTTTCGGTTTTCCCCCCCCTAACCCAAAGCTGCAGAGGAAACATAATGATTAACTTGCTAATGATTACTTCTCTCCTTGGGATTGAAAACAAGAAATTTGCACACACTCATGGCTTCATCTTCCTCATAATTCACACCACTCTCTCTCTCTCTCCAAAAACAGAACCGAAAAACTCTCTCTTTTCTCTTTTCTCTCGCAGCTCGAGCAAAAGCCAAGCCCAACAACTCCGGCGACTTTGCTTCTTCTTGCGTGAGTTTGAAAGCAAATTCTTCGAGAGGATTGAGCCACCAGCGAAGCCAAGTAACCAATAAGGAAATGGTGAGTTCCTAAATTAGAATTTATCCGCTATTTGTCAAGGGAACTTGCGAAACATGCTGAATGGTGGAGGATTAGATTGGATGATTATGTTTTGAGTTGAAATGGGCTAGATGAGCACTCAAACAAAGCTATGAGTCCTTGCATGTCATGACAAGGCTTTAGATGATTAAAGAATCGATGCGAGGGAGCTGAGTTTGGTCGAGTTGGTGGAAAGGTAACTGCCAAGTGAAGATATGTGTTGCATGTTGCTGTGGATGAGTCGAGATGTGAGTACTTATCTTGATTCGAGCTGTGGATTGATGTGTGTAGGCAAAGAGCTACTGAGGTCACTTTAGGTGCTGTTGGAGAGGTGTCGGGGTACTAAAAGAGAAGTTATAGATGAGATAAATAGCTTAGTTCAGCTGTATATGAGAATAGTGGTTCGAAACATTCTATTTGGGAAAGACAGAGATGGAAAACTTATTAGCTATGCGTCGCTTGGGATTTTAAAGATGTAGTTAAAGGAAATAACTAGTTTACTTAAGAGTATACTAACTATTTTAGGTTTCGACCTCTAGTTATAGTGTGATTCTTGCGAAAACGTGTTGGTGAGATCATTTTTCCTTAGAACAGTAAGCTGATCTGCAGAAGACAACAAAACCTTAGGTAGTTCTATGAATTTTTTTTGTAATTTTCTAGATGGAATTGGACCTTAAACTCTCCATGAAAGTTGTAGGAAACATCTTTAGGAACAACATATAAAAATTTGAGAACAAACGGTCAAGGTTTGGGCAGTGAAATGATCCCTCTTCTGTAGGTACTCAATTTGGAAGTTGCTGCAGAATTTTAGGAATGAAGACGGCAAGTTACTACTCTTTATACATTAAGATATAAGATTAGGTCTCTTCACAAAAAAATGTTAATCTATGTCTCTTCTATAACATACTAAAATTTCGTAGTATTTCAACAAGATTTGATGTACTTTATGCTCCTGTGATTGAAACTGCTCGTATAAACTTATATCCTGCCTTGACCCGAGATAGTGCAATAGATGTTGTACCCCTTATAGCTGATTTTCATGACATATAGGTAGTTTAATGATCTTGTAATAATGGTTAGTTTGTGCATGAGCATGCCTCTTCCATAATTTGAAGTATGGTCATTGTGTGGTTATAAATTGTGGCATATGTGTACAATGAGAGCGACATGAATGAAGTGTTGTGTGAGCATGAGTCCTGCTTGAAGTAATTGTATACTCTCGAGATCTTGAGCATGCTGTGATGTCATATTATTCAAAGGTGTAATGTGTGGAATGTGTGCTTCAAATGAGTAAGAGATTTCCATCGATACTAAGATGCCAGTGATGCCCGAGGGGGTGGGATGCCCATGCTGTGTGATCTTGGCTGCCTCGGTTGAGTGAAACGCCGGGATACCTCAGAGCAAGATGCCCCTATTTGTGATATGGGATCCCTTGGTTGTGGGATACCGGGATGCCTCGGAGTGAGATGCCCCATGCTAAGTGATCTTAGGATGCCTCAGTTGTGTGATACTGAGATACCTCGGAGTGAAATGCCCATAATAGCAATATTGTGGAAGTCTGGATATGGGATTCTGAAAGTGACTCGATCAGGCCGGCTTGCGTTCCGATGGGTAAACTGATCAAAGGTGGACTTTAATATACACACTATAATGTAATTCCACTTAGCATGTGAGTTCGCCTGCTACTGTTGCATTTCATCTTGGTTCAGATTAAGAGCATGAGGTATACATGTGCATTTAGCATGTTTGGTATGGAATGATCATTCATGTGGCATTTTGGTATTCATTTAGTTATACCTGTGAGAATCCTGCCTGAGTATGTTAAGTTATTTGGTTGTGTTCTCTTGCTTTCTTTGACAACTGTGGATTGTCTAGTTTAGGGTCTTATTATTTCTTTACCGGGCATTGCTCATTCCTTTCTATTTTTCAGATCGTTAGTATGGATGTACCACCGATTGCTCATTATGGGGTGATAGCACGTATCGATGTATCTTTCCATGACGTGTATGATCCCGATATCGAGCTGACCTACACGAGATATGAGGCTACACTTTGGATGGATGATGGCAGGATAGACTAGATTCCTATGAAGTTCATTGTGTGGTTTGTAAACCACGAGGGGGAGCTGTTTGGCCCTCTTCAGTTCGGTGCTGGAGGACTTGGAGCCAGGGCAGGAGGTTCTTAGGCATCCAAATCGTAATGAAGCCGGAGAAGACATCTTTTGTTTTTTGGATGGACATGGGCTAGTGTGGGGGTAGTGAAATTAGGAACCCTCTCACCCTTTTCCCTAGGCTGTTTACTTACACTTTTGATAAGAACATGTAAATATGTTGTACATAGGTGAAGAACTTGTAAGTAATGTAGGTCAATGTTTGTAAGCCCGAATACTTTTTAACAGGAAAGTTAATGAAGCTCCTCATGATCCTTATATACGTTCTTAGTTGGATTGTCTAATACTAAATGACAGGACTATTACAAGGTGACCTTGTGTTATAAAGCTTTAGATCTTAAAACGTTCATGTTATACATGCTAACCAATTCTAGATGGATGTTATAGTCCGATAATTGTAATTAACAAGTCATGTCAAGATGATAATCCGTATAATTTTTGCTTGCGCTTAGTATGTGATGCTACTGGGACATCACAGTGCGGGCATGCAATTTCAACGGGAACAAAATAAGGAGGACACTCAGGAGAGAAAAGCAAGAGCCCAAGAATAGACAACTTGTCCCACAAGAGGAGAGTGTCCTTGGTAGTGTCGAGGGAGTTGGAGAGGCGGTAGAAGGAAGCGATGGCCATGTTGATCTGGAATATCCCAGAGGTGATGGCCTGAGTGGTCGCAATCTATGGAGAGGAAGGAGAGGAGTCGAATGCGGGCTGTTACATCCTCCATGTTGGGATTCAATGTCGTCCTGGAAACTCATGTTTCGAAAGATCGAAGTAGGAACAAACCCATATGAGGAGAAGAATCAAGCGGAGGAAAGTCAATTCCTTTTTAGTGCAAGATATGAAGGTAGCGTTGAGGGAGAAGCAATTGCCACACCACCCCCAGCAACCACCACCCACAGCAAGAAGCTTCGTTGGTCCTTTGGCCAGGTAATGATTAGAGAGAGAGAGAGAGAGCGAGCAAGCTTACATGCTGAAGGTGCTGGAGACAATGTCGTTGGTGGATCTAAAGGTGGATTCAATATCGAAGCTAATGCTGAAGTCGGCGTCATTGTAAGGCTCTCAGGAGAGTGTGTGAGGAGTTAGGAGCGTGATCATTTCTGGAGGAGCTACAAGGAGAAACCCTAGATTTTGTTTTTTAAAAAATGGTTAAATTTGGATTTCTGATGATTTTTGGAGAGTAAAAAATGAACTCCACAAAATTTTATTAATCAAGCCATTCAGCATTCCAAAAATGCTGAAAGCTCAATATTAGTCTCTACTAGCATTGAGCTTTCAGCCTTCTCAATGCCAACTTTCAACTCAAAGCTCATTGGGAAATGGTTGTCAAACACCCAAAAATTTTCTCAATGGGCTTTCTAAATGCTAAACCAAACGCACCCTAAAACTTTGAAGCTCTTTCGGTCTCACTTTTGTCCCTAGGCCTCTACTTTGGCTTTTAATACAAGTATAACTATTTTTTTTTCAACCAAAAGTTGCTATAGGAAGTGAATTTTTAGGTCCCTTAACCAAAGCTGGAGCCAGCATGGTGGTTCATCACAATTCGGTGACGGCGAAGGCAGAGGCCATGCGGTGGTCCGTCAGACAAGTGCTCGGTGGTTCGTTGGAGAGAGAGAGATGGGGCAAAGTCGAGAGTGTTGGGCAAAGAGAGAGAGAGAGAGAGAGAGAGTAGGATGAGCTAGAGTTAGAGGTGTGGTGCGGTGGTTTATCATTGGGTGAGGGCTCAACGGGAGAATCTTAGGTGAAGAGAGAGAGAGAGAGTTCTCTCAATTGATATGGAGAGAAAAAGAGAAGTGTCCACTCAATTCAAAATTTCATTTGACAGTTGGCCCCACTTGAGACACGTGTTGCAACCTTAATATCCTTTCAATTTGTTATGTTGACACAATTGGTGCGGCCAATATTTTCTTGCTTGAAAAAAGGAAAAAGTACATGGATCGAAACCATATGGACTGTTATTTATGTGAGCCAAATTGTGGAGCCGACATGATCAAAAGTTCGTATGGATTAGACAAGATTTAAAAAAATCATACGATATATTTTTCTATTCCTTATACTGCTCTCTTTGACCTTCTATTTTTCTTAATTGAGCGACATGATTAAGCTTTTGCCTTCGTAGCTTGGGTTCGTGGTGTGGCTCCACCATTACCCACTAAATGGGGCGGCTCGTGGTCTCTGATGAGGGAAAAAGTAAAATTCTTTTTCGGTAAGTAAGGTTTTACTGATGGCATAAAAGGTAGGTGAGCTACCCTGCTGCATGCTCAAGTCATACAATTTAAACTACACCCTAATACTGACATAAGAACTTGTAGTCGCCCAAAGATATTTGTGCCGTAATAACAACATTTTTAAGAAGTGTACCTTGGATAGCTTTTTAAATCCTTGATACAATAAGATCAGAATTAATAAACCTAAGTTCTATTTTCAAATTATTATTTATGAAAATCTCACATCTTGTGCTGCTTGTCATTTTCTTATTACTGGTTCAGAAAATAACTAGTCACCATGGATGATATCTGAATGAGCTCACCCACTACGTTGCTTGGGTATCACTTTCAAAGGATGGAGCTTCCTTAGTGATATTCCCACCCGCTCTCTTATATCCAGGGTCTCCAGGGTCAAACCATCGCCAAGTTCCCAGTCGAAACGGTAAAGAGACTTTGCAAGACCAAGATGAGCCACCTGATCCGCCAGTGAAAGTCCGATGCACATTCTTCTGCCTGATCCTAATGGAATCAGCTCAAAGTTTTGCCCTTGTAGTCAATGTTAGATCCCAGGAACCTCTCTGGTTTGAATGCCAATGGATCCTCCCAAGTATCTGAGTCTCTTCCAATGCCCTATACATTCACGAAAACTTGGGTATCTTTGGATATATCAAAGCCCATGAAATTGGTATCTTTCAGAGCATTCCATAGAAGTAATAGAGGTACCGGTGGATTCAATCTTAGGGTTTCCTTCACCACAGCTCGCAAAAACGGCATTTTTTCTATGTCGTTCTCTTCGAGCTTTCTGTTCAATCCAACAACTTGGTCAAGCTCATCTTTGGCCTTTTTCATTGACTCGGGTTGGCGGAGTAGCTCTGCCATCGCCCACTCGATGGTGCTGCTCGTAGTCTCCGATCCAACCAAAAACATTTCCTGCACTATCAAGTAAGCCGATTTAGTCCAAAACCATGTCTTGCTGGGGATCCCACTGAATTTGATTTTCATGCTTGACTACAATGTCAGTACAACACCTTTGGCAACTGTTTCCACATAAAAGTTTCAACGCAAAAACTATTACCGCTACTTTTATCCTAGCAGTCGATTTGATTTTAGCAAAATTCCGTGGGTCAATGTCAATGTCAATGTTTCTTCACTAGACCAACGTAACTTAACTAACATCGACTCACTGTCAATTTAATTGCGTTGGCTTCCTGCAATTAACGTTGGTGCTCGACTGTGGAATATATTTACAATCATTATCAGATCACATGTGCTTGTCAATATGTTATTTGCTCCTTCCCTCTTGACACCTGAAGTGTTCTATTAATCAGTCAATAGTCATGATCGTACTGACTTTCTTTAGTAGATGACTTTGCATTGTCATTATGAGCCGACTTAAGGGATTTCTCTTTGTTTCAGTGGTCTTAGCTCTTTTTCATCAACATTCACTCAAGTTAATGTCATATTTAAAGCCATAGTTAATGTGTGGTCAATGACATCAATTCTTAATAACGTTAGCTCTTTGATATCAAAGGTTACTTTTTTAGGGTGCCGATAAATTCACAGAGCAATTACTCATTTTAGGATCAACAGAAGAAGTTGGTCGATCATAGTCAAACCTCTTCTTTAATCTTAAGAGTTGTTGCTTTTGTACGTCTACTTTACCTTCCGCAAGTAAAGTAGCCTTTTCCACGACCATTTACGAAAACATTTTACAATTTGAGTGTGGAGATTATTATATAATAGGAACTCATTACTAATACAGAGATATTGCCCTGCTTTCCTTATTTGGCCAATCTTGGCTCGTTTATGGGAGAATTACCAATTCAGTCCTAAACCTATTGCAATTTGGCCAATTCAGTCCTAAACTTTTTTTTTTTTGGCCAATTTAGTCCTAAACCTTTTATAATTGTACCAATTCAGTCCTTCCGGCCAAAATTGGCCGGCCGGAGCTGACGTGGACGCCGGCCGGAGACAGTTGGCCGGCAAACAATTTTTTAATAAATTTTTAATTTTTTTTCAATTGTTTTTCAATTTTTTTTCAATTTTTTTAATTTTTTACCTTCTTCTTCTTCCTCTGGCCGGCCGGCGCCGGCTGGGAGGCGAGGGCCGGCGAGGCCGACCTCGCCGGCCACCGGCGAGGCTCGCCCCGCCGGCCACCGGGCGAAGGCGAGCCTCGCCGGATCCGGTTACGGCCTCGCTAGTGGCCGGCGAGGCCGCCGTCGCCGGATCCGGCGAGGCTCGCCCGCCATGGCCGGGCGAGGCCGAGCCTCGCCTTGGCCGGGCGACCGCGGCCTCGCGTCGGCCGGGCGAGGCTCGCCCTCGCTTGCCACCGGCGAAGGCGAGCCTCGCCCGGCGGCGAGGGCCGTCGCCGGATCCGGCGAGGCTCGACCTCGCCATGGCCGGGCGAGGCCGAGCCTCGCCTTGGCCGGGTGACGGCGGCCTCGCCGCCGCCGGGCGAGGCTCGCCCGCCCGCCACTAGCGAAGGCGAGGCCGCGTCGCCGGATCCGGCGAGGCTCGGCCTCGCCATGGCCGGGCGAGGCCGAGCCTCGCCTTGGCCGGGCGACGGCGGCCTCGCGCGCCGCCGGGCGAGGCTCGCCCGCCCGCCACCGGCGAAGGAGAGCCTCGCCCGGCGACGGCGAGGCCGCCGTCGCCGATCCGGCGAGGCTCGACCTCGCCATGGTCGGGCGAGGCCGCCGTCGCGGATCCGGCGAGGCTCGACTCGCCATGGCTGGGCGAGGCCGAGCCTCGCCTTGGCTGGGCGAGGCTCGCCTTCGCCAGTGGCCGGCGGGGGCGAGCCTCGCCAGTGGCCGGCGAGGTCAGCCTCGCCGGCCCTCGCCGGTCGGCCAGAGGAAGAAGAAGAAGGTAAAAAATCAAAAAGAAATTCGAAAAAAATTCGAAAAAAAATTAAAAATTATTAAAAAATTGTTCGCCGTTGTCTCCGGCCGGCGCCCACGTCGGCTCCGGCCGGCCAATTTTGGCCGGAAGGACTGAATTGGCACAATTATAAAAGGTTTAGGACTAAATTGGCCAAAAAAAAAAAGTTTAGGACCGAATTGGCCAAATTGCAACAAAGTTTAGGACTCGAATTGGTAATTCTCCGTTTAATATTTATTAGCTCGAATGCCTAACAAAAACAAAAGATATTTTTTTCTTTGTGGCACAATGGACCTATGGATTGTGAGGTGTCAATGAATTGAAAAAAAAAAAGCATTTATTTTTATTTTAACATTAAAAAGATAGTGTTAGAAAGATTCAATGATTGAATTTTAGAATCATCTACTAAAACATTTCTTAGACGTGCGATATAGCCCCCACAGAGCTTGCTGAATATTGAGATTAGGAAGAAAACACTCAAGAATATGATATTAAGGGGAGTTAATACCTTGAAAAATCCCAAACTAGTACATCAATGATAAATTTATCCCCAAACTAATTTTTTGACCACCAAAAACCCACACTAACACACATTTAACAAATTTACCACAAACTAGTATACTTGTAACAAATTTACCCTCCGTTAGTTTCCGTTAAATTTTATTATCAAATTACTGAATTGAATGACATGTGACAGTTGATTAATATATCAATTTGCGATTTTATTCTCCGTTTGTTATAGTTTTACAATTTTTTTTTTATTTTTGTGGTATTAATCTAATTTAACGAATGGTATATTTGTTACAAATGTACCGGTTTTGGGTTTTTGGCGATCAAATAAACTAGTTTGGGATAAATTTGTCATAAATGTACCAATTTATGGTTTTTTATGATCAATCAGGGTAAATTTGTCACGGGTGTACCAGTTGGTGTTTTTCATAATCAAAAAATTAGTTTAAGGTAAATTTGTCATAAGTATGCCAATTTAGGATTTTTCAAGGTATTAACCATATTAAGAATGGTTGGGTAAACTTGAAGGATGAAGTGATCACTCTTGGCCAAGGTGATGATGATCGAGCCTTTGCTTGATGGAAAGACTAGCAAAAACAAGCAGAGAAGGGAAAAAAAAAAGCCAAGGCATCGGTGCAGAGACAATCGACTGAACCCCCACGACCAAAAAGATCGCCATCCTCAGTGGAAATAGCTGCTTCTACTTCTGAAGGTCTAGCTCAACTCCAAATTTATGTGCGAGAAATCAAGCCTACCATTTCTTCTATCTCCCGATGTCTGGTGAAACTTAAGCGAACCATTCTAGGCATGGATTGGTACAATCCCCTCCGCTAGACCCAGATAAACCGGTTTAAACCCAATTGAGCTAGGGAGCAATGGTGTTGCAGTAACGAAGACGGAGGCAGCGGCGGCATTAATCTTGAGGTGGACTCCATGCCAAGGAGCGTCAATGAGAGATGCGCTCAGTCACAGAGGAGACTGCTTGGTCACGGGCTCGGTTGAGACTTTGGTGAGAGGGATGCCTTGATGGTGGAACTGCGAAGCGCCGGTGGACGTCTCGGACAAAGGAACATGAAAACACTTAATCAAAACGCTTTTAATGATGTGCCTGGAAAGAAAGAGAAAGGGGGAGGAACGAAGATTATGAGGGAATAAATTTAAATTTCTCCCTCTCCTCATCTCACAAATAATGCAAACTTTGATGAGTAGATTAAAAATATGTCATTAGATTAAATTAATCCTAATTACAATCTAAATCTTTTTAAGTTGTGGTTTGTATCAAGTAACGTCCGCCGTCCGGCGTTGTTTAGGGGGATAAGCAGCATGAAAGTCCCACACCTAGCCAACAACTTCTTTCCAGCCAATAAGGGGAAGAAAAGTACAACAAATTCTTTAGATTCGGTTTTGCCCTTTTTCCCTAGAAAGAAAAGGGTAGATAACTAACATAGATCATAAAATGTAGAAGTTATTTTAAGCAATGGATATGGTATGTGGCAATGATTGACATAATTAACCGACCAACGTCAAATGTTTGCTCACTATGAATCTCACTGGCATCACGTGGAAAAGCATTTCATTTCTTGATGGTCGGTGTGACCATGTGTAACTATTACGTGATTCGATGTCACACAGAATATCTTCTCAAAGAGAGTTGGGAGAATTTGGAAGCAAGAGGGCAGCGAAAGTTTGACCTTCTCCAACTGAGCCCCAGATTGAATTCCCCTTTCATTAGCGCGGAGTAAACCCGCCGGTGGGTCCAACCCAACAGTTGCATTTAGAGATTGAGCAGAAGAACGCCCACCGAAGCCCAAACATATACTTTCGCTAGTTCTCAATGAAAATCTTGCCTGGTGGTAAAAATTCAACTTTCACTCGTATTCTTGTCCATCTTAGTGTTCTTTTCCGACTTCTGACTTGTAAATTTCTACTTTTCTTTCGTATATTTTTGCGATCTTAGTTATCAAAGCCATATGTATTTGTTAGATTGTTTGATCAAGTTCTTCTGTCTGACATAGTCTCCGAATCTTCAAAGTATGGTGAGGATAAGACATGTGGATGCCTGCCCAAGTGAAAAAATTTAGTCAATATAAATATCCTCGGAGTATGATGAGGATAAAACTTTGCCAACATAGATGCTCATGGAAAAAAAAAATTCATGTCACACCCAGCCGTTAAACGGGTGGGTCGGGTCGGGTTTGGGTCGGGTCATTAATGGTCCGACCCAAATTGACCCATTAACCCATTTATGACCCATTTATGTTTAATGTAAATTTTTCGACCCAAACCCGACCCGACCCATACCCAACCTATACCCGACCCGACCCAACTCATATTAATAAAATATTTTCATATTTAACAAATTTAGAAAAACTTATTCCTATGTTTTTTTTTTTTTTTTTTAAAAACTATATTATTAAAATACTTCCAAGCTTTTATATATATTATTTTTTTAAAATTGTATTGCTAAAATAGTTTTATACAATATAAATTTAATGGAAAATTTTTATAAATTTTAAAATAATTATTTAAAAAAATCGAAATTTAATTATTTTTTTAAAAATAAAATTTTTAATTATTTTTTTAAAAAATTAAATTTTTAATTATTTTTATTTTATTTTTAGAATATAATTTTCTTTTTATTTTCTTTTTCTTTTTTTTTTTCCTTCTTTTCTTCTCCTTCTTCCACGACGGCCGGCGGCCACGCCACGGGCGAGCCTCGGAGCTCGAGCTCGACGGTGTCGGGCGAGCTCGAGCTCGCCCCTCGCCGGAAGCGGGCGAGGCTCGAGCCTCGCCCGACGCCGGCGAGCTCGAGGCTCGCCGGATCGGCGAGGCTCGAGCCTGCCGATGCGGCGGGCTCGAGTCTCGCCTCGGCGAGGCTCGAGCCTCGTCCGGCGAGCTCGAGGCCTCCGCCTCGCGGATCCGGCCGAGCTCGAGGCTCGCGGAAGGAGGAAGGAGGAAGGAGGAAGGAGAAAAAAAAAAAAAATGAAGAAAAAGAAAAGAGAAAATAAAAATAAAAAAATTATAATTTCGATTTTTATAAAAGTGAAAAGAGAAGAGAGAAATTATAATGTTTTTGTTAAAGATGAGTTTTTAACCCAACCCATTTAAAAACCCACTTAAGACCCACCTATCTTAAACCTTTAATTGTGAAACCCATTTAACTATCTTTTGTTATAAACAAGTGACCCATTTATGACCCATTTAAAATTTAAATGGGTCATAAATGGGTTTGTGACCCATTTTAACACCTCATTGTCACATTATGACATTAATCCGAACCATGTCAACTAGATTTGGTCGGATTTAATGTAGAAAGCACTTCAATATAATATATGTGAAAACAAGATTTATTAGAAAAACTTACAATACGAGAAGTTGATTAGAAAAAGTGTAAATGTATAAAGATCGAAAATAAATTTTTCCTTCGTTTCATTTAAGTGTCAAGAGGGATGTTAAAGTTAATCATTTTATAATGTTTCTACCTAACTACTTAGTTTTTGGACTGCAAAGTAGCATCATGGAGCTTCTCTTTGAGATCAGACATCAGTATGTTCTCTCATCTTTTTGCGGAGAAAATGGCACTGCTCTCTAAAATTTAGACCATCTGCACCGTTTAGTTGAAAAATTGAGACTTCTCTCTTCTTTTTTTTTTTTCTTTTTTTTTTTATTTTTTATTTTTTTATTTTTTTTATTTTTTATTTTTCTTTTTCTTTTAAGTAGTAGAGTGATACTTGAGCTAGTTTTCTCGCACCTCCACCAATCCACCTCTCCAAATGGTCTTAAGGGCGAACTCCCCTACAACAGCCTGATGCATTAAGGATTTTACTCTGAGAATATTCTTAACAAGATTTAAAGTCACAATCACAAAGAAATGGGCAAATTCTCTTATCATCTAAATCAACACTTGGTTGAGACTTTATTCTTTAAATCTCCATTTTCTACTATTTTGGTCCATAATAGTCATTTACAATGTTTGTCTCATCTCAATTCTTGCACATATATCTAGCACCGCGGAGGAATTATTCTCTTCCTTTAAAACCATATATACCATGTAGAAATTCTAATCCTCAATGAAATGAGGATCAAGGACTAAAAAGCCCACAAAAGTGAAAGCTCAAGGACCATGACCTCCATTCTCAAAGATCAGGAAAAAAAACTGTGACATTGCTCCAACTTTAAGGATCAAGGACGCAATTTTTGTCCTCACTTAAATTCCACAATTAGTGAAAACTGTCTAAAATGACTTGTGTTTTCATTTTGACAGTTATTTCAATTTCCCAAATTAAATCGGAAAAAACTGTTCATAGATATGTTTAATACTTTTACCGTGATTTTGTAATCAATGAACTACTTTGAAGAAACAAAAAAAAAACACAATATTGATTTCGACGTGTGAATTAGAAGGTTTGATTTCACACCACCAAGTACAAAAAATTTTCTGTTTGAGCCAAGGCCACCTATTTGGATTTACCTCATTTTCTTAACATTGAAGAATTATTCGTACCCTGACCTTTATTGGCACACTTTACATGAGCCATTAGATTATATAGAACCCAAGTGAGACCCATAAAAGCTAATGGCTCGTATCAGATGAGTTGACAAAGATTGGAATCACTCAAAAAAGCTAGGTATCATTGTATTTACAACGAATTTTCTTGTCATGAAAATTAAAAAAGAGAAAAGAAAAAGAAAAGCATAGTGTCCGTGTCCCTTTTTTTTATTAGTAGAAAATGCGATTGAGGTGGAACAACACGTGCTGGGAGTGGCTCGAAAGGTGGGAGGACTCGGAAAGACCAACCGCAAAAGTCAGATGCATAATTGAGGATAACTATTCATGGGATTTATTAAACAAAGATTCTTCTTCCCTCTTGCCTCTTTTTCCCCCTTGACGTGTGGTGAGAGAATGATCCAACAATGAAATGGACCGTGAAACTGCCCATATCCAGTCAGACGAATCGGTCTAGGACGCGGCAAAATGCTGTCGCTCAACATTGACTGACTTTATCGATCGTACTTGCTTTGGACAAAGTCCATGGGGGCGAATTACATTTATTTTCCTCAAATTTTGAAATTTGTTGCAAATTACACCTGACATTATAACTTTCAAGGTGTCCTCCTTGGATTGTTGACATCAGTTGCAAAGTCCTCTTAATTTTTAGTTAGAGTTCCAACCATGTGCTTATTACGTGAATAATTCGATCTCTTATAGAGGACAAATGTGTTTAACAAAAGATGATGAATTACATTTTATCCGCCCTCCCCTCTAAGGTTTTGGCATATATGGCTTGTCGCCTCCTTTCTTTTCAATTCTCTAATTTTCCCACTAGCTTATTGGGATGAGTTTTGGAACCACATTGACCTCAATCTTGACCTCTTTTTTTAAAAAAAAATCTAATCTCCACTAGAGATCAGCTTAAGCTAGTTAAGTGAGGGTCATCCTGCCCTTGCTTGGTACATGCATGTGGCCATGGCGTAGCCTCTACCAACAACTATCATGTGTTTACTAACAAAGTAAACAGGTTAATTTGCGCTAATAAATAAATTGTGTAGATTGTATTGTATCTTGTATTGTTATGATTTTTCTCTGCATCTCTTAAGTTGCTTTATGACTTAATCTATATTGCAACCCTTAAGAGGTCCTTTCTTGAAAATTAGATACAAATTATTGTTGTTTTCATGATCGCTTTGAAAAGTTTGGAGGCCACTATCGAAACGCACTAGTATGCTTATTTGATTAATTATTCTAGTTGACCAGAGTCAACACTACAGGTGACATGGCTATTGACTTCAAGACTGTTGGGTAAAATTGCAAAAAAATTCAAAAAATCACGAGGCACCTTACAACAATTGCTAAAATTTAGAGGGCAAAATGCAATTCACTTCCAAGAGTTTCCCTCTTTAAAAAGAGCTAATTAGTTGAGTGACAAAGCACATGATTGGACCACTGGTTAGAAAATGGTCAGAGTCCATGCTGGGGGGATATTACAACTGATTTACATACTGCCGATGCACATTGTGAGAATTGAAAAGTCAAGGGGCAATTTGCAACAAGTGCCAAAATTTTGGAGGCAAATGTAATTCCCCCTAGTATAACCTGAGTAATCAAGAAAAAGAACGCGAGAAGAGCAATAAAAAAGACCAAATCCCTAGGAAAAAAAAACCTAAACTTTCGCTTGTAGATAAAAATATCCAACTTTCAAATGACCCAAAAAACCAATGAATTTCTATCCAAGGGACCAAAATACTCATTGCCAAAACTTTTCATTTAAGCAAGTTGATGTGGTATGCAACGTGGCTTATATCGAAGTTTTAGAAAAACAAACTCATAGAGAAAAGAGTTACAGTGATGTCCTAAAACATAGATCTAAAAGCAAATTTGTTCTAATTTAGAAGAATTAGAAATAATAATGTTTTAGCGAAACGGTGCCGTTTGGTTTTTGCCCACGTATTCACGGTGTTTCTTTGGCTCTTGCCGACATTTCTTTTGTACACATCAACCCCGTTAGCCACTTCACTATGTGCCACGTCAAATTGCATGAACTGAAAATTTATTGGTAGGTATATTTATTTCTCCTAAAAGAGTTGGTGAATTTTCTCGAGGTGGTTTGAAAAGTCAAGGTATCTCTCTCGTGCGAGTCGGTGGGTTTTTTCGGGATTTGGCAAAAAGAAAAAGGAACGAAAGCTACCCCGGCGGAGGTCAACTTTGGTTCCGGTTGGGAAGACGGCTCTCTAGCAACCCAGCACCACAATGTCAACGAGCTAAACAATTTTGCAGTTGTCGACCTGCACACCCGCTGAAGTTTGTCGCTTTGTCTAGCTTAGGAATAGATAATTGATACATCTGTTCATTTCAGCTCGGTTTCGTCCCAACAACTACTCCCTTGTCTAATTTGATGCTCCCACCGAAACATGGTTGGTCCCTCAAAAAAGTCTAGAATTTTAATTATTTGCATGGGCCCTCCTAGATCCAAATTTTTCAATCACCTTCCCCCCAAATTTAAAGTAGGATTCGTGATTTTGGTGTATGTTCAACAACTTCCACGTCCTTCAGCGAGTAACAGTTTTCTCCCAATACCATCCCTTTCTCCGGCATCGGGCACCTGGGAAACTCGCCCGTGATCACTCGTCTTACCAAAAGGAAACTGATTCGTCCTTCGACTACAGTAACACCAAGATGGTCCCAACAACCGAAGGTGACGCGACTGGGAAACCACCCTCCATATAGCTATGCTGCTAATCACAGGAAGTGCTATCAGGGGGCGTCCAGGATGAGTTTGGGTTCTCTTGTGGGAGGATGTATCAGGGATCCTCATCGGAACTAATGCATCCACGACAATACTACTTCACGACCAAATCATACAAGGATTCCACACATGTTCCGTGACCATTCAGTACCAATTCAACATCTGCTCGGACAAATACTTGAACCGGCACAGCACAACCATTATCGTCATTGGAGAAAATATACAATCAACAAATTGCCCAAAGTGATTTACCATTCAGTACGGAGAATAAGACAACCACCATAATAGGGAACGCAAAGTTACATAACCAAGAAAAGAATTGGATATGAAAGGAGCTATTCTTCAAACCACACTGAAAAAATTATACAAGACTTTCAAAAGATAGTTAAGTTTTCAACAAACGGGGAAAAAAAAGAAAATGAGAAGAAACTCGACAGTGGAGACTCGTTAAATTCTACAAACCCGGTTCAAGAGGCAATTTTCCCTTTCCTAACTTGACTAGTGAAAAGATCCAAGACCCATCAAATGCTAACAAAAACAGAGGTAAAGAGTAACATCTCCCAGTCCCAAAGCACCCATAAATAAATGTAGGCAAGTCACATTTACAAGCATCAGATCAGAACAAACTTTGATCAGCTATCAGCAGTGGAGTAGACTATCTTCAGTTTATAGACTCTATGTTCTTGCTGAGCTCCTCCAGCTTCTTCATCCTCAACTTCTCGCTTTCGCTCACGAGCTGTTCAAGATTCGCAATCCATCAGAATAAATGTCACGAGTATAATTGGAACTGTACGCAGAACACACGCATGCAATAACATATACACAAACAGAGAAAGGACTGCATCTCCAACCTCCATTAACTTGGTAATGAGCTGTACTTTTTCCTTGTTCTTATCGTTGAAAGCCTCGAGAGCCTCCTTGTACTCTCTCTCCTGTGACAATCCATAAAACCCAAGTTCAGTGCCAGCTAGAGATTTGGACATTAGAGAGGGAACTGATCAACGAGTTTATCTTTATCACCTTCTTCTGGCAAGAATGTCCTAGCGTCTTCAATTCCTTGTTCACTGTATCTATCTTCTTTCTAACCAGGGAAACGTCCTTCCTCATTGGATCCGCCAGTGCTTCTAGTTCCTGATTATCACGGACAATATTCACAGCAGGTGTAACATTGTCAGCACAACTTTAGAACTGAAAAGAAAACAGTACAAATTTTGGCTCCACATTCCATCTGTATCAGCAGTATACCCTTTAATCCAGACTATCATCCAACTTCACACCCATTAAAAAAAAAAAAAAATATATATATATATACATTTCTTCGTAATCGGCATCGCTTCTAATCTAATACGTTTTCTTTGTCAATCATCACATTCATTCCATCCAAATTAGTGGCATAACCTTATAATCCAGACCATCATCCAAACTTCGCACCCATAAAAAGAAAAATCTTCATAATCTGCATTGCTTCTAATCTAATTCATTATCTTTGTCAATCGACCGCGGACAAAACACAACTGGAAGCACAGGCAGAATGATTTCTCTCATGTATCATGTCAAAATCGACAAATTATTCGTTTCCAATTCAGTTAATAACAAACTTTTTAAGATGGAATCCAAAGCAAGAAAAGTTTTATGACACCAGATATCCCTTATATCCCCATTCATATGTTTGTTTGTGGCAGAGAAAGGGGCCGTTGACCGACAGTATTGGGAGGGGGGAACAAAAGCTTTGAGAGATTGCAGGACGGAAGGATTCCGTTAAAACGAGCAAGACATCTTGTAGAGAGACAGATGTTTCAGCCAAATCTGCCCCAAAAAAAAAATTGAAAACACAGAACAAAAGGAAAAATACAAGGAAAAGGATCCAAATTTATCAGAAACTCGACAAAAAAAAATGGATTCTTTTTGAGATTTTTTTATTTTATTTACAGACAGCAGCATCATTCTCTGCCTAGAACAAACAAAAGGAAAAATTTCTTGGTCAAACTCACTAATTCAGCATCGAGACCTGTGTAATATCCTTAAACAAACGAGATCTTCGCTGATACTTCCAGCTCCAGCTTCCTATCAGTCTCTTTTTCTTTTTCTTTTCTTATAGTTGACAAAAATTTCAAGAAAGAAATATCCGACATAGAAATAACTCGACAAGTATATGTTAAAAAGAGAGAACAATTCTTCGTAGAATTTCGAGTTCTAAAGGAGGAAAAACATCCGCAAACCAGATTGACCCATCTCGTCGATTCACCAGCTCTCACGACCATAAATTTTCCAAGGACTTGTGGGGGATTTTGCGTTGCTTACCTCGCGAATGGTGGCCAAGCGTTTGGTCTCTTCCTCGACCCGACCCAGGTGGTTGAGGACGCGGTCGCGGACTTCCATCTTCTTCCTCTCGATCTCCTCCTCCTTGGCCCTGAAGGTGGACAGCGCCGACCTCGACATCTCCTCGTCCTCCCTCGACAGCGACATGTTGCTGCTGAAGCTCAGGCTCCCCGACGAGTTCTGCAGGGCCAGCTGCTGCTGCTGCTGCTGGTGGGCCTGCTGCAGGGGCTGCTGCTCGCTCGTCTGCATCGTGGCCTTCTTCTTCTTCTCCCTGATCTTCAGGCAACAGAAACCCTCCTCCTTCCTCGGCCCCTCTCCGCTCGCCTCCTCCCCCTCTCGCTTTTCTCTCTCCAGTCTTCCGTTCTTTCTTTTTCCCTCTTGCTTTTGCTTTGGAATGATGGTGTGTTGGTGTGTCCACTCTGTCTCAGCCTCTCTCTCTCTCTCTCTCTTTCCCTATGGCATTTGGCGAGTGCTTATAGACGAAGCCGGCTTTAATCGTTTTCCATTTTTCTAATTTTCCGGGAAAAAAAGTGGGGAAGCCAACACGACACATCTTTTTCTTTTGGGGAAATTTTTATTTATTTATTTATTTATATATAAAGAAAAGAGAAAGTTCGAAATTATACGAGAGCGTTTTAGGGCAGAAAGACAGAAAGAGAGACGAACCAGCTCAGCTGCCACCTACTGAAAAAGATAGGCGACAAGTTAATTAACCTTTTTTTTCTTTTTTGCCCCCCCACCCCTTCTAACTTCTGATTAACGAAAGTGTGAGGGTCAAAAAAAAAGTTTGAAATTGGGGGGCGATTTTTAAAATGGCCTTTCTTTAATTCGCCGAAAATGTAACTGTCCCATTTCTTTAATTATATCCACATGTGAAAGAAAGGTTACGAATCACAAATCATCATAAATAATCGATTTGGTAAATGACTTTGAGTAAAGTGCTCTCGTTAAGCAATTAATAAGGAAAGAAAACTTTATAGTTTTTAATACAAAAATTGTTCTTGCCTCATGTGTAATCAACCGTTTCCAAAAGTGTATCGGTAAAAATTAAGTATGCTAAATAAATATTTCGAAATTACTCATTAACACGGCTCTTAATGAACTATAGAGATCTATTATGCAGTACATGTCCATATGACAATGGTCTTGTGCAACTAAAAAGTGAGTAGGCAGTGAACAAGTTTAAGGAATGAGTTTACTTCTTTTAAATATGTTATATGTATATATATATATATATACACACGTAATTTCTTTTAAAGATTTATGAGAGCTTAATTTCACTTGTCATTTTAATCAAATTGGGTTTATTTCAAACGGGTCAATCTCAATTTACAATTAAGTTACACTTAAATGTTTGCTTAACTGAAAACAAGTTACGCTTAGTCGCTATTGTTTTCTTTTCCATCCTATTGTTTTTGGTAACTATAGATCAAGCTCCAGAATTTTACATAACACCACCCAGAATTTTCATGTATCATAACTTTTTGTCTCTTTAGGTTCAATTATTGCAAAAAGAATATATGTTCATATTTCCGACTCATTCAGTACTGCAATAAGATAAAATTTCGAATTTGTGTTCCTCAACAATTTTGTTTGGCCAAAAAATGGGGACCTGCCAAATGTTATTTGAAATCCAAATGTGATCTTTTCCACACTCCACGGTCAACGCCTTGTGCAATTTGTAACTACTCGATCATAGGAGCTTTTTCGCCATTAAATTATATTAAAGTAACATTACATCAATTGAATTGGCACATCCTTTAATTGATTATTTTTACCACAAACACTGCGATAGCGATACCATTTATTAACTTATTATTAATTTTGATCAAAATAAGTTGAGGTATCGTGTTGGCTTGTTTCACAACAATGAATGATCTAAAAAATATCTTCCTAAAATCAAGCACTTATATAATTTAAAATAATTAGTCAATAAAAATATTTTTATTATCAATAATGATTTATTTCTGAAATATTTCATGGATGATAAAAATATTTTCATTCATTTATTTTTATAAATAATACTACAAGCAACCAATTATTATTCATTTTAAGCGAAAACCAACGAATCCTGGATACATTTCCAAAATCCATGATAATTTCCAGAAAACTGATAATTATAACATCTGTATGGGTAAAAATGGGGAAATAAGAGAGATTAACAAAGTTAAAGATGACGTGGCAACCCCTCTCAAAGGTCATATTCAGTGGCCATTAATGAAGGCCCTAGCTTTCACCCCCAAATAATTAGAGCAGTAGGTGGGTTGTCTCAACCAAAGTTGCTTCTGTTCCCTGAAAACCCGTCTTCTAACGAACATTGGAGGCCTTGGAATTATACCGACCGAAAAGTTGCACTAGTAAGGTTGCGTATCAAACATAAAGTCTCAATCTCTGTGTCTCTAAATGAATGAGAATAAAGCCACAAGAAGTATGGTTATTTTGTGTCGTCAGATTTTTGTAACTTATTAAGAAATGTCCCTTATTCAAGAATTTTCTAAAAGTATGTTCTTATGGAGCAATGTCTTACATAGGTGTAACTTGAGATTAGTGATGGTATGTTAGATTATCCCTCTTTTTTTTTGGGTAGTTTAGAAAGTTTCAATGTAGTAGGGTTTCGGAGTGGAATTTGTTCGGGATATGGCTTACCCCTTTCTAGTGGACTTGGTGTCGAGTTGTGTCCTTCCTATGCATTGTGACTCGTCATTGAACCGTATCCTCATGATAAATTGTGGCAATTCATCGTTGGTTCATGTCAAGCAACTATCTTCATTCTTGATTCCCTAAGAATTGATTGTCACATGGCGCTTACACTTTAGAAGCCCTTTCATCAATAATCGCCTAAATATGTCATTTTTTAGATTTATAGTTTTGACATTTCAGGTTTTGTGATTTTGGCAGAGCAAACTATTAAGAACTCTCTACACTCACTATTGCCTGCTTCTCTTAGTTTCCAACAAGTCCAACGGCTTGACACTTTTCACCTATGACCTAGAATTGCCCAACTCCAAGCGTCTCGACACTTCTCTAAAACTCATCACTGCCTACTATAATTGCCTGCTCTATCTCTCACACCCTTTTTTACTTCACCTCACTTTTGTAGTTATTTCTACCTAGCGCTAACTCTTCCATTAGACAAAGAGATCTCGAGAGCAAATCTACTTTACAAATGTTCAGTGTAATAAACTTTAACTTTACATTGCAGCGAAGGCTTTTCAAGGGCACTTTTATTGAGTCCTGCAAGTAAAGAAAGGTATTTTGAGTCTTTGCTGTAAACGTTTTGAGTGGCAATCCCAATTCCATTTGAGGAAGCCTTTCATGACAAAGTACCAAAAATTATTTCTCAATTCCTTGCAAGCATTTTATAAAAAAAGGTCACAATTCACTCCTTCCCTGTATGAAGCCTTGAAGAAAGGAGATTCAGCTAACGGTTTGGTGTGAATTAGAAAAATATGGGTCGCCTACACGCCGTCACCTTAGATGACAACTCTCTTTTTCCTTTTTTATTATCATAATCTTGGTGTGAAGTAGAAAGAAATGGGTCGCCTACACACACTATTACCGTACATCAAAGCTCTCTCTCTCTCTCTCTCTCTCTCTCTCTCTCTCTCTCTCTCTCTTCTTTTTTTTTTTTAAATTATCATGACCTTGCATAATATTCCAAACATAAAATATTAAATTTTTAAGAGAAAAAAACGATAAAATTCCTAAATTTTATCCAATGCAACATCAATAATCGAACATTTTTTATATCACTGAAATCCTCAAACTTGTTGTAGTAAAATGCCTTATGTCTACCACCAAAAATGCTAAACTTTGCCTATTGTAATATCAATACCCTAAATTTATACTACTATGACAAAAATATATTTTCTCTACCAAAAACCCCTTAAATACCTAATATGGCACCAATAATCCAAATCTTTTTTGTCTTTTGCCTCACCAGTACTCCAAATTTGTACCGGCTTCACAAAGAAAAAAATCCTTCATATTTTCATCCAAGACAGCTATTAAAAATACAATGTGGCAGCTTGCATAAATAACAGCAAGCAAACGAAGCTAATGTGGGTTTAATGTTAGGTGAAAAGCTCGAGGGTATCTTTTGTCAAATTGGTACAATTTGAGGGTATTGGTGGTATAAAAAAATGGCATATTGGTGTCATTAGGTACAATTTAGAGTTTTTAGTGACGCATATAAAGTTTGGAGTATTGGTATCACAATTAGGTGAAGGGCTTAAGGTTATTTTTTGTCACATCGGCACAAATTTTAGAGATTCGGTGAATAAAAAAAAATGGGGTCGGTGTCCGTAGGTACAGCTTAGGTTTTTTGCAATATAGAAAAAATTTGGAGTATTTATATTATAATATGCCTAATTTAGAGTTTTTTTTACAGTGTTGTTAACTCTAAATATTATTATTTGAAAAGAATAAGCCGTAATACTGAAGGGAGAATAGGAGAATGAGCAGGGGCGGCAGCTCATCTAACCCCCCACATCTTTTGACGAATGAGACCACCTTTTCCACCTTGGACTTTCAAATTTGGAACCTGTTCCTTTCTCTTCTTAATTTAATTAATTCCGATTTTTCCTTTATTCTATTGCGAGCAGCTCTTCTTTTTTTCCAATAATTTATATTCTGGGGTCCCCAGATTATTAAAGTGAATCAGCAATATGATTGAGTCAATGCGGACTCAGTAAAAAAGAAAAGAAAAAAAAAAGAAAAACTCGTTTCCATGACGAAATAATTACTCGTTAGTGGAGCTCAAAGCCTCTCTCTCTCTCTACCCGGCGGGATGAGAGGATGCCGTTGAGAATTGACACGTCGATGGTTTCGGGTCACGAACGGCAATATCAGGAATCGATGGCCCGGATCGGGCGGGAGGAATTTGATGACGGACCCAGGAATCTTGTGCACGGGTGGGGCCCACCACAAGACAAGGGAGGTGGATATTCAGTGCACGCATCGGCGTCGCTGGCGTGCAACCCTGGACTTGCGATTCCTTAAGCGGGAGGGAGGGAGGGAGGGAGGGAGAGAGAGAGAGAGAGAGAGAGAGAGAGCGAGGGAGACGGGAAACGCTCACCTAATTCCGGGCGTCACCAAGCACTTTTATTAAATTGTAATTTTTGATTTCGAGAATTTCTATCTATAAGCTCAATGATTTGGTGTCAGAGGCCCACCTCCTATTTTCAATTCAAATCCCGGATCCTTACTACCGTCTTCATTTGCTCGCAATATATTTGCTGTGCAATGAATAAATAAATAAAAAGTGTATTGAGATAAACTTAAAAACAAATCGATAAACCAAAATATAATGGGCATTAAAATGTGCATGTTAAGATAACCTCCGGAGTTGATGCGGTTGGTTGGACTGTTAAGGTATATCTAATTCAAGAGCTCACGGCCATACATCTAAATTCACTTTCAATTAAGGCTTTTAATATGCAAATTAGGATTTCAAATCTGGGAAATGAAAGTTACTTGTTCAAATCTCATAAATTACATGTAAATTATTTTGGATTAGGAACTCTAAATTTGAACTTAACCTATTTATGAAAATTTTCAGGGTGTTTTCTGGATTTTCAAATAAATTATATCTCCGCGTCATCTCACAAATAATTTTATCTTAAAACACCTAACATTATTATTATTATTATTAAAAAAGTGGGGAAAAAAAGGAAAAGGAATATCTACAGCACAGCATCACTTTCCAAGTATCAAAAGATTTCTTTTGCTTGAGAATCTTATGCTTCGATAGGCAGTTATAGCCAACCGTCTGACAGATACTCTTCCACGACCATTATGGTTTGTGGGTCGCTTTGATTAGCAAGAAGTAGAACATGTGTACTTCCGTGCAAAATTCTTTATAGCATGGAGGTGGTCGTTGTTCAATGTTTTAGATTTACGGAGGATGAGCGAGTCAGTCATGAGGCGTTGCTCTAGAGACTTCAATTCAAGCCCCTTGCCGTGTTTGACCGTACGTATATAGAGTCTGTGGAATTATTTATACTCCCATACTCATTTTGTTTACCGGATTGATTATGAAACAAGTCTACATGATATTTTCTAAAAAATCTATAGATGCAACCCATAGGGATATCTTCCAACACGCATCTTAACACAGTTTCATGAGGCATTAATCCAGAGACTTCAAATTCAAGCCCATAGCTGTGTTTGACCATACGTATATGGAATCTGTAGAATTATTTATACTCTATACTCATTTTGTTTGCGACATCGATAATGAAATTATTCTACGTGATATTTTCTAAAAAATTAATAGATGCAACCCTATAGGGGAATCTTCCAACACGCATTTGAAGATAGATCTTCTATGATACTCAGTTGTGACGTGCAATTATAAGACACGTAATTGTTAATAAGTGCCAAAACATCATAACATGCTGGAAAATTGATTTAATTTATTAGGATGTGCTATCATAATTAGACAAAAATTTTATGAAAAATGTGACTGTAGGATTCGCCATTGTACTTTAGAGATTACCCTCTCAAGAAATCTACGGACGACCACATTGCGAAGTGACCGTCGGTTATCTCTATCCTGACCTCGCCATCAAGTACTATATACTGAAGAAAACATTGAAGCACCAAACGAGATGAAGCGAGCTTTCCCTTCAAAGTCTAACCATTCTGGATTTACTTTTAACTGTTCACTACATCTCTTTGTGAACAGAAGGGTACAAAATGATCCGTGCACAGGTAAAAATCAATGCCCAAAAGTAAGATTTCAGTGGAGATAACAGGTTTTCGTTGCCCTATCATTTGTATGTCCACAAGACTAATTCCTGCTGTGTTAATAATGCTCTTCCAGACAAACTTCAACACAGCTCAAAAAAAGCTTCTACCTTCTTTGGAAATTGAGGAACTTGATTCCATACGCAAAGACGAAGAAGAAAAGGAGAACCCAAACGACGTGAGCGACCGCGACAACCGGAAGGAAGTTGTAGTCAAAACCCAGTTCTTCTTTCAAGAACGCCTTCAACGCCACGTCCTCAGCTCCGGGGATCACGAGTTGGGAATCCTTGTCTCCCACCTGAGAGGTCACGAGGCCGTAGATGGTCCAAGCCACCGGAGAGGCCCAGTAATACCACCTCCACCAGACAGGGATTTGCTGTGATATGGTTGGAGAAAAAGAGCGGGTCATGAAAATGAAGATCAAGGATAAAACAATTGGGAATCGACAGCATTAATGTGATCTGGGTCATCCCAAGACTACCTATGTTGTACCCGCAACACTAGTTCAAGCTCAAAAGACAATACAGATGACACTGTAAAAATTCTGCGTAATTTTTTCACAAGGTAAATTCTCAGTGGTCATAATCCATACTGCCACTTCTTGTTTTGTTTCCCAATGCAAATGCTCAATCAGAACTGTCACGGAGTATAGTATCAACTTCGAGATCACTTACTGGTCTAGGAATGAGAAAGCCGGAGAACAAGTTCCAGAAACTCAGGAAGAAAGACATGACAATGGCAGCGATTTGATGCCCCGGAGTAAGGGCCACAACCATCATGCCATACATAGTGAAGTAGACGAAGCACATTAGTATGTAGTAGTAGAACCACAGGAATTTGCCTGCCGTCCACTTAAACCCAATCATGGAGTAAAGAAGCAGAGTGTAAACAATAGTCTGAATTGCGACATATATTGTTTCAATCGCCACCTGCGAAATAGTCAAGAGCTCATAAGCATACAATAGTGCATTCCGGGTTCGTCTAAATGGTGTGATGTGCCGACAATATACAGCATTATCATCAAGAAACACAATTTGTTCAACAAGTATCTTGTCCTCATTTTGTTACCTGGGCAAATGCATAGGGCAGTTCAGAGTACATTCCAGCTGCCCTTTCACGGTAAAAAACTGTTCTCTCGATAGCAACAACGGACTGAACAGCGGAAGCATTGGTAGCTCCAAGAAAAAGAACGGCAGCGTACATTGCCCCCAAAAGATTCATCAGATCTTGCTGCTGAGTTCTGTTCATTCAAAAAGTTGGTTTGCTTCTAATATTAGCAAGACATAAATCAATTACCAGCATTACAAGTTTTAGTAAAATGGGCTAAAAAGAAGGAAAACAAATGTGGGACATGCTAATCTAATACAGGCAAGACTCTTACGTTTGTTGCCCTTTGTTCCAGAATATGAGGCCAAACAAAGCCCCGATTACTATGGTCATGAAGAAACGTATGGCATTGTATTGAGGGTTTCTCCAGTAAGACCAGTGTTGCTTCCAGAAACAAGCTTTGCACTGCGTAAGAAAAGATTGCGAATATTTGGTGGGGAAATAGAGATCTTTGGAGCCTGGGACCGGGGTTCTCAGTTCTTTAATGAGTTCCTGATTCCTCCTGAGATTGAAGATAAATGAAGCAAGTGATTCTGCTAGTTTTTTAAGATTATTGCAAAATAAGTTTTCTGAAGAGATCATGATAAATTAGCTTAGAAACTTACTGATAAAGCGAGGAGTTCGCATAAATTTCCGCAAAATCAACCCCCAGTTGAACCTCGATTTGTGGAGCAGTGATCTCAAGCATCCACGTGGCAGGATTATAACCATCCCTGATCTTAGGAACCCCCGGGACAGCCTGCTTTTTAGTTAGAGATGTTAGTTCCTCAAGCAAACAGGATGTGACTATAAGTTAAAAAGAAACGCTGGTTTCAAATTCAGCCGGAAAGTATTTGAAGAATGTCATTAACCGCTCAACATGATGCTTAGTGGAATTATGAACTCGCATGCTAGGGCGCTACACTACACTGATTGGAAAGGCAAAAGGGCTCACTTCAAAATATTCTATGAGCTTGTGAGAATGGCGGCCAAGAGGTCCAGTGTAAATCACTTGCCCTCCTCTTTTCATTAAAAGTAACTGCGATGAGAAAAAGATGTCCTCAGTACACGAGCTATATTGGTTGAAAAGGACAAATGCATGAAAAGCGTCCAGAGGAATTGAAATCGGGATCCGAACCTCATCAAAAGCTTCAAATATATCGATGCTCGGCTGGTGAATGGTGCACACCACAGTCCTCCCTGTATCCACTGTATTCCTCACAGTACGCATAACAATCGCAGCGGCTCTAGCATCGAGGCCAGAGGTCGGTTCATCCATGAAGATGATAGATGGGTTGGCAACAAGCTCTACAGATATCGTGAGCCTCTTCCTTTGTTCTGTCGAAAGACCATCAATCCCCGGTAGCCCAACCAGAGCATTCCTCAGTGGGTTCAGTTCCACCAGATCCATTACTTCTTCAACAAACATCTATGGCATGAATATGGAAGAAAAGATCATGAAGCGTTGTTGAAAGCTATTAGTTTTAGATTTTTTTTATTGTCTACTGTTGCAGAGAAAGCTTCAACAAACATCGATGGCATGAATATGAAAGAAAAGATCATGACTAGTCGTCAGAAGCTATTAGTTTCAGATTTTTCTTTTTTATTGTCCAGCTGCTACAGAGAAAGCAATGGGCGAAAAGTCAAGAAGAGGTGATGTTAGAAGCACAAACAAGTACCTTACGACTCTGTGTGCTGATATCTGAGGATAGGCGAAGCCAAGCCGAGTAAAGGACAGATTCATAAACGGTAACATTTGGTGAATGAATGTCATTCTGCTCACAGTAACCACTGACTCGAGCAAATGTTGCCTGGTTTTTGGGATATCCCGAAATGCTGATACTTCCTTCAATGTAGCCACCAGTCTTTCTCCCTGCTAGAACGTCCATTAGGGTCGTTTTGCCTGCACCACTAACGCCTACTAGTGCTGTTAGCACACCTGGCCTAAAAGCACCACTAACATCTCTCAGCAGCTGGAGACGATCTTCTTCAACTCCTTGTTTCTTCATTTCCTGGCATACAAGGCATGTGTAACTTCTACAGCTAGACCTTACACTTGAGAAATTTATGTAAAGAACTAGTTTGTTCCAGAAAAATTATTATGTAAATAGAAATAGCTCGGTAGGACATTACAAGCTGTGACATTCAATATGAGGTCAAACCGGACAAAAGTTTCTAATTGCCTACAGGCTATCAGACTAATATACAGTGCAGAGAAATTGACTGGTATAGAGGATGCATATCTTCCATTTATATAAAGAAGATTGGAATGGGAGGAAAAACTTGCTTTGACAGAGGAATGTTCAAAATGAGTGACTTACAGCTGGCATGTCGACATAGTAATTCACATGATTGAATGCAAGGGAAAGGGGTTGGAAGGGCAGGACCATTCCTCTTTGTGGTGCCTTCTTCGAGTCAGCAACAATATCTGAAGTGCTTTTAAGTTCCATATCGATGCCTGTGAAGGGACAGAAAAGGTAGGGCATTCGGCTTTTCACAGAACCAGAATAATAGTAAGGAGTTGATGCACCACTACACTCTGGTACAAAGATTCATTTGTTGCAACTATAAATGTATCTCTTAGATAAAAAAAAAACGCGAACAAATGGAATGCAACATTCTCCCATTTCCTGCTTGCAAGTAACCACAGAAACTAATGGAGCACGCCCATGTTCTAAATTAGTTTGGCTAAATTTTCTTTGACTAAAGGTAAAGGTTCCCTATTGTCCTGCTTCCTTGTTTGTTTTGTCTAGAGACACTCTCACTTCATAACGTGGAGTTGACAGAATGACAGTACCGTGTTCTCAATTGCTAATAGTAGTAGAGCAACTTAATTCACGTTCATTACCTAGATATTGAAACTGAATTTAATCAACATTCGCTGGCAAAAAAGAAGCAATTGGGAATCACAAGTGATATTTCACCTTTTGTCTTCTGCTCATCACTCTTTGCCTTCTTAGCTTCATCTTCATCAGGCACGACAGTTTTAGAATCACCCAAAGCTGAAACTCGTTACAAAGAAGAAGGATTGTTAACACCAATCTTGTTCCCACGAGGAAATCGCGGGTGAAATTTCAAACTTATTTGACTTACGATTTAACCAGGTCAGCGCTGCAATAAATAAGATGTTGAAGAGGAGAGAAAATCCAAATAGCGCTCCAATACAAATCCAATACCAATAATCATCCACAAAGAAGCCCCTAGACTTAAGGAGGACTTTGCCGACCGTCGGTTCATTGATCCTGGGATCCAAGTTAGGCTGCAATAAGAGAACACAGACAGTCATCATTTGATGTTGGACTACGCATAAGCATAGAATTTTGCAGCTTGCCGAGTTAATAGACGGTTGTCAGGTGAACAGTGACCCTGAACAGTATCAGTTAACAAGAAATTAACTACTATAGCATTTTACCGCGCTCCATCTTTTATCGAGGAATTCATTCATGACTATGGCATTCTGTCCGTACATCATGGGGGAAATATAGTAACCCCATATCATCCATGGCTCAATGTCATCTGCAAGCATTATCGGAAATAGAAAATTCAGCAGAACAGACCAAAAACCCATTGTTCCAATATATAGATCAGCAACAGAAAGACAAGGAGTGCAAGGAATACCACAACTTACTTTTCGAAACAATGAAGCCTCCAAGCACAAAAACCATCAACAAGGTAAAAGTACCAAGAGTACTAGCGACAACCTGCGTCCTTCCAACAGCAGCTATAAACCGAAAGAGGGACAAAGCCATCTGGTGCACACCAAAGAACGCCAAGAATTGTCGAAAGAACCTAAACAAAGAGAAAATTTGTCAGCCAAATGAGAAGCTTCAATTGTAAGGCTCTTAGTTCTTGTTTACATTTCCAGTCAGAAAGTTATATTTCTCTGAAGCTAGTTCACAAACATCGGTCATGAGCAAGAATAATCTCACTGAAGCATGTCATAATTTGGAATTCCTTTACCTACTAGCAGCAGGGGCAAATCCGATAGCGTAGTACGTGAGAATGATCCATATCCCCGATTCCATAAAAGACAGGGGAATCCTGAGGACCCAAATAGGTAAGCCAAATGCCCAAGCAGGATAGAACAAGAAATCTCTCTGCTTATAGAAGACCGGAAGCCTGAAGACAGTCATTGCGAGTTCCGCCATCCCATTGAACATCACATTGATTAAGCTGAAAAACAGTGCTCCAAAAAACTTCCCCCCATCTTGCACTTTACCGACAGGCATTTCTGTCCTTAGGAACACCGTCAAGGCAATTAACGACATGATTGTGATTTGTGTGGTCTTAAAGATATAGACAAATGAATTTCGCTTAATTAGCAGCCACTCTCTAGCAAAGCACGCCTTAAAAAGTTCCCAGCTTGGGAGTCCATACTTTGATGTCACTAATGCAGCTGGGTGAGCTTTGGACTTTTCATAAGGAACCCTAAGCTCGGATGAGAGCTGTTCTCCTATGCAAAAAGAGCTAAAGGCATGGACAAAGTCCGGAACGGAAATATACTGGTAAGGTTGGTCCTTCCTGCACCAGTACTGTTCCTGGTCCTTCTTGGAAGTCACTTCTTGCAAGAAGTCGGCTACTCCTTTCCTCTCAGGACACTTGAAACCCATGTACTCAAAGAACTCAAGGACATTCTCTCGTGGACCTTGATAGACTATTTGACCCTCGGAAAGAAGGATGAGGTCGTCAAAAAGATCGAAAGTCTCAGGAGCTGGTTGCAGAAGGGAGATCACCATGGTGACGTCCATGATGTGAACCATCTGCCTCATGTATCTGACAATCTGAAAAGTAGTGGAACTATCCAACCCCGTTGAGATTTCATCCATGAAAAATACCTTTGCTGGTCCTACCAACATCTCCCCTGCATATCATGAGAAGATTGAAGTCTCTTATATACTATCTGATCACGAGATATACACATGGAAGAAAAAGTCGTTCTGAAGCGACATCCTTTACCGTTTGATAATTGCAATTACAGATTAAGCACAAGCACATATCATGGCAAGCACGAACATAATTTAAAGTAATTAGTCCTCTGAACAGGCTTGGACAGAAGGGATCATTGGACAGAGGAAAGTTGCTTATAAGCAAAATTTGGAGAAGGGAGTTGCTCAATGTCAGCAAAAGACCGATTTCCAAATAAGAATCTATACTTCGTGCATACCAGTTGTTAGACGTTTTTTCTGTCCCCCAGATATACCCCTTCGCATCTCATCACCCACCAGAATGTCCGCACAAATATCCAATCCGAGTATCTGCAATAAAAATACTCGTGAGTTGGGCTTTCAGAAGTGGCTCATGATGCGCAAGCAATTGTGAGTAGATAAGTAACCTTGATGACATAATCAGTGACCAGACTTGTTTCTTGGCCAGCCACAGCCGTGGCTTTCATGAACGCATCGATTTCGGGATCTGGCTTTATCCCTGCCTCTTTTTCTCTCCTTGAGAGCTCAGCCAACATTTCATATCTCGTTCCTACACCCAAGCAACGCCCTGAGAAATCTAGTGTCTCCCTCACTGTCATCTCGCCATAGTGAAGATCGTGCTGACTGATGTATGCACAAGTCCTCTGAGGAACAAACTCATCCAACTCATGACCGCAGTAGGTGACTTTTCCACTTACCTGTCAAACCAAAGCCATTAGTGAATGAAAGAAGGTTTCACTAACCGGTACTCAAAAAAGCAACAGAGTAAAACCACACCCTTAAATCCTTGTCTAGCTTGCCGGCAAGTGCTAGCAATAGTGTTGTCTTCCCCGCGCCCGGCGGCCCCAGAAGCAGCGTCATCCTGATAGCAGGATCACAGGGAAAATGTACCATTAAATGGATTATGGATTCAGGATAATGTATCCAATCACATTGACATGTAAGATTAATTGGGCCAATGTTAGGCGATAAATATTTTAACTTTATCAAAATAATTACCCAATATCTACAATTCTTTGGGATGCATATACATGGTCCAAGAAGCTAATTGATGCGATGGAGTACCTTGATGGCTTGACTATCCCGCTAACATCCCGAAGTATCTGAATTTTTCTCTTTTTGGATGGTGCCAGCCGAATCAATCCAAGAACACTCTAAATTTCATAGTTAAAGCAAAAAAGGAAATTGTGAGCAAAAGGCCAACCTTCCAATTCATCTAGACAGCAGAGAAGTTGTCACTATTTCCAATTGAAGCTATAAATGGTAAAACCGAAGAAGAAAAACCAAGCATTCATGGACGCCATTTTAACAGCTCAACTGAAGTTTAAGAAAATTAACAGCTTACTTTCTTCTCTAATTTTCCATTCTCCTAAGCTAAACCATCGAGACCTCTGAATTGTTCAACAAGAAAACATCTCTCACCAAATTACTTCTCCTGATCACCAACCCAAACGAAGACCTGAAAGAAGTTTAATTTTACTTACCAAAAAAGGAAAATTGTAAAAAAGCAATTATCCCTGACAATACGCGCAAAAAGCAAGAGCAGAGCTCGAAGTAAGAACCAAAATTGTACCTCAATAGCGTTCATGGTGGCATTAACCAGAGTAGGAAGTGCTCTGCTTCCAACATACACATCCCCCTCGATGGACAAATGCTCATATCGAACTTCGATCTTCGGAACTTCGATTCCAACTCTGCAATTCACACGCCATCAACAAAACAACCCGATTCATAGAAAGGCCGAAAAAAACTTCCAACCGCAACACCCGAAGTAAAAAGAAAAGATGAAACATATGAACACATGATTCAGCGAACTAAACCGACCGATCGGTCCTGTCTCGGAGCCTCCTGAGGAACTTCTCGTTGTCCTCCTCGACCACTTTGAGAATGTTGTCCATCAACTGCTTCTTGTCCTGCATCCTGAGGTTGGTCACATCGACCTCGCCGTGGACCACTTTACCGTCGTCGAGGACCTGCTTCAGCATCCCCTTTCGCAGCCGGTCGAGCGTCGGGAGCCGCTCGATGGCAGCCCACCGGAGCTCCTCCTCGTCTTCCTCCCGCCGGCCGCTCCGGCTGAAGACATCTGGCTGCGCCTGCCAGGCCTCCCGGAAGCTGGCCGCCCCCCAGCTCCGGTGGCTTGTCGACGCCCAGCTCCGGCGGCTGCTCGTGGACCTCACCAGATCGTCACCAACCAACGCCGACGCCATATTCGTCAATCAATTATTTTATGTAAAACAAAGAGAAGGTGAGTTCAGTTCGGTTCTGGGTCTGGCTTTTCTAGCTCAACTCGAATGGCGACCAAACGAGACGGTTGGTTTCAGTGCGTCGCGTGGTGGGCAAAGAGAAGGGCATCGAATCTTGATCTCCGTTCAAGCCGTGGAGTGGAAGAGGGTTGAGGCTTCACCAGCAGAAACGCGAACTGGGAATTCAGTCCCAGCGAGTCATCATGAACGCGAAGGTTCTTGTCCAGAAGATACGATTTCATGCAGACTGTGATGTGCGTTCTGTTGTCCCAGTATGGTGAGGTGGACGAAAGAGACGGAGATAGAGGGAGCCAGAAAAATCCAGGTGAGATGGTTCGGAAGTCAAATTTCGGATAACGAGAGGACTCGGGTTTGAATAGAAAAGGGCAACTTTCAGTTTCAATACGGTCCGGGAGTGAAGTTTCTTCCTCCATGTTGGCAAGACAAACTCACCAAAATCATGATAAAATAAGGCTGAAGATCTAATATGTAATGACTGTACTTACCGTAAAAATCATTAAGTATGTTTCGCAATTATGACGTACTCTTCTTTATTTAAAAGGAATTAATCTCGATTATGGATATCTTATCATTACAACAAAGATATTTTTTTCTAAAATTTATTTGAATTTCGATTGACGTGCATTATGTAACAAGGTTGAAAATGGGCAATTATGAGTGAAGTTCAATAATTGAATCATGTACCTATTAAATTTGGTCACTGTCGACAGAATTTACCCACTTTAATCCACTTTTCAACTTTTATCTTACTACTATTGAAAAGGAAAATGATAAAAATGGTTATTGAACTTTGATGTGGTGTGTATTTAATGTAGCTCTTAAACTATAAGTAAATGTTCAATGTAGTTCTTTTTTTTTTTTTTTTTTTTGGTAAAGATGTTCAATGTAGTTCTTCATTTTGCACATACGAGAAATTAGACATTATTTGATGAAGTAGACAATTATGGCACGTTTAATAGCATTTATGTTTCAGGGAACAATTTTTTAACAAAAATAGTTTTTTCTATTTCTGTTCCCGGGAACAATTTCTGAGTATAAGAACGTGCTTGGAAACTGTAAAAAATTTCTATTCCAGAAATAAAAATGCATTTGGTAAACTTGTATAATTTTGTTGTTTCTTTTAATTTTTCAATATTTTTCAATATTTTTATTATTTTTTCTTTTCTTTTTTCTTCTTTCTTCTTTTTGGCTAGTCATCGACCTCGGCCATGGCCGGTGACCTCACCGTAGCGTCGCCAGCCCCCAATGAGGTTAAGCCTTGCTGGCCGACGCAAGGCTCAGCCTCGCTAGGCCAAGGCGAGGTCAACCTCTCGCCGGCCACCGAGGCCATCGGTGAGGCTCAACCTTGCCTTGGCTGGGTGAGCTTGAGCTCACCCAACCACTAGCCTCAGCCTCGCTAGGCCACCGCTGGGCGGCACCGACTTGGCGGTGCCCCGCAAGGCTCGGCCTCATTGGCCGGTCGCCAATCGGCTGAGGCTAGGAATTGGCCAAAAGGAAGAATAAGGAAAGAAAAAAGAAGAAGAAGAAAAAAAAAGTGTTTCTCAAAATTGTTTCCAGGAATAAGAATCAACTTTTTTCTACTTTTTGTTTCTATTCCAAATTTGTTCCCGAAAACAAAAACAAAAAATAGATTTTTTGTTCTCGAAAACAAAAAAAGAAAATAGATTTTTCATTCCTAAGAATAAAAGTTTTTACCAAACACATTTCTGTTCTTTTTTTATTCCTCAGAACAAAAATTTTGTTCTGGGAAACAGAAACATTTTTTGCCAAACGGGGCCTTATATGCTAAGTTGTGTGTTTAAAAATGATGAGTTGGTATGATTATTTTTATCCATCTACTTTAGGAAAACAAAAATAAAATTAGGGTGTTAACAAATTCCATAATTATTTGATGATGTGGATAATTATATACTATTCAAACTTAACAAATTGTATGCTACATAGGTAGATTTCATTAATTTAAATCAATGGAATGATGAAATTAAACATTTTTACATAGTTTAGGGATTAGATTGAACATTTATCTATAATTCATAAATCATATTAAATTAATGAAAAGTTCATGAATAATATTGCATATTAAATTAAAGTTTATAGATCATTTATGTTACAAATCATTTTTTGTTATTTTCTTTTATTAAAAAACGAGAAAGAAAGTGTGTAAGTGCAGGAACGTGGATTCAGATTTTTACGAAAAAATACATGGGATTTATATGCTGAAAATGACGCAAGGGGGACCCTCTTTTGTTTTTTACTTGAGCATAACCGTCTGTGATGCATGTGTTTATATGGCTTCTAGCTTGATATTTTCAAGTATATTCCAAATTACCTAAGGATAATTGAAATGATTTGTTATGGGCTGCAACCGTCCTTTTCGCAACAGTTGCCTATGATCTGTCACAATGCCCCGTGAGAGCAGCATACCGAGGACATGGGTGGAGCCGAAAAGGTTTCTCTCTTTCAGAAGCTTTTTTTTTTTTTTTTAATCAATTTCTGTTTCCAATAAACACTGCTTTTTCTTTGGATAACGACATCTTTTAAAATGATTCGATAATTTATCTCGGCAAAATCACACCAGCCACTCATAGATATGCCTCAACTATTTCTTTTTTCAAGAAAATACCACAAATTATACCCATTGCGATGTTAGGTAGTCCAACTAAAAGCTTAAAATTATTAAGTGAGAGAAATCATAAAAGGCATATAAACGATATTATTAAGCTTAAACTAATAAGCGGGGGCTTGGCTGGCATGACTTCATTTTGTGAAAAAAGATGGAACGTTTTAGAATATTCATATAATTAATGACGTCTTCATATAAAAATTTAAACTTTCCACAAAAATTATCAAAAGGCACATTCATTCAAAAACTTAAACAAAAGAGTAATAGACAAATTATGATATATTAATTATTTTACAAACACCACTTCTTTGACGTGGTGCCTCTATAATAGAATTAACACGTACATCTTAATAATCTCCTACTTAAATATGAGTTTAGTATTAGGTCTGCTCCTCCTCAATTCAAATATCATTTGGCATTAATACCTTTTTTTTGGATCAAATCATGAAGTTTGACATATAGGTCTTGCATTGCTACACCACAACGCTCGTTGTCCAAAAAATCACGTTGGTCACAATTCATTCTTTAAAATATTTGCTAAATATCTTAACAAATTGGTAATATTTACTAAACATCGAATTAGATTATGGGGTCTACTAATTAATTATCGGCTTTGATACCATTTGTAGGGAGCACGCAACGAAAGTTTGATACTTTCACTCATGGAAATTGCCAAGAGAGCACCTAAGTTCAAACCTATCAACATGTCCAGTTAAATAACCTTCACTCAAAAGCTGGCTAGAGAAAGTCCCACATTATAAGCCATTGGGGTGAGAAAGGCCCAAAATCACCCAATACCTATACTAGAGTCAAGGTTACTGATAAGTCTCGATCTAACAATAACACAAGAGATGCGTGTTGTTGCTACTCCGACTCAGGGCAGGGCATGATGCGTGAGGGGAGATTGTTGGAGTTATTCCACATTAATTGTGAAAAGGGCTAGTGATTGGTTTATAAGTGTGAGGGGAAGCCTCACCATTTAAACGAGTTTTTAGGTAAGAGAAGTCCAAGACTATCGAACACTGGAATGCGTAGCAAAAGTTCAATAACTTCACCCGAAGAGATCACCGAGAGGGAGCTCAAGTCTGAGCACGTCAACACATCCAGTTGAACCCATTTGCACTTAAAAACTTAAGCTAATGGGTTATAACATTAACTACTCCACAACATACTAATTATCCAATGTGAGATTTTTTAACACAATCCACATATGTATCTTAACAATCTCTCCCTCACGTGTGAGCTTAGTGTTAAGTTTGCTACCCCTAAATCTGGATATATTTCTGCATTAAGATATCGCAACTCGAATCTCCATCAAAGCATAGTTTCATCCGGAGTTTCTTTCTCCAAATCAAACCATAAAATCTACCACTAAGCCCACATCACTACACTATGGTGCCCATTGACTGGAAACTAGTTTGGTTACCATATTCCTTCCTTGAAATTTTTACCAAACATCATAACAGATTGAAGGTGCACCAATTGACAGTCGACTTTGATACCATTTGTAGCTTGGTATCAAAGCCTCCTTTTCTTTGGTAACCCTAATGCATCGAGTGAACCCCATGCACCCAAAAAAAAAAAAACTTCAATTCGACTGCTCAACAATGCTCACCCAAGTGCCTCATTCATGTTCAACCAAGTGTCATGGTTGTTGTGTTATGGTGTCTACAACGCGTCACCAAGTTGAGCTTTTGTTTTTTACAAAGGTATTTGTTTAGGTCTTTGCATAGTAACTTTTGCCCAACAAAGCCTAGCTTATTTTGCATAGCCGGATCGGCCGTGTTTATTCAATTATTGTTGCAATAACAAAGTCAACGCAAAGGTCGCATGTTGTTTGGCTCCAAAAGCAAAGTCAACCACAAATGACAAATGTAGGCCTTCGATTCTCAACATTTCACTTCTCATTTCAAGAAGCAAACAGTACCACCAAACTCACTACCTTCAAACGAGCAACATACTGAAATCTCATTGTCAACAAAAACTTGGAGCCATTATACGTGCCACCCCACCACAGATTTGTTGAATGCTAATTTTAAAAGAAACAAGTTTTTGGGTCACTATTTCACTTGATTTCATAGTCACTTTGAGTTCAAGGGAATATTATAGATAACTAGGGATTTCTCAAGTATAGTTTTTAGTGATATTTTGATAATTTTATTGATTCTTGCATCTCTCAAGATTATGCATATATCTTCCTTTGATTGTCAATATCTTGATTGATACTTTATCTTATATAATCATGTAATAAATCCTATAAATAGGCTCATGTATTCTTTTTCAATACACAACAAAATATATTGAAAAATCCACAATTCTCTTTTGTGTTTTATTGTTCTTAATTTGGTATCATAATCCAGATTACTAACAAGTTTGAACCCAATAGTTACATGGGAGGCACGAGTTGTTGCTGGTTCAATTCAAGGCCTTTTTTTTGTGAAAGAGAGATTGTTGGGGTTAATTTCATATTGGTTGTAGAAGAGGTTGATAGTCAATTTATAACGTGAGAGAAAGCCTCACATTTTGAGCTAACTTTCAGGATGAAAAATGTCCAAAACCAACTGACAATGGTAGCCCAAGTTACTAACAATTTAGGACCTCCGTGTAGTCTTTTTCTATATATATTGAAATGTAGTGAAATTCCTTAATGAAAAATTAGTGGTTCCACAAAATTTTACATAGTATGAGAATATATATGAGTCCTAACTTTAATCTTTCCAGGTTCCTATTTATCTCTCCAAGGTCAAGTTCAATCTACACATGAGAGGAAATATTAGAATATTTTAATCATAAGTCACACTATTCATAAAATAGTGTTGTAATATTTAAATAATAAACCACATATTCATTTAGCATCTTAAGCTTTCGGAACAATTGACAATAATCCTACTAGATCTCATAGAACGAAAGAAAAGAAAATTAATGAGGAACGTGGGCAATGATTGGATTTCACATAAAAAAAATTCTAGGCGAGACTTGGCTGGAGTACTTAATTGCATTTTTATTCAAAGTTTAAAACTACATTAATTAAATTGAAATGTTTTAAAAAAATTTAAAAATATATGGTAGTATTAGAATTGAATTTGCAATTCTTGTGAATGAAATCTCTCATCTAAAAGATGCTCTCTCATCCAAATAGAAACATTTTTATACACATAGAAACATCTTAAGCTTTGAAAACTATTGACAGTATTCCTACTAAATATCATAGAACAAAAGAAAAAAAATGAATCTGGAACCTGGGCAATGATTGAATCTCACGTCAAAAATTTTAGGCAAGACTCGGCTGGGGGACTTAATTGCATTTTTATTCAAAGTTTAAAACTTCATTAATTAAATTAAAATGTTTAAAACTAAATTTGAATATATACGGTATGTTTATTGGGAATTGAATTTGCAAGGCCTTTTTCTCCCGTTCAAAAAAAATGACGTATTCCTACTAAATATCATAGAACAAAAGAAAAAAATGAATCTAAAAGATGCCCTCTCATCCAAATAGAAACATTTTTACACACATAGGAGTGTGCTTTTTCTTCGAGTTTTGAAAGATTAAAATAGAAATAAATAGAACAATTATTTTCTATTTAAAATATACATACAATCAATAGAGAAGTCACGGCAAAATAATCTTTAAAAGAAAAAATTGGCCAAGCGAGCCTTGGGTCCAAATCTCCAGATAGCACCTTAGGATTTGAGGGTAGTAAATTTGTAGATAAAAGTATTGAACCGGTTTCCATAAAAAAAATGATAATTAAAGAAATCTCAAAACTACGATGAACATTAAATTTATCAACAAGGATCTTGTACTAATTAATACTAAAATTCGATTCATAAAGTTAGATTACAAAAGTCCAAAATAATTTTGCATGAAATTAAACTAATTGATACAATTGAAACTCGAAACTACAAACTATAAAATTGAAAACTACAAAATAAAACATGAATTGAAAACTTGCAAAATTGGGTTCCGAGGAGCCTCGAGACTTGAAGCAGGAAATTGAAAGGGATCACTTATGAGAATACTCTCTATCTTGGATCTTGGAAGCTCTTCCCTTTCCTTATGGAATGTTCTCCTTTTTATAGTTGACGAGAACCTGGATTACTTGCTCTTAAAATCTTGAATTTCCACACGCCTTGTATCATTTCCTATTTTGTGGTTCTCCTTAAGGTCGGACGAATATGACAAATTCCTTTGGTAGACCCTAAGAAATCTGTAAAAGGTTGACTCTAAGGCGACGAAAACTAGATTTTGTTAACTTAAGGTGTTTTTGTGGTTGTAGGGACATTCTTATTTTATTTGAAAGATGTGAATCCACTAATGAACTCAATTCATATATATCACACATCAATGTAGGTCATGCAATATTGTATTTTCTTAGATCTTATCGTATATGTGTTGTCAATTCTATTCCGTTATTTCTTTTTTGAACTTAAAAAAATTGTGATTTTTATTGACATGCAAATTATTATGTTGTTTACGTAAACTTTCATTACTAAAAGAATAACTAAAGTATGGATGAAACCAATGTTAATCGAATATTTTACTGGAATAGTTCTTGCTAAAAGAATGGCTTCCGAAATTTGTATAATTATAATCAAAGCGTTGTCAAGAAAAAATATATTTTTCTCTTTCGATTACTTATTTAGGTTCATATGAATCAAGAAAAAGATTAGAAAAATGTTAAAGGAAAATGTTTATTCACGAACTTATTAAGACTAATAAACACTTTATAATGTGCAGGTTTATTCAAAATTCTAATGTGAAACACGTTCTGGCTCCAAATGTCGTCAATCATTTGCGCCTACTTAACCTCAATCCTAGTTTTGTCATTTCAATTCTTAATTTTTACTTATGACCTTTTCTTCAGAATTTGAAGATACTAATATATATTTTTATTTGTTACTATTAATATTTTTATATTTTATCCAGCTTTTTTTGCATTAAATGAAAAATAAATTAGAAGAGTCACAAAATTTGCAAAAAGTAAACTCTCTCTCTCTCTCTCTCTCACACACACACACACACACACACACACACAAAATATTACTTCAACTTTGAAAAGTATCAAAATAGCCGTACGCAAACTTAGAAATTAATATTTCTATGTTTTAAAAGGTTTGAGGTACTCCATGTTAAATAAAAATCAAATTGCATGACATAAGATTTTAATAAATTAAAAGTAACAACTATTCCAACCAAATTTTGACAATTTCCATAAATAATGAGATTGTAATAGTGATGAACCCCGGTTTCATCGCATCAATAGTTATACACAGATTGAAGGCATGAGTTGAATTATTAAAGATACAATAAAACATCGAATGGTTTCTATTTAAGGTTAATGCCATAAAAAAAATCCTAAATTATACATACTGTAACACAAATATCAAAAAAAAATTGCGTGTCGCAAAAAATTATAAACTTGCCAATTATGGTACAAATACCCCCAAAAGATTGTGTCAGGAAAAACTCTGAATTCATATCAATGTGACAAATATGCTTTGAATGAAACTTTAATAAAAGGTGTATAAATTTGATTTTTTTCGTATTACAAAAAATAGTTATGAGTATTTGTGTCAGTAGCTAGTTTTTGAATTTTTGGTGACACAAAAAAGGCTGGGGTATTTGTGTCGCAATTGACATATTTTGGAGTTTTTGGTAATGTTTGTCCTATTTATTAAATAGTAGCATGCTTTGGAGGATTGCTACACTTAAAAGGGGATCAATATGGTGTTGGAGGATTTCATAGCACTCCATTGCTCGACAGAAAAGACGTCAAGCATTTTTCTAGAGTAATATGCATTATGTCAAGGTTGACACTCGATTCTAATAGCCTCTCGCCATAGCGAATAGGTTTTTACAATCGCTATGATGCACACCTTTTGATAATAATATAATTTGAAGAATTCATATAAATTGCCTAGAATTTTTTTTATAGTTAAAAGTATTTACTCTTATTTTTTTAATTGCATCAAAAATCATCAATTTTTACTCATGTCCAAAATTTGTCCCTCATAAACCTTCACCGAAATTATTGTCAATTGTTCGACTTGGCATTTTCACGTTAGTAATAAATGAATGCAGGCAAAATGATGTAAATTTAAGAATTGTTACTATTCATCATGTGAGTCCTAAAAAAAGTTTTTATTTTTTCTAGAAATATCCACGTCAATGCCCCACCCCACCAAAAAGCCAATACGCTTTCTCCAGCCCCTTGGCCCCAGCCAGTTCATTGCCCCTCACATGCATGCGATACATCTAATTTGGTCCGACCCTACCAATGAAACTGCCCAGCTGACTTCGCCGCCAAGCAGCCTCCACTTCCGAACTCCACTCTCTCCCACGACCACACCTTGTAGCAAACAGCAACGGTGAACAATCATCTACCACCTCTCTCTCTCTCTCTCTCTCTCTCTCTCTCTCTCTCTATGTCATGAGGCGAGCTCTACAACGCTGACGTCGAGCTCGTTGCCTATGGCAAAGCCGACTACGTTGACTTCACTGCTATTTAGTCTCTAAGCGGGTGTGATGTAGACCTCTATCGCAACCAACAAGCTCAACACCGGCACGAGCTCCTTTGTCGATGAGTCGGGCAGAGAAGATGACGATGACCAAGCATGAGCTCTCCCTCCATTATGAGCTTTATTGTCGATGACGAGGGTAATGGAGAGAAATGATGATGATGATGGCCAGAAACGAAAGTCCGAAACGAGGCGATAGTTCACCGATGACGATGGAGGTGGAGCATGATGGTGGCTGTCTACAACATCTGTGTTAGAGGGGCTGAAGAAAGAGGGATGTGTCACAGGCCGATTGATTGGGATCGTGACCATGTGGCGACTCAGGCTCTTTTGGATCGACTTGAACCGTCGGTGTGCCTAAGCCAAGCCTTGCTCGGATCGATTGCTCACCCGGATCGTAGAGAGATAAAGTTCCTAGAGAGAGAAGCTCTGGAAGAGAAGGGAGCCTTTGATTACTAAAATGGTTGGATGGATACAAATGAGGGGCAGGGCACCCATTTTTATACTTGAGGCCCTCAGATTACATTCATTGATCGAGTTTTCATTTGGCAAACGAGATTGCATCGCCCAACCTACCAACTACCGACACTAATGATAGGAGTGTCCTAGACTTTGGCTCAATTACCATATCGCCTGCCATTGGAATGTTCCGGAAGAGCTCTTGTTGGGAATCCTAATAATCACAGGAAGTCTTCCTAAAAAAGACACGGCCCTTTAGCTATAGAAACCTCTTGGCCGTGACATTCTCCCCCATTCATTCGAGCAATGCCCTCATCACTGACAGCTCAAAGAGCGGACTTCTTGGCACGAGCACGAGCTCTCTTGTTCCAATTCCACTTGGTTCAGAGCCTCTTGATCGATGGACCATATGCCTCCAACTTCGGCTCAGGCATGGCACACGACAAGCACTCAACCTTGGGGAAGAGTACTTGGATCGACATGTCGCGTGTTGGGGTTGGAGGATCCAACTCTTCCTTCGTCTTCTCCTTGGTTGGCGGCTTACTCATGCGCTTCTCGGCCTTCAAGCTCTTGTCGAGGCGTCGGATCATCGCAATGGTCTTGGCGTTGATCACTCCTTTCATCATGGGGATCATTGCTGGGCATTGTGGGTCAAGGATCATGATGCACTTGGTCCTCATGTCAATCATTGACCTCACATTGTGGAAGAACTACATACCCAGAATGATATCATAATCGTCGAGAGGAATTACCTCAAATGATAGCTCGCCCTTCTATCTGCCGATTCAGACGTCCACATTGGGAGTTGACACTACGCCATTGAGTCCATCGGAGTTGACGTTCTTGAATGACTTCTCAGTTGGCTCTACGTGAAGTCCCAAGGCTTTTGCCACCTCAGTCGAGATAAACATGTTCGAGGCTCCTGTATCAACCAAGGCGTATAGCGCTCGGCCACATACCTCGATATCTACGAAGAACATGTCCATGTTTGGGACGGCTTCCTTCTTCTCGGATGGCGATTGGGCTTGGACGACATTAACGTACTTCACCACTCCTAGCTAGATTTGCCTCTTTTCTTCTTAAAGTTCCTCTTCCTCCTCTTCGATGGCAAGGAGGGCGTTGATCTTGCCCTTCTTCGGGCACTTTTGGGTCCAATGTGGACCATTGCAAATGAAGCAAGGAGATGGCGGGGGTTGGTCAAACTTACTTGTGGTGTAGTCCGCCTGAGGTCGACCCTTTTGGAAGGATGGCTTAGAAGTTCCTTCCCCCCATGTCTTGACTTGGCCGCCTTGGTCATGTGGGCCTCGGGGAGTGCTTCCATCTTTGTCCTCAAAGGATCGATCCAACCTCCAATCCCTTCTTGATTCTTCGGCTCAGCTTTGGTGAGGTCGACGAGGGACTCGGCCACACTTAGCGCTCTTGTGAAACTCTTCACATCCCGTCGCTTGAGCTCGAGTTGTGCCCATGACTTGAGTCCATCCATGAATGCTCCGAGAGCCTCCTCCTCTCCTAGATTGAGGATTTGGAGTTTGAGCTATGTGAATTCCTTCACGTACTCTCAGATCGTGCCCCTTTGTTTGAGGCAATAAAGCTTGCTACAAACTTCTTGTTGAGCAAACTCAGGGAAGAAGTAATCTTGGAACTCCCTCATGAAGTCATCCCATGTATCCACGGGATCAGCGCCGTGCTTGTTCTCGTTGCACCTATTGCGCCACCAAAGCATTGCAATATCAGAAAGGAACATTGAAGCGGTTTTTACCTTGATCGACTTGTCTTGAATGTTGACGGCACCAAAGTACTGCTCCATGCTCCACATGAAGTTGTCTACCTCCTTGATGGATCGGTTGCCTTTGAATTTTTTGGGTTTCGGCACCTCAAGCTTGGGCACCGCTTGTGTAGGCATCGACCCATTGGCAACACTTAGCTTGCATAGGGCAAGCTCGGTCTTGAGCTCTTGGATCTTCGCCTTCATGGCTTCGACCTCATCCCTATGAGGGCTTTCTTCCTCAATCACTTGGACATGCTCCCTTAGTACATCGATCGACACTTTAAGGGCTTCGTCCTTGTCGTGCAACGGGGCCGTAGCTTGGTTGATGCCAGTCGTGAAGTCTTCGCGAAGCGAGACCTCAACCTCCATGATGCGGTCTCTCATGTCGTCGAGTCCTTCCATGAACTTGGCCATGGCACTCCAGACCTTCGCGAGCTTCTCATTGAGCGCAGTTATGGCGTCCATTGAGGCTTCTCTTTTCTTTGTTCGACTACGAGTCTCCTTGACTTGAACTCTCCATCAATAACGCCTTCTTGGCTCGACATTCTCTCAAACAGTTGGTATTCCTCAATCTCTCGAAGGATCTCCCTTCTTGCTCTGATATTACTTGTCACAGGCCAATTAATTGGGATCATGATTGTACGGCAACTCAGGCTCTTTTGGATCGACTCAAATCATTGGTTGATAACTCTATAAAAATAAAGTTATTTTACCTATTTTAGGCAATAATTAATGCAATATCTATGAGAAAATATTTTGATTTCCTTCTTATTATTTGAATTTTCCTTGTTTATGCAAAATAATGAGATATGGAAAAGATAAGGAAAAGAATGAGAAAACTCACAAATTCAAATAAAAAAGCAGTGGAAGATGGATATCAAATCAGGAAATCCTTGATTTTGTTCCTTAATGTTATCTGTAAGTGTTGGAAGATAGATATATTGGATATATTCTATAAATAGGTGAACATTGAGAGCCCGAGGGGACAGTTAGGTTTTTGTTAGATCGTTTTTCATTTTTCTGAGAATTTTTCAAGTTTTTTGAAGAGAAGACAAGAGTGATGACAAAATTCTTGTTCTTTGATTCAAGATGCTGGATTTGATTTATATTTTATTTCTTCATCTGCTATGTTTTAATTTTATTTTGCTAGGACTACGATGTAGCTTAACCATGATGTGAATTTCATGATTTTTATGTTTTGCAATTGATTTCATGTGAGTTTATATATTATTGTACATAATGTTTTTGAGTGATTAACCACCACTTTAATGATCTAATGTGCATGTTTGAGATTGAGAAGTGATAATATGCAATTACTCATTATAATATATAACCACGAATTAAACGTGGATAGAGATATATCGTGTTATTTGTGTAGCTTTCGGTAATAAGATGATCCAAAAGACTCATTGTAAACCGGGAATATTCATAATTTTTAATACACTTATGTTTATTTTAATTCACATAGAGATATAATGGATTAATAAATTAAGTAGGTTTGCTATACCTAGAGATAGAATAGTGAATAGATTAGGAAATTCCGCTATCACATGTATGATATCGTTCTTGTACCCATAACAATTTGAAATTCATATCTAGTGATTATGGTGAAATCGGATGCTCTAAAATATTTATCTGATTAATTTACTGCATTTAGTCTCCAAATTTTGTTTTTAATTTATTCACAATTATATTTTGATATGTTAGATAAATTTTATAATTAATCTATTTTAGTATTTAATTAGTTTATTAATCATTGATTTTCGTGAGATGATACTCTTTTTTATCATTATATTACTTGTTCCACACGTTCACTTGCGTTTAAAATTTTACGAACATCAGTGCACCTAAGCCAAGCCTTGCTCAGATCGATCGCTCATTTGCTCGTTCACCCAGATTGTAGAGAGAGAAAGTTCCTAGAGAGAGAAGTTTTGAAAGAGAATTGAGCATTTGATTACTGAAATGGTTGGATAGATACAAATGAGCGGGAGTGTGGCATCCCAAAATTTCACGGCAATTTCTGAAGGCATTACGACCTACGGAAAAGTGAATGGTTGTGTCGTTGAAGTATGTTGTGGCCTCTAGACCAAAAAATTGTAATAGATTAAGGCCGAGCACTTTAATGGAAAGATATCTTATGTTCTTGGGTTATCAAAGTTGGTGAGAATTTTGTTCTTGGATATGCACCTTATGGATTTGATTTATTTATCTATTTATGTTACAAGCTTTATGGCCAAGTGAATAAGTGTAATTAGGTAATTATACGATGGGTAATTAGGTGATGATTAAAAGGGAAAAAAATTAGAGAAGTGTGGGTTAAATTTTTGGCCCAAGACCAGCCCCACCATTCAGCCCTCTTGGCCTGGCCCGTGAAGCCCAAAGGAAAGGGCTGCCGTTCGACCGGCCCAAGGAGCCCAATGGGCTGTCGACCGAAGGGGAGCGGCCGGCCCCACCAGGCCCAACCTCTTGCATGGCAATTACCAAGTGTCATTTTGCATGCAAAGTGATGATTACATGCTAATCATGAGGGGGAAGAAAAGAGGAAGGGGCGGATTGAACAAGGGAGGGGGAGGCGTCGCACGAGAGAAAGAGAGAGAGAGAGAGAGAGAGAGAGAGAGAGAGTGACCGTCCGAGAGAAAGAAAGGAAGAGAGAAAGGAAGAGAGAAAGGGAGAGAGCAAGCGAGCGAGAGAAGAAGGGGAAGAGGGAGGCCGTTCGCCGTCGATCGTTGCTGCCGTCGAGCCGCCGAGTCCCGCCTTGCCCCGCCGTTTTTGCTTGCTATGTTGTGCTCGGATTAGAGGCAAGTAGAGTCCAAAATCCTACCCTTTGCTTGCTGTGATATGTGTTGTAAGGGATGATAAACTTTGGTTGCGGTAGAAGTGAAGAAATTCGAAGCTCTAGGGAAAAACATGGTAGCCTTGCATTATGTTTTCTAGAAATGCAGTCCGACCTTTGATGAATTTGTGAGCTGCATGTGACTTTTCAGTTGGAATTTCATTTCGACTTCTTAATGAAAGTTGTAGAGAACTTCTTGGAGAGTAACATATCAAATTTCAGAAGAAATGAACAAGTATAGATCAATGAAACTATTTTACTTTGAAAAAGTCAGATCTAGAAATCGTAATGCTGACCTAGTTTGATTCTGTGAATTTTATAAGAATTCTCCGGTTGAAATTTGATCTCGTGTTCTGAATAAAAGTTGAAGATGACATGTTAAGGAATAACATACTAAAATTTTAGAGGAAATAGATTAGTTTAGGTTGGTGAAACAATCTTTATCCAAAACGGTTAGAACTAGAATTTGGTGCCGAGGGTTATGGACGGTTATGGTTATTATAGTTTTTAATCTATCACAAATCTTGTTTCAATTTTTTCATGAAATATTCACTTATGGATTTCTTCTATAACATATAAAAATTTCAGAATTTTTGGAGCCAATTTAAGATTTTTACCGAATTTGTGAATGAAACTGTGTATGGCAATCTTCCGAAATTATAAAGACTGTGATGCGTGGAATGTACCGAATTGTATGATGTTCATTTGATATGGTGTCCTTCACGGAATATTTTCCTCTAGATCTCGTACATAATATGTCGAATTTTCAGAATTTATTAAGGCTATTTACTAATTTTCAAGAATTATGACCAAAAGAGTGCAATCTATTTTTAATCCGAAATTTGCTGTATTTTCAAAAATAAATGAAATTGCTCAATGTGATATAATTTCTTGAGTGGTTGATTATGCTGCATATGTAGTGACATATGGCATGTTATATGACATCAAAAGCTAGTTGAGACCCTTGATATTGTTGCATAAAATGCCATGTTGAAATTGAGATAAGTATGTGAATATAAACTGAGATAATAACAAGACTATCGGAGGTGTGAACTGACGATACCTCGGGAGTTTCGAGATGCCAGGGGTATGTGTGCTGGATATCCTCGGGAGTTTCGAGATGCCCGGAGGTGTGTATCGGAACCCCTGGAGGTGTGTGTCGAGGGATACCTCGTGATGCTAGTTGGGGTACGAGATGCCCGGATTGTGTGTGCCAGATGCCCAGAGGTGTGTGCCGGAGGTTCCTCGCGATGCCAGGTTGGATGCAAGCGATAAATTGTGGGATGCAAACAGTGGTCCCCAGAAAAAAAATGATGTGATCTAATTGAAAAATAAAAATCGAGAATTGAATCATGGTGATATATGTTTGGCTGCTTGATGATAGAGGTACAAGTGCATGGTGATATATGTACATCCTATGATGATATATGCATGGCTGCAAGGTGAGGTATGCTTGAATGCATGAATGATATATGTTTTATTCATAATACTTTGATTATTCTGTTTGATGCATTGAGTAGTTTGGTGGATCTTTACTGCTGAGTGGTTGTACTCACCTCTTTTGGGGATTAACATTTCAGATTAGAAAGATGCATCTTTCACCAGTTGTGCATGGTACCTTCTATGGCATACCTACTGACGTTAAGGTGGAGTGCACAGAGCATTCATGTATTAGTATACCTGGTCTGGAGTATGTCCGAGTCCGTGTCTTAGTGATGTACGACGTGGGTTCCGCTGATGGCCCTATTATCCAAGAGTTTTTGTCCATTTACGTTCGACGCAATGGGGTGATGTTAGGGATGCGGGTTGGGTGTGATTACACGTATGACTGGTGGGAGCTGACACTTTTTGGGGATAGCCGACGCTTGTTGATGGAGGGATGTACATGTTTCATATAGGGTCGAGTTCTCTTTTAGGTTATAGTCAAGTATAGTTAAAAATCTTGGCCTTTTTGCTATACCGACCTAAGATGTCTATCGTGAAAATATAAATAAAAGTGACTCGACTTTGCCTTTTCTTTTGGTGCGTAGTTTGTGTGCATTGCATTATTGTTATTGGAGTGAAGGATGGTGAGACTCATTTATGCTTCCGCTAATGAACTGTGCTGGGACCTTTACAATATATATATATGTAGACCCCCAGGTTTTATGGACATAAGTGATAAGTACCTGTGGTGACCCTACCGGATCGGGGGCCGTGTCGAGGGGGTGCCACAGTGATTGGTATTAGAGCAAAATGGTTATAGGTGGAGTGATAAGGAGCCTCATTTGGAAATTGAGGAATATGATGGCAATGGAATAATTGATTAACTCTGAATAACGGGTGATGGGTATTCACTTGTAGATCCATAATAGTTTATTATGAGTTGTCTTTAGGTGCTAGTAACATGTTTATGTTACCTATATAGTAGTAGTTGCTTTTGAATGCAGACAATGAGTCTCAGATTATTCCTGAGGCAAATGCTTGGAAACTACGGGAAAGACATTGTGCGAGCTGGAAGTGCTCATCCATCGAGGGCTGAAGCCTCTGCTGCAAGGGCTGAACTCCGAATGGAAGATATCCTGTAGGCATTGGCCAATATTGGGAATTTGATGGAGAGGCAAGCGCAGCAACAACCCGAAGTGGAACGTCGCCCTCAAGGACTAGTGGAGCAATTTCTGAAGTTGAAGCCACCCAAGTTTAGTGGAATGGGAAGTCCTGAGGAGGCGGAACATTGCATTGATGGGATAGAACAGATTTTCCGGTTGTTGGACTGCAGTGATGCAGAGAAAATAGTTTTGGCAGAGTACCAATTTGAGGGAAATGCAAAGTTTTGGTGGAGAGTTTCGAGGGATACGATCTTTCCACCAGGTACTGATGTGAACTGAGATGAGTTTGTTAGAGCTTTTAATATGAAGCATTTCTCTGACTGTGCTAAGGATAAAAAGATCATTGAGTTTGTTCAGTTGGAACAAAGAGAGCTGACAGTGGATCAGTATGAGGCAAAATTTTCTGAATTGTCTAGGTATGCTCCCAGATTGATTGAGGATCGTGAGGAAAAAGCTAAGAGATTTCTGAAAGGGTTGAAGACTGATATTAGAAAACAACTAGTGCCTTTAAATATAAGGGATTATCATGAGATTTATGAAATGGCACAGTTAGTGGAGCAGGAGCTGGTGAGAAACCGATAAGAGTTTAAGAGACAGCTGAGCTTTAGTTATATCAAGAGGGGTAAGAGACTATCCTAGTCAAGGTCAAACTTAGGAGGCTAAGAAAAAGAGTAATTTTGGAAATTTTGGAAGAGCTAGGGATGGCTTGAATATAGGGAAAGCACCCTATTAGCCTGATGTTTGTCGAAGGTGTGATGGGCAGCATGGCTTAGGACCTTGCAATGGACGGCTGAGATGTTATGATTGTGGACGAGTAGGTCACCTTAAGAGAGATTGCCCACAAGAAAGGTCGCAAATGAGTGTTGGCTCCATGCGACAGGCACAACAGAGTGTTGTTAGACCAAACCTACCAAGGAATCCTCATAGGCCACCAGCACAAGGAAGGGTGTATGCGGTCACCCAAAAGGAAGTGGAAGCTTTCAGAAATGTTATATCAGGTACGATTTTCATAAATGGCAAGAAGGCATATGCATTGTTTGACACGGGTGCTACGCATTCATTTATATTTGAAAGATATAGGAAATTGAGTGAAATAGAAGTTACGCTTCTTGAGACGCCTCTTTGTGTTTCCACGCCTTTAAAGAATATGGTATTATCTACGATGATGTGTGCAAAATGTAAGATAACAATAGGAGGAAGGGATATGGAAATAGACCTAGTCATAATAGTTATGTATGATTTTGATATTATCATAGGAATGGATTGGCTTCGTGAGTATTGGGCCAAAATGGATTGTTATAGGAAAGTGATCTAATTTGTTTTACCAGACCAGTCTAGTTGTGAATTTTTCAGAGGTCAAACCAACCTATCTATAGCACTTATTTCAACAATAGAGGCTCATGCATTACTTGACGAAGGATGTCAAGGGTACCTAGCAGTGGCTAAGGATTTTACTAAGGAAGAACCTAAGCTCGATGAAATTCGAGTAGTCAGTGAATTTCCAAATGTATTTCCTGAGGAGTTACCTGGTTTACCACCGAAACGAGAAATCGAATTTGAAATTGAACTAATGCCTAGAATAGGACCAATATCGAAAGCCCCGTATAGGATGGCCTTAGTGGAACTGAAGGAATTGAAGGTGCAACTACAAGAGTTGCTTGATAAAGGATTCATTAGGCCAAGTGCTTCTCCTTGGAGTGCATCGGTCTTGTTTGTGAAAATGAAGGACGGGTCGATGCGTTTATGTATTGACTATAGGCAACTGAATCAAGTGACCATTAATAACAAATATCATTTGCCTAGAATTGATGATCTATTCGACCAACTACAAGAAAGTTCGGTCTTTTCTAAGATTGACATGAGATCGAGATACCATCAGTTAAAGATAAAGAAAGAAGACATTCTTAAGACTGCATTTAGGACTCGTTATGGGCATTATGAGTTCTTAGTTATGCCTTTTGGATTGACGAATGCACTAGCCGCATTCATGGATATGCTATTTAAGCCTTATTTGGATCAGTTTGTGATAGTCTTCATTGATGATATCCTGGTATATTCTAGAGAACCTAAAGGGCACGAGCAACACTTGAGCATAGTTTTGCAAACTCTGAGAGATCATAAGTTGTATGCCAAATTCAGCAAGTGTGAATTTTGGCTAGACCGGATAATATTTTTGGAACACGTGGTGTCAGAAGGGGGAATTGCAATGGACCGGTGAAAATTGAGATGGTAATAAATTGGCCGAGACCGACAACACCCACTGAATACGGAGTTTCTTAGGATTGGCTAGTTATTATAGAAGATTTATTGAAAGGTTTTCACGACTAGTAGGCCCCTTAACGAAATTAACGCGGAAGAATGTAAAGTTTGAATGGAGTGGAGAATGTGAAAGGAGCTTTCAGGAACTTAAAAAGAAAATTGACCACGGCTCCAATCTTGACTATACCATCTGGGTCTAATGGTTTTACAGTATATAATGATGCATCTCACAAATGACTGGGATATGTTTTGATGCAACATGGCAAGGTCATAGCCTATGCATCGAGGCAGTTGAAATCTCATGAACTGAATTACCCGACGCATGATTTAGAATTGGCAGCTATAGTGTTTGCTTTGAAAATATGGAGATACTACCTATATGGAGAGAAGTTTGAAATCTATACAGATCATAAGAGCTTGAAGTATTTGTTTTCGCAAAAAGAGTTGAACATGAGACAGAGAAGGTGGATGGAGTTATTGAAAGATTATGACTATAAGATACGATACCATCCTAGAAAAGCAAATAAGGTGGCAGATGCCCTTAGTCGAAAGTCGGCTATGGACATGGCTAGTCTAAGAATAACATAGTGGAATATGTTAAAATCTATTGTGGATTCAGACTTCAAGTTGGAAATGGACCACCTTACTGGTATGCTTTAAGCCTGAAATCATTCAGAAAGTTAAGATTTTACAAAAATCTGACTCGGAGATTTTGAAAATACGAGACGCTGTGTCTTTAGGAAAAAGACCAGAATTTCAAGTCTCTGAAGATGGAGTGGAGAGATGCCAATGACTACTTTGTGTTCCCGACAATGAAGAAGTGAAGAGGGAAATTCTGTCGGAGGCACATAGAAGTAATTATAGTATTCATCCGGGTAGTACAAAGATGTACAAGAATTTACGTCAGCAATTTTGGTGGAATGGCATGAAAGTAGATACAGCTAAGTACGTTTCTCAATATTTAACATGCCAACAAGTGAAGGCGGAACATCGCAAATCTGCAAGACTATTGAGACTGTTAGGCATACCAGAGTGGAAATGGGAGCATGTAACGATGGACTTTATGCAAGGACTGCCAAGGATATCAAATGGTCACGATTCGATTTGGGTGATAGTGGATCGCTTGACTAAATCTGCCCATTTCCTAGCTGTTCGCATAAACTATTCAATGAATAAACTTGTTGAGATGTATGTAAGCCAAGCAATACGCTTACATGGTATTCCTGTAACGATCACCTCTAATTGAGACTCTAGATTTACTTTAAATTTTTGGCAAAGTCTCCAAAATGCCTTAGGGACAAAGCTTCAATTTAGTACTATTTTTCATCCTCAAACAGATGGACAAACAGAAAGAGTGATCCAAACTCTAGAAGATATGCTAAGAGCCTGTGTTATTGACTTTAGAGGAAATTGGAATGAAAATTTGCACTTGATAGAGTTCACCTATAACAATAGTTTTCAGAAAAGTATAGGCATGGCTCCATATGAAGCATTATATGGAAAAAGGTGCAGAACCCCTGTCTATTGGAATGAAGTAGGTGAAGGAAAATTGACAAGACCCGAGCTAGTGCAAGTTACTACAGAAGCAATCGAGATAATCAAGAAAAGACTTAAGACAGCCCAGAACCGACAAAGAGACTATGCTGATAGGCGTAGAAGGCCTTTAGAGTTTAATGTGGAAGATCATGTATTCCTTAAAGTATCCCCTATGAAAAGAATATCTCGATTTGGAATGAAGGGTAAATTAAGCCCTAGATTTGTTGGACCTTTTAAGATACTTGAAAGAGTAGGAGATGTAGCTTATCGTTTGGCCCTGCCTCCTAAATTGGAAAATTTACATGATGTGTTTCATGTGTTGATGCTAAGAAAGTACCAGCCGGATCTTGGTCACATACTCGATCATGAAGCCATCAAAGTGGATGAGAAAGTGAGATACATCGAAGAGCTTGTGCAAGTACTGGATCGAAAGAAGCAAATTCTTAGGACCAAGAAAATCCCGCTGGTAAAGATATTATGGCGAGATCACGGTGTGGAGGAAGCCACATGGGAGAGTGAGGAATCGATGAAGGAAAAGTACCATTACTTGTTTCAAAAGGCATAAGTGATGTCTAATTTCGAGGACGAAATTCTCTAAGGAGGGGAGAATTGTGGCATCCCAAAATTTCATGGCAATTTCTGAAGGCATTACGACTTACAGAAAAGTGAATGGTTGTGTCGTTGAAGTATGTTGTGGCCTCTAGACCGAAAAATTGTAATAAATTATGGCCGAGCACTTTAATGGAAAGATATCTTATGTTCTTGAGTTATCAAATTGGTACTATAGGATAATTTGATAATGAGAATTTTGTTCTTTGCTATGCACCTTATGGATTTGATTTTTTTTATTTATGTTGCAAGCTTTATGGCCAAGTGAATAAGTGTAATTAGGTAATTATATGATGGGTAATTAGGTGATAATTAAAAGGGAAAAAAAAATTAGAGAAGTGTGGGTTAAATTTTTGGCCCGAGACTAGCCCCACCATTCGGCCCTCTTGGCCTGGCCCACGAAGCCCAAAAGGAAAGGACTATCGTCCGACCGGCCCAAGGAGCCCAATGGGCTGTCGACTGAAGGGGAGAGGCCGGCCCCACTAGGCCCAACCTCTTGCATGGCAATTACCAAGTGTCATTTTGCATGCAAAGTGATGATTACATGCTAATCATGAGGGGGAAGAAAAGAGGAAGGGGCGGATTGAACAAGGGAGGGGGAGGCGTCGCACGAGAGAAAGAGAGAGAGAGAGAGAGAGTGACCGTCCGAGAGAAAGAAAGGAAGAGAGAAAGGGAGAGAGCAAGCGAGCGAGAGAAGAAGGGCAAGAGGGAGGCCGTTCGCCGTCGATCGTTGCTGCCGTCGAGCCGCCGAGTCCCGCCTTGCCCCGCCGTTTTTGCTTGCTATGTTGTGCTCGGATTAGAGGCAAGTAGAGTCCAAAATCCTACCCTTTGCTTGCTGTGATATGTGTTGTAAGGGATGATAAACTTTGGTTGCGGTAGAAGTGAAGAAATTCGAAGCTCTAGGGAAAAATATGGTAGCCTTGCATTATGTTTTCTAGAAATGCAGTCCGACCTTTGATGAATTTGTGAGCTGCATGTGACTTTTCAGTTGGAATTTCATTTCGACTTCTTAATGAAAGTTGTAGAGAACTTCTTGGAGAGTAACATATCAAATTTCAGAAGAAATGAACAAGTATAGATCAATGAAACTATTTTACTTTGAAAAAGTCAGATCTAGAAATCGTAATGCTGACCTAGTTTGATTCTGTGAATTTTATAAGAATTCTCCGGTTGAAATTTGATCTCGTGTTCTGAATAAAAGTTGAAGATGACATGTTAAGGAATAACATACTAAAATTTTAGAGGAAATAGATGAGTTTAGGTTGGTGAAACAATCTTTATCCAAAACGGTTAGAACTAGAATTTGGTGCCGAGGGTTATGGACGGTTATGGTTATTATAGTTTTTAATCTATCACAAATCTTGTTTCAATTTTTTCATGAAATATTCACTTCTGGATTTCTTCTATAACATATAAAAATTTCAGAATTTTTGGAGCCAATTTAAGATTTTTACCGAATTTGTGAATGAAACTGTGTATGGCAATCTTCCGAAATTATAAAGACTGTGATGCATGGACTGTACCTAATTGTATGATGTTCATTTGATATGGTGTCCTTCACGGAATATTTTCCTCTAGATCTCGTACATAATATGCCGAATTTTCAGAATTTATTAAGGCTATTTACTAATTTTCAAGAATTATAATCAAAGGAGTGCAATATGTTTTTAATCCGAAATTTGCTGTATTTTCAAAAATAAATGAAATTGCTCCATGTGATATAATGTCTTAAGTGGTTGATTATGCTGCTCATGTAGTGACATATGGCATGTTATATAGCATCAAAAGCTAGTTGAGACCTTTAATATTGTTGCATAAAATGCCATGTTGAAATTGAGATAAGTATGTGAATATAAACTGAGATAATAAGAAGACCGTCGGAGGTGTGAGCCGACGATGTCTCGGGAGTTTCGAGATGCCCGGAGTGTGTGCATTGGATGCCCGGAGTGTGTGTGCCGAATGTCCTTTGGAGTTTCGAGATACCCGGAGGTGTGTGCCGGAAGCCCTGGAGGTGTGTACTGGGGGATACCTTGTGATACTAGTTGGGGTACAAGATGCCCGAAGTGTGTGTGCCGAATGCCTGGAGGTGTGTGTCGGAGGTTCCTCGCGATGCTAGGTTGGATGCGAGCAATAAATCGTGGGATGCAAACATTGGTCCCTGGAAAAAAAAATGATGTGATATAATTGAAAGATAAAGATCGAGAATTGAATCATGGTGATATATGTTTGGCTGCTTTATGATATAGGTACAAGCGCATGGTGATATATGTACGTCGTATGATGATATATGCATGGCTACAAGGTGAGGTATGCTTGAATGCATGAATGATATGTATTTCATTCATGATACTTTGATTGCTCTATTTGATGCATTGAGTAGTTTGGTGGATTTTTACAGCTGAATGGTTGTACTCACCCCTTTTGGGGATTAACATTTCAGATTAGAAAGATGCCTCTTTCACCAGTTGTGCATGGTGCCTATGGCATACCTATTGATGTTGAGGTGGAGTGCACAGAGCATTCCTGTATTAGTATACTTGGTCTGGAGTATGTCCAAGTCCGTGTCTTGGTGATATATGACGTGGGTTCTGCTGATGGCCCTATTATCCAAGAGTTTTTGTCCGTTTACATTCGACGCAATTGGGTGATGCTAGGGATGCTACCGCCACCGCTGCCCGATGCACCGGGTTGAGTGTGATGGCATGTATGACTGGTGGGAGCTAACACTTTTTGGGGATAGTCGACGCTTGTTGATGAAGGGATGTACATGTTTCATATAGGGTCGAGTTCTCTTTTGGGTTGAAGTATAGTTAAAAATCTTGGCCTTTTTGCTATATTGACCCGAGATGCCCATCATGAAAATATAAATAAAAGTGACTCGGCTTTGTCTTTTCTTTTGGTGCGTAGTTGGTGTGCATTGCATTATTGTTATTGGAATGAGAAATGGTAAGACTCATTTATGCTTCCGCCGATGAATTGCGCTGGGACCTTTACAAAATATATATATGTGTGTGTGTGTGTGTGTGTGTGTGTGTGTGTGTGTGTAGATCCCAGGTTTTATGGACATAAGTGATAAGTACCCATGGTGACCCTATCGGATTGGGGACCGTGTCGAGGGGGTGCCACAGGGAGGACACTCATTTTTATACTTAAGGCCCTCAGATTACATCAATTGATCAAGTTTTCATTTGGCAAACGAGATTGCACCGCCCAACCTACTAACTACCGACACTAATGACAAGAGTGTTATAGACTTTGCCTCAATTACTGTATCGCCCGCCCTTGGAACGTTCCGGAAGAGCTCTTGTTTGGAATCCTAGCGATCACAGGAGGTCTTCCTCGAAAAGGTACGACCCTTTAGCTACAGAAATCTCTTGGTCGTAGATGCGTATTCAGTGATAAGGTCTTGCTTGGTTTTGATTGGGTGTGGGGCAACCCATATAAAAAGGGGACATGTGTGGGAATCTAAGTGGGCCCCTAAGCAGTGATTTAAGCTTTAAATCCAGGTCACGTCGCTATGATGGATATTACTACGACAACGTGGATATAAAGCTAACGGGGAAATGTCACGTCGGACAAATGACAACTTTAAATAGAGAATAAATGAGGGAATATATTATTGACAAAAAAAAATGAGGGAATATATTTTAAACTTGAGTGAAAATTGATGATTTTTTTAAAATGAAACACAGTTTAAAATAGGATTAGAACTGAACTTGAAAATTATAATCTTTTAGGAAATCATGCCTCCCCCCTTTTCATTTAAAAAATAGTTCTAGATACTTATTTATAAATATATGTTGAAAATAAAAATGTTATATTGCATATAATGGAATTAACAAAAATGGGACTACCAATTTGATTAGGTCAAGATATAGAATCACTAATTAATTGTTGGTCTTAATTTTATATTTTCATAAGATTTTGGATGGAGATGATGAGAGAAATTAAGTTTTGATTCAAAACATTGGGGAAAGGATATTACAGATATTATAATTTTTGTATGATGCTTATTTAAGTGACATAACTTTTTTTTACGATCACTTGTGTGGTATAACTTCGTATTGCATTCACCTAAGTGTCATATTTTTTTTAATCAATCACTTGAATACCATAATTTTTCAATTGATCATTTGGTGATATAATTTTTAGAAAGATTCACCACAAGTGTTGGAAATTTGATATGGCATCAAGTTTTCTAAAATTCATAGCATTCGAGTTGGGAGTGTGCAATGAAAACCGACTGAATTGGACTGGACTGGCCAATTCTGGGCAGTTCTTGTGGGTCTCGGTCCGATCCCAAGTTCCTATTTCTGAAACCAGTGACTGGTCGGTTCAGTCCAGTTCCTAGTTATAGGGTGGGAATCGGACCAATCAGACCGAACTGACCATTTATTTTTTTATTTTTTTTAATTTCTAAACAATCCTAATCTATCTAACTCTACTAGTTTCCCAATTCTCGCAACCTACCCTTCTAGACTCCAATTCTCTCTTGCTTTCCCTCTCGCTTATCCGGTAAGTTTTGCTTATATGTGCGTGTACATGATGCAACACAACCACAATTAAATAAGTGTTGCCATCGATGCTTCCAGTTATCCTCATTTTGCCTTTTTTTTGGTATTACGAATTGTGCTAGAGCATAATGAAGTTCTGTTTGAAGCAACTGGCGAGCTTTGAACCTTTTATTAATGCAAAAGAAAGAAGAAAAGCCATTGGCATTCCAAGCAGCTAACACCACCAATCAAACAAATGACAAGAGCTATTTAATAGGACTAAGGGACATAATTTATTTATTTATTTTGTTCAATATAATGAAAACAAGTGATTTGGTCCACTAGAACCAGACCGACATGGTTCCCGATTCTAAGATTAGCCGGTTTAGTCCACCATCCCAAAAATTGGAAACTGGTCCTCCCGATCCGATTCTGATTTTTAGGTGGAACCATATCGGATCAGAAACCGATCACCCCTAATTTGAGTGATGTATGTGATGCATAATAAAAGAACTAGTTTTGTCACTAAAGCAAAGGATAAGGATTGAATGTGAATAATTTTTAAAGTAAGAAGATCAAAACATAATTTTCTTGAAAGCTTTGTGCCACATGTTGATTTGTCATGCCGACTCAGTAATTTCATCCATGTTTTGATGAAATGTTGAATTGTATCCACAAATTGCTATTGAAAATAAGTTTGCGGTGTGCGAACTATAGTACGTCATACAGCGTGAGGATGAGTTAGGTAAATTTTCCGAAAGGATCTGATCAGTCCTTCTCAACAACTAAAGGAACAAAGCCTTCAGCATCAACATGAACAGTCAAATTTTTGACCGGGTGGGAGTGGCGGAAATGACGCGAAAGCTGATTCGAAATATCTTTTGAAGTGTCTAATACCCGAAAGGACTAAAATTCACCTAAAGCCACGACTCAGTAGGCATGAGGACGTGTAACTTCAATATCTCCTATGAGGAAAGAAAAACAGTACTCAAACGAATGCCATTACTGCGAGACAATTTTGCTGTCTTTCTAGGCAGGTTGGAGCGCAGATGGGTCGTTGCGTGGTCATGCCAATAGCTTGGCAATCAATGCGAGGCAGAATTTCCGATCGGCGAGGCGTTCATAGTCATGGCCGACTAACTCCGTCCGGGGAGAGAGAAAATCTGATAGCGCAGAACGACCGTTCTACGTGTACACTAGCAAGCTCTTCACGAGGGGCCTTTTACATGCACGGGGACCAGCTGGTACTTTTCTTCGAATGAACCGGTGAACGGACAGGGGACCGCTTCATAATTAAATGTGGCCCACCCTTTTTTTTCAATCCTATTCTATTTTATCGTAATTCTGGCTCTCAAATTTTTGACATACTTTCTTACGACGCTTGAGAGTTGAAATTTATACCTAAAACTAAATTATATCATCCCAACCTTTCTGAGAATATAGAGATTTGAACTCCCCACATCAAGGAATGTAAATAGTTCAGTTTGATTCAGTTCTTTTGAAAAACTAAACCTAACCGAACTGATAAGCAAATTCATTGAACCGAATCAAAATTTGATCCGAACTGAAATTTCAGTTTTGTTCAATTCGATTTTTGCTTTTGTTTTGTTTTTTTTCCCTACATGCACCCCTTGAATAAATTTTTTATATTTTTAAATTTTGATTTTTTAATTATTTGTATTCTTTTTCTTTTTCTTTTTTTTTCTTTCTTTCCTTTTTTTTTTCTTCTTCTTTGGCTAGTCGCCAACCCCCATCGACTGGTTAGAGGTGAGCTGGAGCCTCACCACAAGCTGACGAGATCTGTGGCGAGGCTTCAGCTTGCCTTTGGCCGATCGCCCACCGTCGGCCGACGGCCACCACCATGACCGATGACTTGCCAATGAAGAAGAAAAAGAAAGAAAAGAAAAAATAAAAACAATTTCTTAAAAAATAAAATGAAATTTTTTTAGATTTTATCTGTTTGGTTCGGTTGACTGAATTGGTTAAAAAAGTTGCGGTTTTCATAAAAACCAAACCGAATGAGAACGATACCGAAAAAAATCAAACTTTTCGATTTGGTTTAGCTCGATTTTCAGTTTAGTTCGATTTTCGATTCGGTTTTTGACATCCCTACCCCCATCCCTTTTCTCATGTGAAATTGATGGCCATTGAGGCACATTCCCGTGATTAAATGTGGCCCACCTCAGAAATAATTAGTTCGACTACTTCTTTTGGGGATTTGATCCCCGTGGAATTAGACGGGCTACTGTCGCTGGACTTGAGAAGTCGATAAATCGAGCGTGAATTGAATTTGCTAGTTAGTTGCACCAAACTATCAAAAGCAGTAGGGGAACACTGCTGCTATTCCTTATAAAATGTTTTCCCAAGATCCTTGCTGGCACGCATGAAAGTGAAATTTCCAAATTTTATTTGGGAAAGCTTTTTAGTTTTTTAAGATGTCGCGCGGGTAGTGTTTAAGTACATAGTAGGTTCAATAATCTGTTTGTTTTTACGGGAAATAAAAGATTTAAATAATACTTTTTTCTAAAAGTAATTGTTTATATTGTTTAAAATAATTAATCAATGAAAAATGTTTCTATTATCAACAACAATTTATGCCTAAATATTTTTGTGAACGATAAAAATAATTTTCGCTCGTTCATTTTTATAAGTAATACAAGAGATTTTTTTAGGAAAATGTTTTCCAAAACCTTAGTTTTTGTGAGACAAGCGCATCCAAATTTCATATGATTATGAGATTTGGAAAAATTCAAAAGTTAACTTTAATTTCATACCACTTTACATCCTCACTTTTCAAATTCGCAATTTGCACCTTTTTACAACTTCTCAGGAAAACAAAAACAAAAACCCAACCAAAAAACTAAGAAAAAAAACAAAAAACTTCATTATACTACACTTTCATTTAGCAAAAAAAAAAAAAAAATACTACACTTTCATTTGTTCGTTTCTTAATCCGAGCAGACTAATAATGTGCATGATCGTGTGGAGAGAGAGAGAGAGAGAAGTGCATGGCGTGGTAGGAGATTTTGTGCACTAGCCATATCATAGGATATTAAATCTGTGAAAATGGATTATAAACAAATTTCTTAATTCATATTTGATTAGCTGAGTTATTATATTGTTTAATTATATTTTGTAAATGGATCATCGATTGGTTTAAAATGATAAAACCCAAAATAATATGGGAGTTGACTGAGTTCACAACTTACTTAAACTCAACCAACATGTACGACTCTCTTTTCCTACACTCCCTCACAAAATCTTGTGCTTGCTCTCTCCATGTCTTACCTTAATTTGGGTGTGAGTTGTCTTAAATTGAGTTAAATATTGAAGTATTTTAATAAAATGATCAGGTTGGTTAAGAATCACTAGATAGATTTGTATTACATGGAAATCGGTTAAATGTGTCAATGTGGATCTCTTCAGTGATATCGGATGAAAAAAATGGGTTAATTGGAGGTTGAATTATTTTCAGCCAGACCTAACCCATCCGTTCAATAGGTCTATGATGCATCCATATATGAAGAGTTAGCACATGAGAAATGAAAATTTTGTTTAGAATATATTTATTTTGACTATGATTAAGTTGGAAAGGTATGTTTCATATATACGTCATATAATCAACCGACATTCAGTTGCATGTGCGATATATAAAAAAAAAAAAATTCTGAGGCCGGGGACCTTGAACCACAACGGAAGATAATTATGATCATTGATTAATTAATGATTCTCTCTAATCCTTCTTAAAAAATCATGCCACTTTGATCAACTCCACTTCGAATGTCCAAATAACGACAAAGGCTATCAGCTATCCGTGAGGCCATCATGAACCCCAGTCCTTTGTTTTTTGGCTAAAAAGGCCGAGACCCCATTAAAAAAGTATCTTAGACCACTGACTCAAGTGGCTGTACTACTCGACCAAAAAAAAAAAAAAATGCGGCTGTACTATGGTCCATGGACCATGGCCTTTGTCCCTCCTAAATCCGAAAAAAATAAAGATACCGGTGCATATATGATTATGCGACCTTTTCAGATAAATATAATCTACGCGAAGAGCACATGTATCGGAGTCACTCCAAGCAAGCCTCACGAAAAAAGCCTAAATGTATTGGAACTTCTTGATTGAGGTAGAGAGCTCAATTGATCCAACGTGACACTTTGCATAATCCAAATACAATTACAATGTCGTGCTAGAAGACTCCCATTAGAAGAAGAGTAAGTATTTTATGGAACAATTACGAGGATACCGTCGATGTGATATAACAAAGTGGGTGCGTGTTAAAATTATTGGGGAGATTGTCTAATCAATCCTAAAATTATTTGTATGGATATTAGTTCGGTGATAAATTTTTCAGTATTATCAATTTAATCCGAAACCTTTGCTTGAAATTTTAATATAGTCGTTCTAGCCAATTTTTTGCCGAAATTTGCTAACGTGGGGTGTTCTACGTAAGATGGCCAGTGATGATTGAATTCTCACGTCAACACTTATCAGCGAAAATTGATCGCAATGATTATGTTGAAATTTTATAAAAAAATTTTAGAATTGAATTAACAAAATTTAAAAACTTTAAAACTGAATTGATATCCGTACAATAAATTTATGATGGTAATTTTCCTCACAATCAATAAAGCAACTTTATTGCTGTTTCTAAATCTCAAATTGTAAAAACTCCGAATCTCGACATCTATAACATGGAATCCAAGACGCTCTTCTTTCCTTTCTTTGTCGCATATGCTTCCCCTTTTTTAGCTAGTGATGTTCTTTATTTCCCTCATATGTTGACTTTCTAAGTCCGTGGACCTAATGCCTGATCTGAAGAAACCATGGAACCCAAGAGGCAAAGGATAAAATACAGCACACGGCATAACAATGAGCCTAAGCCAAGTAAACGGTTTTATTTTTAGATGTGCTATCTCCATAAGCATTACCATGTTAGCATGCCACCTAAATTTTCTTTCTTATGGATGATTAGCTGAACATCAAGCCTAGAGAATTAGCGGCACTAAAGCTTCATTTATTTTATAGAAAATAATTAATTTAGGAAGTACTTTTCTAAAATTGAGAGTTTATATTATATAAAATAATGAATCAATGGAAATATTTTTGTTATCAATAATAATTTAAGTCTAAGCATTTTCGTGGAAAATAAAAATATTTTTCATTCATTCATTTTTTATAAGTGATACAAATAATTATTTTTTAAAAATATTTTTCAAACCGTTTATTTTTTATAAAACAAATGCATCCTAAACTCCTTGATACGATAATATCGTCACATGCCGCACATTCTCTTGTTGATAGAACGAGCCCGCCTCTCTTGACTATCTGCCTAATGAGACAACTCCGGTGGGGGCAGCGGAAAGGTGCATCAGCACATGATTCCAAATCCGTTTGAATTTTCTCGTGGCAAGTGGGAGGAAATAGACACCCGCAGGTTTGATGACGCGGGAGACAAAAGGGCCTTTGCCGGGTCCATCCCACTGCAAGGTTTTGATGGCTCTCTGGCCCTAAAAAGAGAAACCCTACATATATACCTTCCACAACCATAGGGCGGTCATTTGAAGCAAATAATTTTAGAGCGTTGTCAGTACAATATGTATTGATTGTAACAATAAAAACGAGAAATATGAAAATCGTTGCTACTTTTTAAGGTGTTGGATAAGCTACTCACAGTTACAATGTGAGCATAATTCTAAAATAGAATCTGAAACTTGAGAATTAGATTGGTGAGAACCTATCCAATTCTAAGTTTTAAGATATGTAAAATATGTTCCAAATTCCAAAAATTAAGGAACATGTTTTGATGAGTAAGTTACAAATTCCGGATTAATGGAATCTAGAATCTAGAATCTAGAACCCGTAATCTAGGAAACACTGACACTCTTCGAGAGCTTTTAAATCTTATCGAAATGTTCGACACTTGATCAACATATGTCGAAATCTAACATCTAATCAACTCTTCTAACACTCTTTGACATGCGAGTCGGGAATTCTGACATACAAAATTTTGACATGTATGGGTCAATTTCAATTTTTTTAATTTTTATTTTTTAATAAATGGGGGTTAAAATATAAATATATTAAAAAAATCAAAAAAATAATAAAGGGGAAAAACCCAATCTTTACTTCTTTTCTAACTGTCACTCCCTATGGCACATAATTCACCCTGTAATTTATTTTTTCTCCTTTCTCCCGATACACTTTGACACACGAGTCCAAAATGCGAATTACTAGTTTTTTTTTCCTTCAAGTTTTTATGGATTATTATAATATAGTTGAATTTATCGAATTCAAATAATAAATGATATTAACAAATGGTAGATTTATGTTTTTAGTGTACATTCATTCTAGGCTCTTTTTTATTATTTATTATTTGTGTATTTGAATTAAATTAATCTGGTTAAAATAATCATAAAAATGATAATTTATCATGTATATATAAAAATATACCTATTTAATATACAATGTATTTTAAAGTATCGGAATCCTCTATTTTTGAGAAATAATTTGTGTTGTGTCGCGTGTTGGTGTCAATGCTACTTAGCGAGTAACCTAGAACTTGGAATAAGGCATTCTATGATGTTCGCTAATGAGAACTACTAGTCCAAGCTTTCGTTTTTTGACTAAAATTTTTCTTTTATTAATGTTTTTATATTTTTCATATGTCTAAATATAAGTTATAGTTAGTGCATTGAACAAGTTACAAGTGGTTATTAAAGATGGTAATTTACTGCAATCATTTAATTAATAATAAAAGTGGAATTGAGTATATCCAACCAGTAACATGGTAGATTTTAGGTTTTAAGGTATACAGGATAGGTTTTAGACTGTTGAAAATGATGAATCTGTTTTAATGAGTAGGTTCCAAGTTTCAAGTGGATCATACTCGGAATCTGTAATTACTCATCCCTAGTTGCAATGCCCTCGAAATTACAAGAACTTAAAAGATATTTCAAGAAATTGGCTCTCACAGCTTTGAGGCTCTGTAGTTTTGAAATTGTATTACCAAATAGATATGTTGTAACTCTTTATAGCATAGCCATGGCACAGCTCAGCTATAACCATACCAAATGGGCTTAATTTAAATATCGAAAAAGGGAAGTACGTTAGCGGTGAAGATTGTACGGGCTTATGGGCTTCATGGAGAATGTTAGTCCCAATGACTAGTGAAATAGGCCCAGCATGGTACCGTGTTGGGCCTGGTGCTACAGGGTTCTTCGTTAGAGTGGGACTTTACCCAATCCACTAATTAAGATTCTCATTATGTGATGAAGAGATTGCTCTGTCCAAGTTAAATTTGCGTGGGAAGTAGGTTAGGCCAGGATTCGCCAACACTCGGTCCGATCGAGCGACGAGGAGATCCACGGTTTCCAACATCTTGTTCGAGTATCTTCGTGCCAAAATCGTGAGGGGGAAAACTGGGACTGATTAAAATGAATTTGGGCCTTATGTTGAAGGCTGTTGTTCACAGCTGGCCTCCAGCTAGCGAGGCCACCAAAGGAGTAGCTGAGCGCTGATTTTTGGTAATTACAAAATGGAAACTCCACATTAGATAGATAAATCCCCGGCCATGGAATATCCTAATAATTGTTGATGTAGATTGGAAGACTTCCAAGATGCTACACGTAACCACCTATTTTCTTTGCTTAAGGTTTGACCAAAGTTGACCAAAAATATTATTTTGTCAAAAGTTCAATTAGAGAATAAAATTGGATGGTACTCATCAATAGCTTTCTTAAGATTACCCGAATTGTCCAAATTAGATGAAATGTTCTTAAGATGCCATATCTTTTAGTGGTGGCTATCCATCGAGGAGTGTTGAGAATTTTGTGATATGATTGAATTGATTAACTCCACTTTAAAGATCAAATAATTAACTTTTCAGCACTATAGAAATCACGTGGCACCTAAGGAAAGAAGAGGCTCGGGACCTTGTATTACAAAACCAGCATGGGGATTAGGAGCACCCTCACCAACTTCATCCTCCAAGCTCAACTGTCACAAAGATAAATGCCTAGCCAGGTTGGATCGCGACCAACTTGAACCAATCAACTTAAACTTTGATGGCCATCTCTTAGAAGGAGCTAGCCATGGCAACAATAAACTGATGCTAAATGTTAAGACAAATAGGGACCAGAAAATCTTGGGTTGGGCCGTATCGTGTTGTTTTTTGGTTAGTTGTTAAGTTAGTGAATTCCAAATGCACATTAGTTAAAACTTTTGTCAATCCTCCTTCAGTAGCCAGTCTTGCAATAATATTCAATCCACTTGCATTTTTTGCTAGCTGCAAAGTGTTAAGCATCAAACTTGAGGTGCACAATCTAATTATCATTCGAATATGTAATAATCCTAGCGAAGATAAATATGCATTTGTTGCTGCTTAAAGTTAGATTCTTACTCCAAGCCACCTTAAACGAAAAAATCTATATTAATTCTTTAGAATTCATGAAAGTCAGTAATGTTGACATCTTAGTAATTTTTTTAGTACTCGAATAAAGTTCCGTACTAGATTTATGCATTCCCATCTTTGAAAGAAATCAAAAGTAAATAAGAGCAAAAAAATTATAGAATTTATTCAAAACACCGGATAATATGGGTCAATACAAGATAAGCGAAAAACTCGAACCGTTCGGTTTGAATTATAACAAACCGGCTGGACCGAACACAGAACCGACTTAATACGAGGGTTTTGCCGTCCTTCACAACGCCCTGCCTCCAAGTCCAGGCTGTAACCCAGCGGCGACCGTGAAAACACTTCGAGTTCGACAATTAGATAGATTCGCCTTCGTATCTATCTGATTCTGTCGGCTCTGCTCTGCTCTTGGCGTGCAACAGCTATGTTAGTTTGGCTCGATACGTTCCTTTTTTGATGTTAAAGCCGAAAGTACGAACGAACAATTTTTTGTAATTTGGTGTTTATTTATATGCAGGTCAAGAATTTGCGTAAAAAATTTGCCCAATTACGTGGCGGAGGATCGCCTGCGCGAACTCTTCTCTCAGAAAGGCGAAATACAAGATGTCAAGCTCATGCGCACCATGTATTTGTTGTTTTACCCTCCTCTTCTTTTTAATCTAGTGGGCTCTCTCATGTTTTTACATTCGGTTTGAATGTGTGCAGCGATGGCAAGAGCAGACAGTTTGCCTTTATTGGGTTTCGCACCGAGCAGGAAGCACAGGAAGCTATTAGGTACTTCAACAAATCCTACCTCGATACTTGCCGGATTGTTTGTGAGGTTCGTTTTGTGATTCTTGTTCAAAGTCTGATCCTTCTGTCGTTTTATGTGTTTTTCCTGTTCTCGCTATCTTGTCTAAGATATATTCCATCTGAAGAAGCTATCTTGTCTAAGATATATTCCATCCGAAGAAGCTATCTTGTCTAAGATATATTCCATCCGAAGAAGTGTGGTAAATGGCCGTTGATGCAATGCAGCTAATATGAATTGATCATGACACACACTCTCCTTCAGTTGATTACTGTTACCTTTATGTGTGATCAGCACACGTTTTTACTTAATTGTCTCTGTTTTACTAGTAATCCTCAAGATGTTTTGATTCTAGGAGACACTATTGATAGTATGAAGGATTTAGTCAATCAAATACCTTTGTCATATAGAGACTCTCTCTGAATGCACATTAGAGTGTCTTATGTCAATAAACATAGCTCGAACATGTGGATTCAAATCTTTTGCTTATTGCTAGATTGCACGAAAAGTTGGAGATCCTGATATTCCTCAACCATGGAGTCGGCACTCATTGAAGAATAAAGATGAAGTAGCTGAGGGTGGGAAAAAAGTTCACGGTGGTGATTCCGCTGTTGTGATTCCTAAGGGAGAGAAGAAGAATCTTAAAAAGACAAGTGAGAGTGATGACCCTCAGCTTCAGGAGTTTCTTCAAGTCATGCAATCGAGGACCAAGTCAAAGTTGTGGGCAAATGACACATTAGTAGTTTCAACAGATTACCCAAATGAGAGCGTCAACAGGAAACCTACTCAATCAAAGAACAACATCAAAGAAAAATTAATAGAAGCAAAAGTTAATGACAAGGGGGTTATAAAATATTCAAACAGCGATGCTTCTGAGGAGTTAGATAGTGATGCTTCTGCTGTCTCTCATGATGATCCAATTTCTGACATGGACTACTTCAAGAGCAGAATTAAGAAAGAACTATCTGAGTCAGAATCAGAAAATAGTGAAGGTGAAGGTGATGTTAATGGAAAGGAAGCTAAAGTTGATCTGTCAAATAAAAGGTCCAGGGTAAAAAATGAAGCAACTGTACATGTTGATGAAGAAAACGATATGCCAGATGAGGCTGAGAGGCAAGGTCCTGCTGAAGTTGCAGATGGCGAGGCACTTGACCCCACAAATCCCTCATCAAGTGCAATGGTTCATAAGGAAGGGATAATGGAAACTGGCCGTCTTTTTGTTCGCAACCTGCCTTACACGGCAAAGTAATTCTTAACCTTGACTACTTGACTTTGCAAATTGTTTTATCTTGTGAGATATATCTAAAGAAATTATCTGTATAAACAATTTCCGGAGAAATATTGACTTTTCTTTGTTAGATGACCACATCATTATAGCCGGCTCTTTGTGTAATTTATGGTGTTTGTGTGAAGTGAGGAAGAGCTGGAAGAGTTATTTAGCAAATTTGGCAAGGTTGCGGAAGTCCACGTTGTTGTTGATAAGATAACAAGACGGTCAAAGGGCATTGCTTATATCCAGTACGTTCTCCCAGAGTCTGCATCAAGGTATTGCAATTTTTAGAGAACTTCTGTGTTTCTTCACTTCATTAATTTTTTATCGAATTTATAATGGTTGAATATTCTATTCCTTCTAAAAACATTTCAAGATAGTAGGTTTATTGGCCATTCTTGGGCTCCAAGATCTTGGTTACTTAAACTTAATCTCTTATTGTTGTACGCTGTGAATCTATGGGCTCTAACTATGAAGTTGTTGGCTCACTATTCATTGCTTCATTAGTTCTTAGTCTCTTAGAACAGAAAAGCAAGCTCGAAGAATCTCTTGGTCAACTATTATTATGGGCACACATGTCAATGTTATATATTTTAGAGGCTCTAAGTTATTAAATTGCTTAACCGTATGAGCAGCAGCCATTGGGATATTTTTTATATAGGTTATCAGTTGTTTTACAAATCAGTGTGTGTTTTGCCACTTGATTTGTGCCGTCAAACCTTGATAATACCGTTAAAGCTGTAAGATGGCAATATGTAATAATTATTATTTCAGGTCATGAAATAGACTAGATCAGACATATTATTCTGTTTTGTTTATCATGCAGAGCTTCAAAAGAATTGGACTATTCAAATTTCCAGGGAAGACTACTGCATATTTTGCCAGCATTGCAGAAACCCGCTTCTAAAAAGCAGGAGTAAGTACTAGTTTTATAATTTTACTCGTGTTATGCTTCTTCAATATGCTGTCCTAAAGGAGCTTATAATGTTACTTTTATGAAGATTGACTTCAAATCAAGCTCCAAAAACTTTCAAACAACAGCGGGAAGAAGATAGAAAGGCTTCTGAAGCAAGTGGAGATATAAAAGCATGGAATACATTGTTCATGCGCCCTGACACGGTTTGTTCAGCTTTTGGTGTTGATTCAAGACTTCTCCTAAATTGTCATAATCTAGATTTTTGCTCAATGTAATTATTTTACGACAGCAAGAAATCTGAAGCTCCAGCACTTGATTAAACATAAAGTGTTTTCACGAGTAATTGTATAAGACTGATTAGTTAATGGAGAATCACTTATAGAATTATCTTTCTTGTCATGAATGCTTTGGGTGAAATTATTGGCATGGTCATGTGATTATTGTATCCCATTTTTGGTCAGCATGCGTATCTTTTTTAGGTGTATGTATTTGCTCTCATTTATCACTTCTTCAATACCATAGGTTGTTGAAAACATTGCGAGGAAGTATGGTATAAGCAAAAGTGATTTCCTTGATCGTGAAGGCGATGATCTTGCTGTACGTATTGCTTTAGGAGAGACACAAGTAATTGCTGAAACAAAGAAGGCATTGGCAGACGCTGGTGTCAATGTAGCATCTTTGGAGGAGCTAGCCACTCAGGGACCAGAGAGTTTGAAAAGGAGTAATCACGTCTTGCTAGCGAAAAACTTGCCTTATGGATGTTCTGAGGCTGAGCTGACTAAAATGTTCGAGAAATTTGGTAGTCTGGATAAAATAATTTTGCCTCCAACAAAGACAATGGCACTGGTATGTGGTAATTTCTCTATGTTTTTGCCATCTAAATAGGACATCCAACTGCGATACACTTTTTCCCTAATATTGTGTGTTTTTTTGGGAACTTGTGCCATTTTTGATATCTAATTGGGGGTGCAGTTCTATATTTGGCGGCATATATGATGGAATTGAAGTGAGGATTGACATGCCTGCTAGGTTAGATAGATTTGTTTGGTAATGTAGGCCAAAATACCCCCAGCGGACAGCTAATGAGGGTTCAGAAGCTTGGTACGAACAGCATGTTAACTGATCGTTACACTTGCATATGTGCGACATTAATTTGGCTCAGAATTTTGGTGGAAGAGAACAGGGTGGATAATATCAGTCTGCCAGTTACCCTTTGCATGGGAGCTCCTTCTCTGTTGGGTAAGAGGAGAGATGGGAGAGGTAGAGGGGTGGTCACAGTGGTGGAGGAGATAGGTCCAGGGATACTGCGATATTGTTAGGCTTGGTTCTAGTGAAGATTAATCACTGATTCTACATCTAGATCCATTCTAGCTGAGACTAGCCTGGATGTTCATTTTTCTGAAACGACACAGACACAGTATTATTTCACCATGGTTATGAAACACTGATGACTCGTGAATAAAATGACATGGTTGTGCCAGGAAACTTTGATAGTTTGATAGTCGGGACTCCTTTCCTTCCCTTTCTCATTCTCTTTTCTTCAACAATGAATCAAAGTTTGCCTCGTGGTGTAGTTTTCTGTATAGTCTGATAGTTCAATCTCGACTATTTAACCTTATCCTGGTTACAATCATCAGGTTGTTTTCCTCGAACCTTCTGAAGCTCGTGCTGCTTTTAAAGGTTTAGCATACCGGCGATACAAGTATGTGATGTTCAATCTTTATCTGCTTCATGACAGCCCCTGACTGTCTTTCTCTTGCACAAGTGTGTTGGATGTGCTGCTCATGACTCTGTGAATTCTTCACAAGCTGCCCTTTTGCCACGATAACAGAAAATGCTTTAAATCGGGAAGTCTCATCTGTCGAGTTTGGCTGGCTCCATGATACATTGTTAGTTGGGAGAATATGTGGTTCTCAACTACTTGGAAATCTGTAATCCATTGTTATATTAAAAGGAATTGAATGTATGATAATTTAGGGCTTTTGAGATGGAATGGAGCAAGAGCAACTAGTCCTTCTACAATGCTAAGAATACATATTTTTGCTAGAAATATGAATTATGATAGGTTTTTAGATGCCTTGGTAATGAAACAGATGATACATTTTGATAGATGAGTGATTCTTCACATTTGATCACTACATTGCCTGATCTTTTGATATATTTTCTTTCTCATGTTATCATTGTTTAGTTGTTTTAATAGTTTCTAATAAAAGTTAACCACGATGTAGGGATGCACCGCTATATTTAGAATGGGCTCCTGGAAATGTTCTTAATCCAACAACTAAAAGCAATGGAAACGATAGAGCTGTTGTTGGTGAACAGGATGCTAAAAGGGTGTTACTAGAACAACATGTGGAGGGACTATCAGATGTGGATGTTGATCCTGACAGAATTGAGGTTCAGATCTGGCGTTTCATGCATTTATACTTCCTATCTTCTAACTCAAGATTATTTTGGGATAAGGATTATTCATATACAATTGTTGTTTTTTTCCTTGTTTGAAATGTATGTTTCCTGATTACATGTGTTCTGCTACTGCTTTGACCAGTGTTAATGCATTTTCTGTTCACTCTTGTATTATGCGTGTAATTGTGGGCCCCATGTGTTTGAGTAAGCAATTCTGCCTGAAATTACCTGTACTTTTTGATGTGATTCTCAAAAGCAGAAGCATGAAAAGAGAAAATTGAGCAACACTATGTACATATTCTCTTGTTACTTAAGTGTTCATAGATAAGTATAAGCATATGTATTTGTATGAAGTTCTTTAAAATGAAACTTCTATATTCTAACAGAATTCAATACAGTAAAGGGCAATCTCTGTTCAAATGCACTTGTTGACATATGAAATTGTTAGAGGTTGAGGCATTTCATCATCTTGAATTGTCAAATGGTTAATGCTATCAATACAGTATTTAAGTTATTGTGCTGGATGTATTCAAGAATTTCACGTGCCACTTTTGAAATATTTGAATTCGTGTTACTCAGCCTGCTTCGTTTAATTGATTCTATTTGACTGTGCTGGCATCAACTGTCGTACGAGTAAGATGAACTATATAAGCTCAAAAAAACATGATAGTGAGCTAGATTGGCCTTAGTATGGGGATAGGGCTATATTTCCCAACCGAATATTCCTATTTTTCCCTTATACTATAGATAATTTCTTTTTTAATATGTTTGGATCTGAAAAAATGGTTCTGCATTACCATATATTGGTTTGTCTGTTTCACTTCACACTAAATTAAAGCTCTTCTTACTTGCATTTAGATGCAAATTATATCTTGTTCTTGTGAGTCTAAAGTGATGAACATTCGAAAATTTATTGGAACTTTTCTTAGCTTTCTAACTCGAACAATGTAATTGCTTGTATGATTTTATTTTATTTATTTTATTTTATTATTTTATTTTTTTTCTGGTCGAATGTATGAAATGGTTGATGCAGCAAGAGTGTATAACTTTTTCAGATTCCCTTTGCTTTTACTAAAAGCTTCTTATCTTTGACATGTAGTGTTGTGCATGCCAGACTTGCTAGTAAACAAGTTAGGGACAATTCCCGCATTTCTTTTTTGGGGTATACTTATATTTTTGCCTTTGATATTACAGTCACGGTCTTTATTTGTGAAGAATCTTAGCTTCAAAACATCTGATGAGACTTTGAAAAGCCACTTTAGTAAACAAATGAAGGAGGGAAGAATTCTCAGCATCAGGGTAATCTTTTAGACAGGAAGAATTAATGTTATGATTTATTATCCACTACTGCTTATCAAGATGTTGTTTTCTGTACAGATAAAGAAGCACATGAAAAATGGGAAGTATGTCTCAATGGGTTTTGGGTTTATAGAATTTGATTCAATGGAGACAGCAATGAATATTTGCCGGGATTTACAAGTAAGGCTCTTCTTTTTCTCCCTGATAAATTTTTGTCTTGTAATTTGCTCATATTTTATTTGTGTTCTCTCCAGGGAACCATCTTAGATGGGCATGCCCTTATCTTGCAACTTTGCCAAGTAAAGAAAGATGAACAAGTGCTAAATAAAGCTGACAATGACAGAAGTTCGACCAAGTTGCTTGTTAGAAACGTTGCTTTTGAGGCAACTGAGAAAGATTTAAGAAAGCTATTCAGCCCATTCGGAAAGGTAATTTCCTTTTTGCTTATGTCATGTGTCCATTGCATGGACTGCTTCCGTTGTGTTCATCATGGATTAGTTGAAGGTGACACTCAGTGTAGTAATACTCTAATAGTTTTGGATGTAATTTTTGTATCTTCTTGTCAACAAGCAAATTCGATGTTCATATTGTTTAACAAAATTAAAGTTTTGTGGGGTCTTCTAAATTTTGGACTATTGCTCCTGTTAGAGTTAATGAATCCGTTGCCAGCTTTATTCATACCAATTGTTTGAGGGTGCACTTTTTTCTAGCATATGGGTTGACCAGTGGGCTGATTCCACAGATTAAGAGTTTGAGGCTGCCTATGAAATTTGGAAATCACAGAGGATTTGCATTTGTGGAATATGTCACGAAACAGGAGGCGCAGAATGCTCTCCAAGCACTAGCGAACACCCATCTGTATGGAAGGCATTTGGTATGTCATCTCTACTGCTTTGGAATATGTCAAATTCTTACATGCAGTTAAATTGGAGCTATAATTCTGGTTTTCAGGTGCTAGAAAGAGCAAAGGAAGGCGAGAGTTTGGAAGAATTACGTGCTCGAACCGCTGCTCAGTTTAATGATGAAAATGGGTATAGTACGGGCAAGTTATCCAAGAAGAGGAAGCATATGGCCATCTTGGATGAGGATAAAATGAAGATCGAAAGAACTGGCGATTGACGCAGGTTGAGTTTGAAGTCCAAAAGACTTCCTGATGGAAGACTAGCTTCAGGCGATATATAAGAATTTGCCCAGTTTTGCTGATTTTGGGTTCTAGTTTTAGTTGGTCAGAGGCTCTTCTCTTTCAATTGCCATTTTTTTTTTTTTTTTTTTGTGCTAGATAAAGTTACTAACTAATTTTATTTTATTAACTTCTATGTGAGTCAATTATCAATGTTGATTAGGTTGTTTTCCAAGTTACGGCTTTTATAGTAACTTAGAAATTTTATAGGCGAAAAAAAACCAAGTCTATTGAAATTACCATATTATTTACCGACTTTTTTTCAATCAAGTTTTCGACTAGTATAAGGTTTCTTATTCTTATTTAATCACTTATCAATATTTAAGCGATCTTGAATTACTATAGCATATGTTTAAACTTTATTAAAGGGTAATATTTCATACAAGAGTAGGTCAATTAATTTAAAAAAAACTCGGTAGCTCATAATCGATTAAATAAATGTTGCTAAGTGACTCGAATAGACATTAACAACTTAAATTATTTGGTAATTTCGATGAAAAAGTTAAATTCATAATTCAATAAAATTGGTAATGTCATATAAAAGTTGAGAGGGGAAAGAATAAAAAAAGTCACAAACTTATTGCATTGGTGTTAATTTAATCATAAACTTTTTAATGGTGTCAATTTAGTCATAAATTTTTTAACTTAGTGTCAATTCAGCTTTAAATCTTTTAATGGTACTAATTTAGTCATAAATAATTTGAATTAGTATCAATTTAGTCCAAAACGTTTTCACTTGGCATCAATTTAGTCTTTTTAGCTAATTTTGGCTAGATATTACTACTAGTTTACGTGGCATTATCAGCATTAATGTGAACAAATTTTTTTAAGATATTTTAATGATTTTTCAATTTTTGTTCTTTTTTTTTTTTTTTTTTCCTTTCTCCTTTCTTCTTCTTCCTTTTGCCAATAATTGACCATCGGCCATTGCGAGGCCAAGCTTGGGTGAGGGTCGACATCACTAGATTTGGCTTAGGCGAGGGCAGCCCCTACGAGGGCTCCCCTTGCCAAATCTAGCAAGGTAGGCCCTCGCCCAGGCCGCCCAGGCAAGGCAACCTTGCTAGATTTGGCTTGGTGAGGTTGACCTTCACTTAGGCAAGCTCGCCCTTGCCAAATTTGGGGAAAAGTGTCAAAAAAGTCCAAAACCTTTTTGTATTTGTGTCAATTTAATCATAAATATTTTTTTTGTGTCAATTTAGTCTTAAACATTTTTACTTAGTACCGAGTAAGTTATTTCCAATTAATTTTGGTCGGATTTTGCTAAGTGGGCGTTGGCCGGTTGACGTAGCTCGATCGACGCTGATGTAGGCAACTTTTAATAATATTTTAATATTTTAGAATTTTTTTATTCTTTTTTTTTTCTTCTCTCCTCCTTCCTCTGGCCGTTGGCCGAACCATGGCAACTAGCGAGGCTCATCGACCACCTTGCTAGTGGCCGCGAGGGTGGCCTTGCGCTGGGCGGCGAGGCTTGTCCTCGCCGGTGCCACCCAGGCTGCGATTTGGTGAGGCTTGACCCTCGTTAGCCCGGCACGAGGTGGCCTCCCACTAGGCTGGTGAGGCTCGCCTTCGCTAGATTTGGCGAGGGTTGAGCCTCACCCATGGTCGGTGAGGTTTGACCCTCGCTGAATCCTCGCCGCCCAAAGATGAGGCCGCCCTCGCAGCCACTGGCAAGGTGGCCGGCAAGCTTCACTGGCCGTCACCTTTGGCTGGTCGCAGTGGTTCGGCCAGCGGTCGAAGGAAGGAAGAGAGAAGAAAAAAAGAAAAAAGAAAAAAGAAAAAGAATAAAAATATTTTAAAATATTAAAATACTATTAAAAGTTGTCCATATTAGCACCGATTAGGCCACATCACCGACCGGCCGGCGTCCAATCAGCAAAATCCGGCCAAAATTGACCGGAAAGAACTAAATCGACACTAAGTAAAAGTGTTTAGGATTAAAATGGCACAAAAAAAAAGGTTTGAAACTAAATTGGCACAAATACAAAAAAGTTTAGGATTTTTTTGACACTTTTTCCCCAAATCTGGTGAGGTTGACTCTTTCCCAAGCTAGGGCGACAATGGCCAAGCAAGGCCAACCTGCTTGGCCATGGCTAGTGGCTAGTCACTTACTAAAAAGAAAAAGAAAAAAGGAGAGAAAAAAAAAAGAAAAAGAAAAAAAATTAGATAAAAAAAAAATTATTGAAATATTATTAAAAATTGTCTTAGTTAGTATTGGTGGTGTCACGTAAGTCGGCGATGTCTACGTTAACAATATCCAACCAAAATTAGTTGGAATGACTTAATTGATACCAATTCAAATTATTTAAGATTAAATTAGCATTATTTCAAAAAGGTTTAGGACTAAATTGGTATCATTCAAAAGGTTTATGATCGAGTTGGCATCAAATCAGAATGTTTAGGATTAAATCGACAATATTAAATTGATATCATTAAAATGTTTAGAGTTAAATCACATAGGCCTAGGATTTTTTTTTTACACTTTTCCCGAAGTTGATAACTTCTATGAAAATGGATAAATTATTAAAACATACGATAATTATTCCGAAATGACTAATCAATGATGGAACACTAATGGAATTTGGCAACCGCCATTGCGATTAAGTCAAGAAGGATCCAAATAGTTTAACGTTCTAGTTTGACTTGATATGATCAGTGAGGCTTCGTACTTGATTTGACTGTATTTTCTATATGTTCGACTCGACTTGTAAGTAATGTTAGTTAATATTTTTTAGTTTAAAATCCTAACTCTAAATTGAAATTTTGAAATTAAAACAAGATAACTAATCGCTATTTGTGATACTCTTGAATGGACAAATGCGATGCATACATATACCAAATGAGACCTTTTTTTTTTCGACCCAAACGAGAGGGTTGATTGGCCAAAGGACCATGTTTATTATTCTATGAACACGCACGTAAGCCCCACGTTCATAACAAAGTATTAGGTTGAGCTACAGTTACTTAGCACTACTCGAGACCTTAGAGACGATTTGTCAACATAGTCTCAGCGGCCTGTCAACGGTCCCACGAGCACTATCAGAGATCTTTAATCATGACATTGAGAGAACCCATGATCACGTGGACAATAGGAGCATCAGACCATTCATCCAGCCAAGCTTGCTGAGGTTTGAATTTTACCATCATACATTTTCAAAGAAAAATTATCTTAGGGAGATCAAATTCACCAATAATGGCCCCCTGATCAATTGTTTGACTTGAAATTTAATTGATTTATTTTGACGACCTTAGTCTTTTTTAGGTTTTTTTTGGTAATTAGTTAATAAATCTCAGCATTTAATTAATTAATTTTATCATTTTGATAATTTGTTTTGGCACTCATGTAGTCATTAATGGTTTATTCGGGAATTGGAATTGATTTAGGTGTAGTTCGGTCCTTTTTATTGATTAAAGAAAAGAGACAAAAATGTCGCATCTAGTTGCTTATTGCATTATAGAATTAATTAATTCATGGTTAATTCCATATAGTTTAATGTTAGAATTCACGTTTACTTTAATTTAGCTCATGATTATTTATTTTTGACTTATGCCACATGGTCTTGGCCCGAGGCTTAATAGCAAGAATCGGGAGAAGTACACTATCAGTGCCATAAGTTGTGTACGGCACTTATTTTGGTGCCAAAAGTTTCTGTCGGATCACTTAAGTGCCAAATCGGAGGAAAAACGATCACTTTGGTGCCACCGGCGAAAGATTCCGGCCACTGGCAAAAGATTCCGGCCAAAATGATTACGTGGTTTTTTTTTTTTTAAAAAAAATCGACAAGGCCTTAAACGACGTCATTTTCAGTCCTCCTTAAGAAACGATGTCGTTTTGCCATCCTACATGGATGGACTCACAAAAACGACACCCTTTAACTCATTTGGGGATTGAAATTAGGGTTTCGACTTGGCCGCCGAGTGGCCGTCGTCGGGGTTGGGGTCGGGGTCGGGGTCGAAGCTGCGGTTGCCGAGTGGCCATCATCGAGGTTGGGGTTGGAGTCGAAGCTGTGGCCGTCGAGTGGCCATCGTCGGGGTCAGGGTCGAGGTCTAAGTCGCGGTCGCCAAGTGGCTATCGTTGCGGTCCGGGTCGGGGTCGGAGCTGCAGCCGTTGAGTGGCCATCATCGGGGTCGGGGTCGGGGTTGAGGTCGAAGCCGCTGCCGTCAAGTGGCTATCATCGGGGTCAAGGTCGAGGTCGGGGTTGGAGTCGTGGCCGCCGAGCGTAGGGGTCGTTGAGGACGACGATTGGCTAGAGATTAGGGTTTTGAATTGGGGGAGACACCAAATGGGGTCGTTTTAGTGTTAGGATGCTGACTGTGCTCTCCGGCAAGCTACATCAGCTTCAAAAATTAATAAAAAAGTGCTACGTCGGATTTCTGGCCAATCGGATCGGAGTTGGCACCAAAGTGAGTGTTTTTCAAACTTTTTGGCACTTAAGTGATCCAACAGAAACTTTTGGCACCAAAGTGAGCGCCATACACAACTTATGGCACTGATAGTGTACTTATCCCAGCAAGAATCCATTAATTTTTGCCTAATACGGTTAGAGTTATTTATTTTCCTCATTATAATTTACTTTATCTGCTCATTACTTGTTATGCTTATTTATTTTTTGTTGCTCGAATACCATGCTTGATCACCATATTTCACATGTTACAAGATTTAGGTAATAAAATTGATTAAGATTACATGCCAACTATTTTCATAAAAGAGAAAAGCTATCGATTAACAGGTTTTAGATTTATTTATCGTGGTCAAGTCTCTTTATACAAGAATCTCCGGTTCGCTAGATAGAATAAGGCGAACTCCCACGCATTACTTAGGCTCTTAATAGGTTTTAGAAGTATTTATCGTGATCAAGTCCCTATATACAAGAATCTCTAGATCGCTAGAGTAGGGCTGACTCCCACACATTACTTAAGCTCTTAATCATCTCATAACATGTTAGTAGCGCCTCTAAAGTAAAACTAAATGAGTTAAATGAAAAAAATATATATAAATTGCGATCGATAGAGCTCAAGAAGGTTTGTGTTAGGTATGAAGGCCACCTTGGGAGATGAACCATTCGTTCCTACTTAACAATCCATCAATTTCCCATGAGCATCTCATCACCCTTGGGTGGGTTGCAACTAGGGGTGATCATCGGTCTAGGGTCAACTTTAAACCGACCATGGATTGGCCCAACCTTACTGGTCCTAGTTCGGTTCCTAGAGAGACTGGGTCGGTCCTTGGTCCTAGAATTCGTGGACTAGTACTATGCGGGTTGGTCCTCGGTCCTGAGAGTTCCGAGTCGGTCCAATCTGGACCAACCCTAAATATAAATATATAAATATATATTTTATAATCTTTTTATAAAGAAAATTTTAAAATAAATGGCGTCAACAACATTAAACAGCTCTTAGTGAGGAGTTCGAGTAATTTTACATTATTCTGTAATAACTTAGACTTTTAATGTTTTTTACGGCATCAATAGTCATAATTTACGAAGGAGAAAAATATTTTTGTAAGGAGTCCTCACGGTATCTAAAAAAGTATAAACAATTCCTTATGGTATTCTCCTCTAGTATTCGTTCTCTTTTGTCTTATTTGTCCTCTTAGTCTTTAATTTGTCAAAATCGAAAGAAACAATTTCTCCGCTCGCCACTCGACACTTGCCTCGCTTGCTTAGGGTTACTCGTGCCGCTTGCGCTCAATGCTTGCTTAGCTTGTTGCTCCCTACTCGACATTTGATGCTCATTTTGTTTGACGCTCACCCCACTTGACTCTCACCGCTTGCCTTTTTTAGCTGACCTCGTTCATCATTGAACCAATTGGATCGATACGGTCATCAGTTGCATTTTCAATGAGTACAAAAAATGAAATAAAAAATTATTGATTAGTTATAGGTTGATCTTGAAATTAGACTGAACCCATTAGGTCAGTTCGGTCCTCAATCGCTTTTTTAAGGAGTATAAAAAAATAAAAAATTATTGGTTGATCCCGGGTTGACGTTGGAACCGGACCGAACCCACTGGGTCGGGTCGGTCTTTGGTCCCAAGCTCAATAGGGTTGGTCCTCGGTCCAAAAAATTATGGACTGGTACTGTGCGGGTTGGTCCTAGGGTTAAGGGGTGGATCGGTCCAACCCGGACCATGCTCACCCCTAGTCGCAACCTTCCTTCGCAAGCTCAACCTTCTTGATAATAGCATTTATGTTGGAATTGTGTTGTTCTTCTAAAGCCTTTCTCTCGTGATAAAATAGAACCTCTGGCTCTACATAACTTTTTTGATGGTTTTTTATATTTTTATTTGCTTGTAGTTATGTTTAAAAGCTGACACTCAAATGAATATTTTTTAAAAGTCACAGCATCCAAGTTATTATAAAAAAAGTAAAGATATTTCACTGAATATCATACGAATGTTATGACAATTATACTATTTTTGTCCCATAATCTTTGTTAAAAAGTCTCCATATAGTAACCAAACTCCAACTAGATTAACTTCTACAAAGGTTCTAGGAGTAAAAATACGAGATGGGAGTAGCATTGAAAATTCGCTTAAGATGAATAAAACAATGCTAAAATGGAAGGCATCTTGTTGAAAATTAAAATTAGGGGCTTGATGAGGCGCATAAAGAACTTCACCTTTATGACATAGAGAGTTGTGCTGCTCTAGCAAAGAGTAAAGATTAGTTTTGTAAATGTTCATGGACTAGGAGGAAGTACAAGGCCTTAAAGAGTATTCACAGGTATGATCTTCTCTTAAATTTACAATTCTAATAACTTCATGTGTATGACACTACCTGTCATGCCCCAAAACTCAAGCGCGCGCATATCCTTTGGTGGTCGATCAAATTGTGACGTTCCTAGGACTCGTCACCGACCCATTCATTTTATGCACATAAGGAAGCGAATTAAACAATCTCTAGACAACAAACAACTATGGGATAGAAAAGCAGGACAACCAATTTAAACAAAACACACTTTATAAACACATCCGATTTATACACAGAAGGTCTGACTAAAAAAGAAACCTCTAAGCCATCTACATTCTGGACCCTTTAGCTTCGGGCTCTGGATCCTCCACTCTACGGCCCTAAAATTGGTAACCCACGACGGGGTGATATAAAAATCTCAGAGAGTCTACACTCTAAACCCCGATTAGGAAGATAATTCACCTAGAGGTAGTCTCAGCACACATCATATAAGACTTTCCTCGCCGCAGCATCTTCCTGCACATTAGCACATCTCATATACCATATATAAACGCAAGAAGCGTACACTATTAACTAGAACACTTCATGACATATACCAATCAATTAGAGGGGTCCCAATTATAAGGCCAAATTATTATGACACGTCCCATTCCGTGCCACACAATTTTCTCCCATAATCAGGCATGGTTAATTCACTTATTCAAGCGTTCTAGTTAATTACGGTCCCATGGGCACAGCCAACTCAATAGTTAGTGGTCTTTCGGCATAACTGGGCATCGTCCCGCTTTGTTGGGCATAGTAACGTCTACCTCTAGACGGCATTCCACATAGGAGTATTGGTTCAGCCTCTACAACGACCGACATCCATTGTCAGGGGCATTCCACATAGGAGCATCGCCCACCTGACGCATATCGGGTGATGGTTTCTCATAGCGATCACACGCACATCCAATCTCGGCCAAGGACATCGTGCTTTGCATTAAAATGTCTCAATTTAAATAATGTGCTTGACATATTTTCTTCATATTAAAAACACTCGGTAAAATAGGTGTGCATGGACACACGGTCAAATCAAACCATAGAGCATGATATCCCATCATTTTAAAATTTCACGACTTTATATAGTATTAAAACTATTTTCGGCGTCAAAAATCGACATTCGGTATTTTTCTAATTAAATACCCAAAATTTCATATTTTTGAAATAATAATTAAAAAATCATCAATCATCATTCAATTGCATAATCTAGCACTCAATTGTACAAATCGATACAACCATGACGATTAGTTTGATGACTAGCTATCCCGGTATAATTTATGGAAAATAACAAATAATTAAATAAATATAATTAAATTAAATGAATTGTAAAATAATTAAATTAAACTACTAATTAAATTAACCTAAGCTAACCGGGCTAAATTAATTAAACTAACTGTTTAATTTAACCAACCTAACTAATTTAATCTAATAAGCTAATAAACATCCTAACTAATCAACCTAAATAAGTAATTAACTAACTAACTAAACTTAACCATTCTAACTACATAAACTAAGTCTAATAATCCTAATTAACTTAACTAATCCACTAATTAATCACTAATCCATCTATAAATGTAATTAGTGATAGGACTAGTAAGAGCACCTAGAAGGGGGTAAATAGGTGATCAAAGAAGTTTTTGCAAAACTTAACAGATTAATTCGTCTTATGAGAATAATAGATTGAAGATGTAAAAGACTATAAACAGTAATATAAAGCTATGAATTAAAGTAAAGAGATTAGGGAAAGAGAATTGAAACACAAGGTTTATAGTGGTTCGGCTTAGACTAAGCCTACGTCCACTTTCCCGCATTGACAGCCCACTGGCTGGATTCCACTAAGAACCAAAAGAGATTTTACAGTTTCACGTCCTTGATTCCACAGTGTAGAAACTCTGTTACACTTTCTCAAGGTCTTACTAGTATTTAATCTCTCTTTTGAGTACAATTTAAGCTCGACAAATGAAACATCAAAGAACTAGGAGCTTCAGACTTTGGAATTTTTCTATCACGCACACACTCGAATAACTTAAGCATCTTCATTATATACTCCTCTATGCTTTCATAACCGTTAACACATTCAAAAGAGTTCTTCCAATCTATCCATTAGATAGAATCAATTAGGGAGATTTCAAGTTATTTAAGGAATGTGATGATAGCCCACCAATCCCGCTTGCCCATACAATCGGGATTTAGGTTTCCATAAGTAGAACCTTCCAAGTATACTTCGCCAATCAACAAATCTAATTATCCGAATTGATATTAATAAAAATAACTAATCACAAGATGCTATTTCCAGCCATGAGATCTTCTTCAACTGTACGAACTAAATCCTTAAGGATATACTCGCATCTGAACAAGTCTTCTTCATTGGATAAACCTTTTATTTGTTGGTCTGGAAACTATTAGTAATGGCAGACTTTAAATCTTGAGTCTGGAGGTCTTGAGTCTTGAGTCTTCAGACTTTGACGATAGAGTCTGTAAGTCTTTAGACTAGAATGATGGAACGTTTCGTCAACTTCAAAACAAATAAAGAAGTTTTCTCCAATAATCTCCCCATTTTTATGGTGACAAAAAATTCCTGCAGATTTTAACACTATTGACCTACAAAACAATACTTAAGTAAGCCAAGTTTTCTTATAAAAGATAAGTAGATATTAGGATAAGGATAGTAGAGATTCTGCAACCACAAAAAACGGAGGTTAGGACACCTGGAGTGCCATAACTTGGCACGGAGGGACACTTAAATGTCATAACTTTAAAATGGTACACTTGAGAGCCAATATCGAGTAAAATAGGACACTTAAGTGCCACTCCGGTGAAAATCCGGCCAAATGGCTGACGTGGCCATTTTCCGACGAGTTTGGTTCAAAACGGCGTCGTTTTGCACGCTGACGTGGCGAAGAAAATGCAAAAATGACGTCGTTTCATATCTACGTGTAAATAATAACATAAAAATTAATTAAATTAGATTTAAAATTAATTTTATTTAAAATATTAAAAAAATTTTAAAAAATAAGAACAATTTTAAAAATTTTAAAAATTTTAGAAAATTAAGAAAAATTTAAAAAAAGGGGGAGGTCGAAGGGGCGGGCGAGGGTTGAGCCCTCACCGCCGCCGCCTCCCGCCGTCGCCGGAAGGGCCGATGATGGAGGGGGAGGGTCGGCGGGGTCGCCGGCCCCCTGGCCGACCGGCGGGGCCGCGAGCCCTCGCCCGGATCCGGGCGAGGGCTCGCGGCCCCGCCGCCGGTCGGCCGGCGTCGCCGGCCCTTCCAAGCGGCGGGGGAGGCGGCGAGGGCCCATGAGCCCCGCCGGATTTGGGGCGGGTCGTGGCCCGCGCCCGGATCTAGGCGAGGGTCGCGACCCTTGCCCGGATCCGACGAGGGCTCACGGGCCCTCGCCGCCTCCCGCCGCCGCGCCGGGAAGGGCCGGCGACGGAGTGGGGAGGGTCGGCCGGCCTCGTCGGCCCCCAGGGGGCGAGGGTCGCGGCCCTCGCCGCGGTCGGCAAGGGCTCGCAGCCCTCACCGTCGGTCGACCCCGCCGACCCTCCCCCTCCGTCGCCGGCCCTTCTCGGCAATGGCGGGGAGGCGGCGGCGGCGAGGGCTCGGCCCTCGGCCCGCCCCTTCGAACTCCCCCACTTAATTTTTTAATTTTTTTTAAAATTTTTTTTTAAAATTGTCTTAATTTTTTTAATTTTTTGAATATTTTAAATAAAATTAATTTTAAATTAAATTAAATTAATTTTTATATTATTATTTACATGTAGACACGAAACGACGTCGTTTTTGCATTTTCTCCGCCACGTCAACGTGCAAAACGACACCATTTTGGACCAAACTCACCGAAAAGTCACCACATTAGCCATTTGGTCGGATTTTCGCCGAAGTGGCACTTAAGTGTCCTATTTAACTTTAAAACTGGCACTCAAGTGTACCATTTTAAAGTTATGGCACTTAAGTGTCCCTCCGTGCCAAGTTATGGCACTTGGGCTGTAGTTTTGCCCAAAAAACGTGTTAGTCCAAACAAAAGATAAGTCCAACCAAAAATCAAAATCAAAATCAAATTTGCATCAACTTCTCCCCCTTTTTGTCAATAGCAAAAAATGGAGAACAAATAAAAGAGTTGATTGAAAATAGAGTCAAAATCATGGTTGTTTTGGAAGACGAACAAGCTCGAACTCTCCCATAGAATTGACTGTCTTCTCAAGCCTTGTAAAACTCTACTTTAGTGACTGAAAATCTTCACCCTGCACAGATGACTGTACTTGATTCTTTAGAGCGTTTAACTAATCGTGCAAAGATACTAAAGTGGCCATGAAAGCATTCTTGAGATCCTGCATTTCATATCCCATAGCATATTGGTGCTTCTTTACATCTAATAAAATCTCTAGTAGTCTTGAAAAGTCTGCTGTTTATTTTGTTGCAGCATTAGGACCAGCCGAGTCAATTACAGGGGTTTTGAGAATGGATGGAACTTCAGCAGATTGTCCACCATGAGTATGAGTGGAGGTTTCTGGATAATGAGAGGCATACACATCTTCTGGATCCGCTGCAGAACGACTCACATCACTAGTAAAGATAGGTGGAGAAATACCTTTCTGTCCAATAGCTCCCCCTATTTGGTTGCCTTCAGGTGGAGTAGGTAAGATTTCTTCTTGATCAACTTTAGCTTTAGAGTGATGCACATCAGCAACTCCAGTTCTTACCATCTCAGAATTACTGGACAAGGAGACAACCAAAGTTGGCTCAAAACAGTCCTCTTGACCTTGGTCTTTTTCTCCTTCTTGTCCTCTTCTTTCTATTCTTTCTACTTCTTCTTCATCTCCTCTTCTTCCTTTTCTCCTCCTTCCTCTGCATCCTCTTATCTTCTTTCTTCCTCTGTCCTCCTATGTTCTTCATCTTCTTTCTCTATCTCTTCTCTCTCTGTTTCTCCTTCTTCCGGCTCTTTTTGATTATCTTGAAAGCTAACAAACTCTTCAAATTTTTTAAGGTTGAAAGAGTCATTTCATCCTCATCCTCTTCATCCTGCAAGATGAGAATTATTTTCTTCTTCACTGGAGCAGCCATGGGCTCCTTGCCTTTTCTCTTTGCTGCAGTAGAGTCTTGTTTTGTTTTGACGGGAGACTTCTCCTTCATATGTTCCAATACCTTGTTCAGCTCTTTCAGTCGCATCTTTGTGACCATTTTAAATCCAATCACCATTAGAGAAATGATTGTCAAACATAATGGTGCAAGAATGTGAATTTTAAAATGTCTAAAAAATGCGTGATAAGAGCAAAATAAGAGAGTTGTCCCTTACCCTTCACCACTGTTTTGTAAACGTGAAACAAGATGGTGTGAGGCAGAGAGAATTTGTAGCCAATGTTGATGGCATACATCAATTTCGCTTCAGACTGAGAGACATCAGTCTTGGATGTCGACTTTGGATGGATGTAGTTGATTACGATCTTGTGCGACAAGATGTTAGAGGCATTCATTCTAGAATAGGAAATCTTGCCTTCAGCATATCGATCTTTCACCAATGATAGAGTAGCAAGAACAATAGACACGCCAATTGGTTGGAAACTCGATCTTTTCACCCCAATTATGTAAGCCAATATGTCCATATTCATAAAAAACTCTTTATCCCTCAATGTGAAAGAGAAATTGTTTGCATCCAAGAAAGATAAGTTCAAGTAAAAGTATGCTATGAGTTCAGGATAGGCAGTAGTAGATTCAGAACAAAATCACTCCAATTGCAGTAGAGCGAACTTCTCTCGCAGACTTACTTTCACCGAATCAAGGAAATCAAAATCGACACTCCTAGGATTCATGACCCCTCTCTTCATGAAATTCAAGTAAACCCTCTCGTGATTTTTCGATTTGAAAAGACTTGAACCATCACCAGCAATGTTTGCAGCCACTTCTGCTCTAGGCTGAAAATGGGTAAACATACGTTCATCGTCGTTATGTCCTTGTGGTTGATTAGCAGTCCCAAAGCGCGGGTCACTAGGAAAGTTAGTGAATGCTTTTTCAGCCGATCCCTTTTCGACAATACCCATATTTTCCATATCACGCAGAAAAAGAGTCTCATTCTTATAACATCTCTCTCGCAGGTATTCATCAATCAAGGACATAGCGGTTCCCCCTCTTTTTAAATTAGAATAAAGCTTGAAAGCAACTTCAGAAGTTAATGTTCTTACAATTCCACTTCTTCCAACACTTTTTATTCTGGATGAGTCGATGGAGGATTTTGACGGTGCTGAGAAGGTTGTTGCTGACTTTGTCTCTGTGGAGGAGTAGAATCTTCTTCTTTGGTCAAGTCGAAATGCGTAGGACCCTCAGGTCTGTGTCGTGGTCCCATATTTGCAATTCTTGATGACTTTCTCAAAGACATTGTCTCTTCAAAGGGAGAAATTCACAGTCTTGCTCAAAAGGTGAAAACTTTTTGGATTAAACAACAGAGAAAGTGAGAGCAAGTGGTAGTTTGAAACTTTTTAGGGTTTGAGAGTGAAAATGAAGAAGTCGGATTTCAACAGTATATAAAGCAAGTGAAGCAAGGTAAACGAAACGACATAAAAGGAAAAATAAAAATACCTTTTCGAAAAATAATAACTACCTTTTTGAAAATAAATAATTTTAATCAATCAACGATTAATGAGTAACCGTATATTTTCAAGTTTTTAACCAAAAAATTAAATTACCAGTATCAAAATAACTTACAGTCGTAACTCTTGGTCTTCTGAGTCTGAATACCTTCAGACTTTATCTCTGAGTCTGAGCTCCTTTAGACTTTAAAACATATGATGTTCAGTCTGGTATGAATAGACTCAGATAGGCTTTTCTCTAGTGGCTTTGTAAATATGTCTGCCAGTTGATTCTTTGAATCAATGAATTGAATCATAACTTCTCCATTTTAAACATGATCTCTTGTTAAGTGGTGTCGAATCTCTATATGCTTTGCTCTTGAATGAAGAATTGGATTCTTTGTGAGATTAATTGCGCTAGTGTTGTCACATTTGATCTTGGTGCATGAGTCTTCAATTCCAAAATCTTTTAGTTGTTGTTTTATCCATAAGATTTGAGAATAGCAACTTCCAAGGGCCACATACTCTGCTTCTACTGTTGAAAGAGCCATAGTACTTTGCTTCCTTGAGAACCAAGATACTATCCTGTTTCCTAACAATTGATAAGTGTCGGAAGTACTCTTTCTATCAACTCTGCAACCTGCTAGATCTACGTCTAAATATTCAAGGAGAGTAAAGTCTCCTTCTTTGGAATACCACAGACCTAACTTTGAGGTAATTGCAACGTATTTGATGATGTGTTTTGCAGCACTTAGATGAGATTCTTTGGGATCAGATTGAAATCTAGCACAAATGCAAACATTAAAAAAAATGTCAGGTTTAGAAGTAGTAAGATAAAGAAGTGAACTAATGATGCTCTCGTAGAGCTTCTGGTCAATTTTCTTTCCTCCTTCATCTTTATCTAGCTTCGAAGAACTTGACATCGGTATCTCAGTCTTTTTGCAATTCTCCAATCCGAACTTTTTAACGAGTTCTTTTGCATATTTTTCTTGATGAATGAAAATTGCTTCATTCAATTGTTTCACTTGTAATCCGAGAATGAAGGATAATTCACCAATCATGCTCATCTCAAATTTATCTTGCATAAACTTTGAGAACTTCTTGCACAGGTTTTCGTCAGGCGATCCAAATATAATATCATCAACATAAATTTGAACAAGTAGAAAGTTTTTACCTTGTCTTTTAATAAACGAAGTAGTACCTACTTTTCTTTTGACAAAACCATTTTGAATTAGAAACTTACTTAACATGTCGTACCATGCTCGAGGTGCTTGCTTTAAACCATATAGAGCCTTTTTCAGCCTAAATACTGAGTCTGGTCTCTTTGGATCTTCAAATCGGGAGGTTATTCCACATAGACTTCTTCTTGAATAAATCCATTTAGGAATGCACTTTTGACGTCCATTTGGAATAACCTGAAATATTTATAATAGGCAAAATTAAGTAATAATCTAATTGCTTCTAACCTTGCTACTGGTGCGTAGATCTTATCATAGTCTATCCATTCTTCTTGTGTATATCCTTTGGCCATGAGTCTTGCTTTGTTCTTGATCACTTTTCCTTTTTCGTCCATCTTATTCCTAAAAACCCATTTAGCTCCAATAATGGATTTACCTTTTGGTTTAGGAGTTAATTCCCAAACATCATTAATGTTGAACCTTCTGAGTTCTTCTTGCATAGCTTCAATCCAGCTTTCGTCAGTTTAAATTTCTTCTATGCTTTTGAGTTTTATTTTAGAAATAAGTGTCACAGCGCTAGACTTTTCTTGCTTTTTGGATCTGGTACGAATCCCTTCATTAATGTCACTAATGATGAGTTCTTTGGGATGACTAGACTTGTGCTTCCAATTGCTGGTCAGTCCGACAAATTGCTGATCTTCTCCTTCAGTTAATTCTTCAACTTCCGCTTGTTGATTTTCTCTAGAAGTTTGAGCTACTACAGGGGAGTTGGACTTTGTAAGGTCTAGAGTAACTTCAGATTCTTCAGGTTGAGTCTGAATCAATTGATTTTGCGAAGAGTCTTGAAATTTGACATTCATAGATTCTTCCACAGACTGAGTCTTCTTGTTGAATACTCTGTAGGCTTTGCTGGAGGTTGAATATCCAAGGAAGATTCATTCGTCTGATTTTTCTTCAAACTTACTAGTTCGATCATTTGCATTTTTCAAGACAAAACATTTGCAACAAAACACATGAAAATAAGAAACAATTGACTTCTTTCCTTTGAATAGCTCATAGGGAGTTTTCTCCAAAATAGGCCTCAAGAATACTTTGTTAATAATATAACATACTATAGAAACTGCTTCAACCGAAAAACGAGAAGAAATATTACTTTATATTAAAAGAGTTCTTGTCATTTCTTGCAAAGATCTATTTTTTCTTTTCACAACTCCATTCTGTTATGGAGTGTATGGAGAAGAGAAAACATGTTGAAAACCATATTCATCACAGAGTTTAGCAAAGTCTTGATTTTCAAACTCACCTCCATGATCTGTCCGTATGCTTGAAATAACATATCATTTCTCATTCTAAACTTTCTTAGCAAACTTTGAAAAGTGAGAAAATGTTTCAAACTTATTTGCCAGAAAGTAAACCCAAGTAAATCGTGAATAATCATCCACAATTACTAGGCAATATCTCTTTCCACCAATGTTTTGAGTTCTGGTTGGTCCAAGGAGGTCCATATGCAGAAGCTACAAAGCACGATTAGTAGAAACTTGATTTATTGGTTTAAAAGAACTTCTAACCTGTTTTCCAAAAACACATAGTGTGCATATAAGCAAGGCTTTTGGTATTTCAAGTTGGGCAGTCCACGAACAAGCTTCTTGGAAGAGATTTTGGCAATTTGCTTCATGTTGACATGGCCAAACTTTCGATGCCAAAGATTTGTTTCATCTTGAATTGAGATTAAACATTGAGATCTTTCTAGTTTTATATCCAGAAGAAAAATATTCCCATGTTCTCGTCCAGTAAAAGATTGAGAAAGATCTCTACTAGTTTCCAAACATATTCCTTCTTGAAAGTTGATTTTGAATCTAGTGTTGCACAGTTGGCTAATGCTAAGTAGATTGTAATTCAATCATTCCACCAAGGAGACATTGTTGATTGTGAGGCTTCCAATTTTACAGTTCCACATCCAACAATTCTTCATTTGCTATTTCTACCAAACGAAACTTTTTCTCCATTTTTATTTTTATAAGCTTTATAAAACAACTTGAATCTCTTGTCATGTGTCTCGAGCAGCCACTATCCAAATACCACTTTATCTTTTTCTTGATAGTGACCTGCAATTGGATAAAGAACTCAAACTTTCTTTGGTACCCACATTTTTTGGGTCTAGAGGAGTTAGTGCAATATACAATTTTTGCCAATTCCTTCTTAACAAGTCTCAAAACCATAGGACATTCTTTCTCAAAATGTTCTGAGCTGTTACACTTAGAGTATTTGAGAGCACTTTGGCCAACAGGATTTACAAAAAAAAAAATTTGAAAATGATTTATATAAGAAGTCTTTGTAGGTCTTTGTTTGATTTTTTTCCTTTACTTTTGGAAAATCAATTAGAGGAATGGTTTCTGAAGTCATTCCTAAACCTAATTTGTTAAAATAAGGTCTTTGTACTGAAAGAATCTTTTCAATTTCTTAGATCCTATTGAATTTTTTTTTGAGATATTTGAAATATCCTTTTTCATAAATGTATTTTCTTTTGAAAGAGAGTCGGCATTTTCTTTTAAAACAACAAAACTTTTGTCTAGATTTTTAAACTTTTCTTTCCAAGAATTTTCCTGTTGCTTAAGTGTTGAATTCTCCCTTTTTTAGCTCGGAAATCCTTTTAAGAGATGTCTTGAGACTAAGGCGGAGTTCTTCTATGTACTTCGAGACTTTGATAGGGATATTTAAATTACTAACCTTGATTTCACTGTTTGAGTTTGAATTTGTTCCAAAATCTGAGTATGATTCAGAATTTTCCATAAGACATATTCTTCATCACTTTCCTCATATTCTGTATCACTCCATGTCTCTGCTTTGAGAACCTTCTTGAACATTTCAATTCTTGCTTTCTTTTTCTTCAACATAGGACAATTGGGTCTAATGTGTCATTTTTCTTATATTCAAAACAGACTACATCTTTATTGATCTCGTCATCCTCATTTGATTTGTTCTAGAATTTTTAAGAACTTTTTTTCTTCCAGTTAAATCTTCTTCCATTTCTATTCAGTTTCCTGAATTTCCTTATCATTAGTGCTAGCTCTTCGTCACCCATGTCATCTTTAGAATTTGTATCATCGGAATCATTGTTAGACTTTAAAGCAATTGACTTCTTACCTTTGAGATCTTCTTCCTCATTTAGTTGTTTAGTGTGCCTACAAGCTCATCAACTGTAAGAGGCATGATCCTTTAGGTTTCTCTTGTTGAAGTCTTCACGTGATTCCACTCTTTGGATAATTCTCGCAGTAGTTTATTGACCTTCATTGGTCCTGAGATTGGCTGTCCTTGATATGATAAACTGTTTACAATTTTTATAAAACGATTAAACATGTCAGTAATGGATTCTCCTAGTTTCATCTTGAAGGTTTCATACTGTCCGAGTAAAATATTGATCTTTGTTTCTTTAACTCGATTAGTTCCCTCATAGGTAACGTGCAACATATCCCAGACTTCTTTTGCTATTTCACAAGATGAAATTTTGTTATATTTAGTGGAAGATAAAACACAATATAAAGAGTAGATAGCTTTAGCATCAAGAGCTTGTGCCATTTCGTTAGTATCTACAACTTATTTTCCTCTTTCTAAGATTGATGCAGCTTTATGAATGATTCCATTTTCTACCACATCCCATTCTAAGGGATCTTTCGATCTTAGAAATGCCTTCATCTTGTTTTTCCAAACATTGTATTCATTTCCATCAAAGTAAGGCGGCCTAGTGTTGCTTTGGTTTTCAACCAAACCTGGAAGCCAAAATACTAGCCATAGATCTTTAGCTCAGAAGTAAAAAACACTTCAATAAACCGAGCACAGGAGCTTTGATACCAATTGATAAGACTAGTAAGAGCGCCTAGAGGGGGTAAATAGGTGATCAAAGAAGTTTTTGCAAAACTTAACAAATTAATTCGTCTTCTAAGAATAATAGACTGAAGATGTAAAAGACTATAAATAGTTATATAAAGCTACGAATTAAAGTAAAGAGATTAGAGAAAGAGAATTGAAACACAAGGTTTATAATGGTTCGGCTTAGACCAAGCCTACGTCCACTCTCCCGCACTGACAGCCCACTAGCTGGATTCCACTAAGAACCAAAATAGATTTTACAGTCTCACGTCCTTGATTCCATAGTGTAGAAATTCCGCTATACTTCTTCAAGGTCTTACAAGTATTTAATATCTTTTTTGAGTACAATTTAAGCTCGACAAATGAAATAGCAAAGAACTAGGAGCTTCAAACTTTGGAATTTTTCTATCACGCACACACTCGAATAACTTGAGCATCTTCTCTATATACTCCTCCATGCCTTCATAACCGTTGGCACCTTCCAAAGAAGTTCTTCCAATCTACCCGTTGGACAAAATCGATTAGGGAGATCTCGAGTTATTTAAGGAATGTGATGATAGCCCATCAATTCTGCTCGCCCATACAATCAGGATCTAGGTTTCCATAAGTAAAACATTCCAAGTATAGTTCGCCAATCAACAGATTTAATTATTGAATTGATATTAATAAAAATAACTGATCACGAGATGCTATTTTCAGCCATGAGATCTTCTTCAACCATACGAACCAAATCCTTAAAGATATACTCGCATCTGAACAATTCTTCTTCATTGGATAAACCTTTTCTTCGTTGGTCTGGAAACTATCGGTGAGGCTAGACTTTAAATCTTGAGTCTTGAGTCTTTAGACTTTGACGATAGAGTCTGCAAGTCTTCTAGACTAAGGCTAGACTAATGGAAATATTTTGTTAACTTCAAAATAAATAAGAAAGTTTTCTCCAACAATTAGCACCCTAATTAAGGATTAGGAGGTAAACTCATCGATTTAGCATGAAAGCCGATTCACGGCGATGGCAACCACAACTTGGGTCTACCGCAACGCCAAGGGAGGTCCGGGATGGGCTGAGAACGGCCTAGCAACCCATGGCTAGAGCTGGTTGTGGTTCAATCTTGAAGGGGTTATCGATCACGGTTTGTCTTGAAGGCTAACCGAACGGTGGTAGGTTGGTGGGGACACGGCTAAGCTAACTTTGGCGGTGCAGCAACGGCGGAGGGGAAAATCGAGCTGGCTTCATGAGGGGTGGAGATGCACGACAGAAGGGGTGTTGTTGGAGTTGAAGGTCTGTGGTCAATTGACCGGCTGAAAGGAATTAGTGGCTAGCTTCTATGTGTGGGACGGTGGAGATGCAAGGGGGGAAAAATGGACGTGTGGCCGCGTATGAAGGGAAATGGAGCTTGTGGAGTCAACGTCAGGAGGTTCGCTGGGGGCTTTGACTCGATGGAGTGCTGCACGAAAAGAATGGAGTAGGGCTGGCGTGAGTGGAGGGCTGGCAGGGGGTGTCGTGATTGCTGGCAGCGAAGGAAGAAATGGAGGGGATGCTGGCAGAGAGGGAGTGGGCTTGCGATTGAAAAGAAAAAAATTGGAGGAGGAACCGAGCTTGAAAGGAAAATGAAAGAGAAGCATAAACGGGAGGGGTCGGGGAAGCTGGCCCACAAAGGGAGAAGAGAGGGAAGGGACGAGGGAGAGAAGGGACAAGGGCAATTGCTCACACATCTTCACTAACTAGAGCTAAATTGAGGACCAAAATGCAGCTGCCCTTCAAGCCTACGAATTTTGCACCCATCTAACCCAATCCTCACCAAACAACTTCAATTAAATAGCCACACATCCCAAGGTAGCAGCCCACACCATTTCTTCACCAATTACTTTAATTTGGTAGCCCAAAAACCCCTTAATTTTGCCCATCCGAATTTCCGATTTATTTTTGCCAAACTTTGATTTTTCGCCAAAAATTCGGGCTCACCGAAAATTCTTCAAAGGATGAATCAATGTTCCTAAAATAAATCGTGACGCATTTCGATTCTTGAAATCAGGTTCAATTTCATGGTTAATTTTAACCGGATGTGATTTTAGCGTGACATAATCTACCGGGTAGCTTTTAGGAATTTTTAGCATAATTGACCAGTGATTGATTATTTTCGATCCACATTGTGCATCTCCAACTAATATGCGACTCTCGGTTGTTGTGAAAATTTCACAATTTCAATTACAGGCACTAGGTACAAAATCGACAGAAAATTGGTTTAGTACAATTTTGCAATTAGGTGGAATTACCCACACTTTAATCTCATGCCTTTGTTGAATCAACCTATCTCCGGTCTCTAATCGATTTTAACGGGACCGTATTGACCCTTACAGATTAACATGGTCTAGTAGTCGATTTCTGATCGAATTCTCAAGTCTGTCGTGTTTATATCCCTTAACGGCTTCACCTGATAGATTAGTTATCTCGTGAGTGGTCAACTCAGAGAAAAGGCCATAGGCGCGTCGATGAAAAACTCAGTTTATATAATCGAAACATGGTTGAAAATTCAGGATGTCACACTATCGGTTTCCGTAAACAAGAATAATGGTGCCAATTTAACGCATAAGGTCTAATATTCATTTTGTTGGAACTTTGAGGTATCCCCATGGAGTATGGGTTCAAATATGCACATTTAGGCTCCGGTTTGTTTAAGGAAAATGAATAATTTTTTTATCTTTTTCCGTATTAGTTGTATTTGGAAGTTCTTCCTCATTTGGTTATACCCGTAATGTTGATAAATATACTAAAGCAACACATGTTTTTCCACAGATTGTTGATCATATGTAACTATCATTGCCAATGCTACTACTAATATTAGAAGCAACAACAATGATAACGACAAGAAGAAAACATGGCATGTCATGATTTAATGGCAATATTGCAAATGTCACAATAAAATATCTGAAATATCTCTTATTTCATATTTAATAACGGTTTGATGGTCATGATAATTGTCACAAAAGCTTTACCTGCAATTGTTTTAATTATTGCTATAACTTCTAGCGATGTTGCCCATAGTGGCAGTTGTCCAATTGCTAATAAATATTGGCTAAAAGTGAAATCCTTTGTGGTGACCTTTCAGTTACATCTTAGGGCAGAAAAAAATAATACGAAAAGGCCAAAAAAAAAAAAACAAAAAACAAAAAAACGCCCATCATGAAAAAGAACAAAGAAAAAATTCCATAAAACATACACATGCCAGCCCCATGTCCCATACGTCAATTTCACTTCTCCTTTACGAACCGCCACCTTCAACGGCCCCCTTCCCCGCCACCACCGATGCCGCTAATGGCAGTGCCCTCAACGTTTGTCCCTCTATTGCGGCAATCTTCGTCGGCGTCTCTCCGCCAATCGTGAACTCAAGAATGTCAGTAGCTCTTATCAGAGGTCATTGATCTCTATGTCAAATGGGAGCTCCAAGTTAAGCGGATTACTACCGATCCAAAGTGTGCCATATTTTGGGGAGGGTGGGGGGAGGTGGTTAGGACACACGATGAAAAGTTGGAACTCCCATTTATTAAATGGTTTTAGCAAATGAACATACCATAACAAACCTTCAATATGGAACTTTTTTAACACAATTTTATTTGCATCCTAAATAATCTCTCCCTTATATGTGAGCTCCAGTTAGGCATGCTTCTCCTTGATTTAGGAACATTTATAAACAAACTACCACAACGTGTATCTCCTAGCTGTTGCATCAAAGGCATTGCATTAAACAAAATGCCGACGTATCCAAAAATGATGTTGATTATGTGATTCATTCTTTAAAATATTCGTCAAACATTAGTAAACATTGAGATCAACCCATCAATCAACTATTGGTACACATTGGGAGGCACCCATTAATGGATCATCGGCTCTAATTCCACTTAATGGGATGTGTGGTAGAAATCTAAGTTAGAACCTATCAATACATTTACTAAAAAACTTAATGAAAACTGCATTATAGGCCAAATAATATATATTAATCGCTCCATATCATATCACACCTCCTTTGTGAGACATCTCGGAAGGAATTTTTGTGCAACTTTAGCAAGAAGAGAGAAGAAAGAGGCAAAAAAACCAAAATGTGATCTAAAGTCAGGCGACAAACACCTATTGTAGTAAGATTTAAAAATAGGTAATACAAAACGAAATTGAGTAAAACTAGATGATGTCTGTTTATATTTTATTGTCAATGTATACTACTTTATAAACATATGGTGTCTCCATTTGTGTTTTTATAAGAAAATTTATTGAAAATCCTATTTTGTACACGAAACATAATTAATTTTTAATTTTTTAATTATTAAAATCAAATGCTAAATCTTTTTCAAAAGGATATAACCAAGTCCTCTCAATGAAGAATATCAAAATGTGACATTCAGTATTTGCCTATATACAGCCTTAAACTGCGATCCAATGAGAGATCTTACAATTCACACATAGGACACTTATTAAAATATAAAAATCGTGCCGAACATGAAAAGGGCAAATGCTATACTATGGGCATGAGGTAAGCCAATTTAAATTCAAATCGACAGCTGGTGCATGGCAATTCGCACATTAAAAGTCTCATCCACGTGGTACGACTAAAAGCAGGAAAAGCCAGGACAGCAGTCCCCCACTCCTCAGGTCACATCACATAGTCCGTCGGTAACAATTTAACCTATTTTGCAACGAATTCTCTCGTTCCTCTTGTTAGAATATTTGGTTTTTGGTGATGGTGGGTTTTTTTTTTCGGTCGACGTATGAAGGTGGTTTGAGAGGTAGCTTTCGGTGTCACGTTTGTATCATATCTTGAATATAAGATTATGAGATTACTGACACCATTGAAATGAATTATTGTGTCGATTGAAGACCTATCCGCATGATTATTTTTTTGAGAATTTATGAAATTCAAGTTGTTAACTTGTTATTGTATTTGGTACTTCAACACTCTTATATTCTAATCTTATAGTGCAATGCCAAATTGTATATTTGGATTCGTGTTTTAATGTTTTTCAATGAAATCAGTGTAAGAATCTTGACCCATATGTAATTGTCAAACTCACAATCACATTATGTGCACTTCAAATGTAATGATATGGGTTATGTCAGTTTATTTACATGCATTAGTCGCATATAATTCTTAATAAAATGTCAAGTATATGTTCTAATGTCTTGCAAAAGCAAAGTGTAAGATAAATAAAAGAAGAAGCTCTCTTTGTTCTCATGACCTGAAAACTAAATAAGAGATGGATCTTATGTTAGCCTAATAATCCTTTCAAACTCATTAGTTAGTCCACCTTTCTATGTTATATAATTTTAAATCAATGGCATTCGTTTTTTAGTTAGTTTCATTATTCACCAAACTCACTCTGAGACAAATAGAAAAGGGCAAGGTTTGGCTGCTTTTTGGACACGTGGCGATTTAGAGGTCTCTTGTGATGGCCTATTCGTAAAGTTTAAGAAAATAGACAGCTTATGTGCAGTGCCAACTTCAAGAAAGTCTGATCAACATGCAATGCCAACTTCAAGAAAATAGATAGCTTATGCGAATTTCTTTCCTGCATGCCCCAAATGATTATAATGAAAGGGTATTATTATGGGAGGAAATTCAAAGAGCAAGTGTTTTGAATAATTTATCTTGGCTTTGCATGGGCGATTTTAATGAAATTTTGTATCATTGGGAAAAAGTGGAAAAGAGGATGGTAGAACATTTTCGACTTACAGCGTTAAGAGATTTCTTACATGCTTACTCTCTAATGGATCTAGGACTGATGTGAATCATTGCGGAAGGATCGTTCTACGAAAGCTCAGATGGTGCGAATTGCAAACCTCAACCTCCAATCAAACCTGTGATTAGCAATCTCGGTATAAACGTGACCTGTTGACGAACGCGTGTCAACCAACCAACGTTATAGATGCCACGAGCAAAAGAATTCACTATCTCGCTCGATAAGTCAAATCGACTGCCACAACAGAATCTTGATTAGGTCAAGTTCTCAAAAGAACAGTAAAAGAGAACCTCTCAATTTTTTTTTTCAAAATAAAAAAAAAATCTATCACAAAGAAATTCAGTCGGTCTTTAATATATAGGCCTTTTAGCAGCCACACAAACCCTAAAAATCTAATGCGTCATATTCTAGAACATTCCTATTTGACTTGGTCAAATATTTGGTGACCAGATAATCAAATTGCGCCAAAATTTCCAAGATTCTTCAAGATCTGATCCAGGGTCATCTCCACACCAAAGATCACGAACCATGACACCAACAGCTTGTTTAAATTGCTTGGCCCGCGCTCAAGTGATCGAACCAGTAGAAATAAACAATGGGTCCTTAGCACCTCATCCTCGATATGGCTCGATGTTCACATCATTCCCTCCCATGTGCAAAGGATTTGCCCTCAAATCATCATTGGCATAAAAAATATTCAAGTTAGAAACATTAAATGTGGCACTAACATCATACTTACCTAGAAGATCAAGCTTGTAGGCATTATTGTTAACTCTTTCCAAAACCATGAATGGTCCATCCCCTCGCGGTAATAACTTAGAATGTCGCTGCTCAGGAAATCTCTCTTTGCGCATATGAACCCAAACCCAATCGCCGGGTTTAAACACCACTTCCTTGCGCCCTTTGTTAGCTTGCCTTGCATATTGCTTAGTCTTGCGTTCAATATTTGCACGCGTCTTCTCATGCAATGCCTTGACAAATTTAGCTTTCTTTGCTCCATCTAAATCCACACGCTCATTAATAGGTAAATGGGTTTCTAATGGAGTTAACAGATTAAAACCATAGACAACCTCAAATGGTATAAATTTAGTAGTAGAATGCATGCTCCTATTATATGCAAACTCAACATGTGGCAGACAATCTTCCCAAGATTTTATATTCTTTTTAATAATAGCACGCAATAATACCCCTAAAGTTTTATTAACTACCTCTGTTTGACCATCAATTTGTGGATGACAAGTAGTAGAAAATAACAACTGTGTTCCTAGTTTTTTTCACAATGTTTTCCAAAAGTAGCTAAGAAATTTAGAATCTCGATCTGAAACAATCGATCTAGGCATGCCATGCAAATGTACAACCTCCCTAAAGAACAAATCAGCAATATGAGATGCATCATTAGTTTTATGACAATGTATAAAATGAGCCATCTTTGAAAACCAATCAACAACCACATAAATAGAATCTGTACCATTCTTAGGCCTAGGCAATCCTAACACAAAATCCATAGAAATATCAGTCCAATGATGAGTTGGAATAGGTAATGGTGTATACAAGCCATGCGGTTTAGTTGTAGACTTCGATTGCTTACAAGCAATGCATCTTTTAGACACATGTGACATCTCTTTTCATATGTGGCCAATAAAAATGTACATGTAGCACTTCATAAGTCTTATTAATACCAAAATGCCTCATTAAACCACCACTATGCGCTTTTTGCACAAACAATTCACGTAAAGAATACTTAGGCAAACATAGTTTGTTTTCACGGAAAAAATAACTTTTTTTTTTTTTTGGGTAAAAACATTGAAAAGATAACCTTCATGCCTATAGAATTTATCAAATGTACTGTGTTCACATGCTTCATACACTCTCCCAAAGTCATCATCATCAGTATATAAGCCCTTGATATGCTCAAAACCTAAACACTTTGTTTCTAAAATAGTTAGAATCGCATACCTTCAAGAAAGTGCATCGGCTACCACATTCTCCTTACATTTCTTGTACTTGATCACATATGGAAAAGTCTCGATGAACTCCATCCATTTGGCATGTCTTTTATTCAACTTTTGCTGCCATTTCAAGTACTTTAAGGTCTCATGATCGGTGTGGATCACAAACTCCTTCGGCCATAGATGATGTTGCCAAGTCTCCAAAGCTCACACTAAAGCATACATCTCCTTATCGTTGGTAGGATAATTCAATGTTGCTCCACTTAATTTCTCGTTGAAAAAAGCTATGGGATGCCCTCCTTGCATCAACACGGCTCCAATTCCTATACCAGAAGCATCGCACTCTATCTCAAAAGTAGCACTAGAGTTCGGTAAAGATAACAAATGAGCATTAGTTAACTTATCTTTTAGCAGATTAAATGATTTCTCTTGCTCTTCTCCTCACCTTCTTGATAACCTCAGTTAAAGGTGCGACAATGGTGCTGAAATTTCTCACAATCGTCAATAAAAACTCACCAATCCATGAAAGCTACGCATCTCTCCCACGGTCTTAGGCATTGGCCATTCACGGATTGCTTTGACATTTTCTTCATCAACCTGTATACCATCAGCACTAATAACAAATCCTAGAAATAATAATTTGTTGGTAACAAAAGAGCATTTCTTTAGATTAGCGTATAATTGCTTGGCTTTTAAAACATGCAAGACAGCTCGCACATGCTCAATATGGTCATCAGGACTTCGGCTATAAATCAAGATGTCATCAAAATAGACAATCACAAATCGACCAATAAAAACACGCAAAACATTATTTATAAGTCGCATAAACGTGCTCGATGCCTTAGTTAATCTAAATGGCATGACTAACCACTCATATAATCCATACTTGATCTTAAATGCAGTTTTCCATTCATCACCTTCTTTCATCATAATTTGATAATAGCCACTTTTCAAATCGATCTTAGTGAAAATGCAAGAACCATGTAACTCATCCAACATGTTATCTAACCTAGGAATATGATGTAGATACTTTACCGTAATGTTATTGATTGCTCGGCAATCGACACACATTCGCCAAGTTCCATCCTTCTTTGGCACCAACAAAACAAGGACAACGCACGGGCTAAAACTCTCTCTCACATACCCTCGCTCCAATAGTTTGCTAACTTGCCGCCGAAGTTCATTTTGTGTATGATTTCATGTCTTATTGTGTGTGATAATTGTCATGATATGTCATTTTCACACATCATGATTGAACTTTGCATCTCGATTGACATATACATACATACTCTTGCCCACAAATAGAGTTGCACCATAACACATGGAAAATGACATCATTCATCAATTACGACGTGGAATAAGTGTTTTGGCAAGATTTTGATACAATATATTATGATGCTTAGGAAGTTAATTGATGAATGATTTTTGACTTAAACACGAATAGAGTCGGGTAACGTCGGGGATGGGATGCTGATGTGTCCCGTGCGTAATGGAACGCATCGGATTGAAGACTTCAGGTTTTCATTTGACCAGTTCTTTAAAAAGTAATTTTCTTATCAAATTAGTTCATTTTATGAAAATAAAGTAGAAAAGAATGAGTTTGGTAACGCTGTGTCAACAAAATAATGGATTAGTTTGTTGATAAAAAGTTAGTTTCTTTATCAAATTAGTTCATTTTATTTTCTTGTATCCATACACAAAAATGATAAACCGTATGGGTGTATATATTTAATTTGATTTTGTATCTATTGAGAAGTTATTATAATTAAATCAAGCTATGGTTAAATCATAGTATTTTTTTTATCACATCTGATGCGATATTTTTTTTTTTTTTTTAATGACAGTACTTGTATTTTGTCATCAAGTATCTCATTTTTTTTTTTTTTTGGGTGAAAAGTATCTCAAAAAAGTTCTTCGGTTATAAATTAAGATAGGAATATACGAAAGAGCCAATTAGGGCGTGCATGGAAACGTTCCAAAGAAACGTTTCTGGAACATTTATGTACGGATTTTGTTCCCGGGAACAAAATAAGAAAAAAAAAAAAGAAACAACAAATTGTTGTTTCTTGTTCCGAAAACAAAAATGAAGAAACATTTTCTCTTCTCTCTCTTCTTCTTCTCTTCTTCTTTTCTTCTTCTTTTTTTATTCTTTTTTTCTTTCGCCGGTCACCAGCCTCGGCCATGGCCGGCGACCGGCCGTCGAGGGTTGACGACGCCCTCGAGGGTTGGCAACCTCGCCGGAGCGTTGCCGGTCCCCGGCGAGGCCGAGCGTCGCCGGCACGGGCGAGGCCGCGTCGTCGGCCCCGGCGAGCTCGGCGTCCGAGCCGGGCGAGCCCGAGCTCGCCTCGCCGCCGGCGAGGCTCGGCCTCACCCACACCGGCGACGCTAAGCCTCGCCTTGGCTAGGCGAGCTCGGGCTCGCCCAATCCGGCGACGCCGAGCCTCGCCATGGCTGGGCGAGGCCGAGCTCGCCCAGCCAAGGCGAGGCTCGAGGCGAGGCCCCGTCGGCCGGTCCGGAAAAAGAAAAATAAAAAAGAAAGGAAAAAATGAAAAATAAAATAAAAATGTTTAAAAAATTAAAAGAAATAAAAAAGAATAAATTTTATCAAACGTGTTTCTATTCATTTTTTATTCCGGAACAAACGTTACCAAACGCGTTCTTTTGTTAAAAAATTGTTCCCCGAAACAGAAATACTTTTTTTTTTTTTATTTCTGTTCCCTAGAACAAAAAAAGAACATAAACGTTACCATTCGCACCCTTATCCTTTTGTATATTTCGTAATAAAGACATAAGATATTTATAGACTTACATGATGATTATCAAACATTATCCCCAGACTCAACATAGATGAAGTCAATTAGAGTTCAGAGAAAAGGTAAAAAAAGAAATCACTCGAATGGATGTGTTTTATTGAAGACATCAACAACGTAACCAATCAATGGTAGAAAGTCGGCGACTACGAATCAATTTGGTCTTCTAAAGTGAGAACTGGTTGACGCGTACAAGCTATATGACAACAGATTGATAGGGCTATTGACACAGTAGGGAACGTGACAACATGTTGACATGTCTATTGACGTGGAAGGCTATGCAACAGGTTGACATGGTAGAATAATATTGAGATCGGCATGGGTAGGCTACACAACAACAAGCTAATGTGTTGTTAACATGGCAGGCTACGCCACAACAAGCCAATGTGGTAGATGTGCGTTTGAGTTTGACATATGCATGAAAGTGACAATAGGCTGCTGACGTGATAGATACATGTTTGGATATGTTGTGAGTAGGCTACGAGGCAACAAGCTAACGAGGTTGCTAACATGATAGGTAACACGACAACAAATTGCGTAGCTTTTGAAGTGGTAGAAATACATTAAGTCATGCATGTGTAGGCTATACTTAATATCCTGACATGGCTATTGACGTCATCGTCCGACGAGATGAACAATGTTGAAAATCATTATTGAGAGAGATATTAGTAATAATTGAAAAAGAGAGTGACACGAGATGGAAGGTGTACTCCAATGTGCACTTAGGCGCAGTCGATGCACTCAATTTTTCCTCAAGATCGCCTACTTGATGCTAAGATGAGAATATGAAAGGTCTGCTTCAGGTGTGCATTCAGGAGTGTATTGAATACACTGGATGTACCCAAAATTTCCTTAAGATCGCCTAACTCTGATGCTAAATTATGAATTTACAGAGAGAGAAATATGTAATTTTTGTACATTCCATAATAAAGAGTACATGATATATTTATAGGCTTGACAAGAAGTATGTAATAAACAAGATATTATAATATCGATTATAATATGTAATAGAATAAGATAGTATAATATCGTTTATAATCAATCAGATATATGTACAATCATTAGATATATGTGCACAATCTTGACATATACGGAGAATCAATGAATCTCCTAGATATATCTTTAATGGATTAAATCAAAACTTAGGAAAATTCTAAATGAGGGATTGAATTACAGTCATTTTCTTAAGAAATTGTCTAAAGTGGATTTTTTTTTTCAAATAAAAATATGGGATGATTAAGTAGGGGTGTGCAATGGAAACCGCCCGAACCGGGAACCGGCCGGACTTGACCGGACCGGTCGGTTTCGGGCGGTTCTAGAGGGTCTCGGTCCGGTCTTAGGTTCCTATTTTTGGAACCGGTGACCGGTTGGTCCGGTTCTCGGTTTGGGGGTTAGAACCGGACCGACCAGACCGACCGGACCGAACCGATAATTTATATATATATATAAATATATATTAGTTTCTAAACTAATTTACAATACCCATTACCATATTCATTTTTCCTCAAAGCTACTCCCTTTTTTGCGTTTCTTTACACTCTACGGTAAGAGTCACATCAGTTTTTCAATTTTACAATTCTTATTTTCCTTTTCCCTCTTGCAATTGAAACAGCTAAACCCCTATGTTTATTTTTTTTAGTTTCTGCTCTCATATACAGTAACCATCACATCAACCTCCCTTTCCCCAGATTTTACAACGTAATTCACTTCAGCGGCAATTCTCACCGTCTATCTTGACTCTTTCCCTCTCAATCTCAAAACCGTAACCCTACCCCTTGCTCGCTCGACGCCTTGCCCGACGCCCCCAACGCCTCACCTCACGCCCCACTCACACCAACGCTCGGCTCTCTTCCTCCGAGTGCCTCGGACACTCAACTCTCTTCCTCCTCGGAGTGCCTTGCCGCAACATCTCGCCTCACACCGTCCAATTCCAGCCGAAGGAGGAGGAAGGAGTCAATCGACTTCTGGAAGCTGTTGAAGGCCTTGACGTCGACCGGGACGCTGCCGTTCTGGTACATGGCTATGAACCCGCTCAGGTCGACCTAGGCATAGACCGCGCCGGTCCCGTTGACTAGTAATTACTATTTTTTTTTTTGTTAAATGAAATGAAAACAAGTGATGGTTCATTGGAATCGAACCGGACCGGATCGGTTGGTCGGGTCCGGTTCTCGGTTCTAAGACAGCCGGTCCGGTCCACGGTCCAGAAAAGTGGAAACCGGTCCTCCCGGTCCGGTTCCCGGTTCTTGGGTGGAACCGGACCGGACCGGAAACCGATCACCCCTATGATTAAGTCGTTTTAAATAAGGGTTTGAGCTTATTGGTGGATCATACATCCACTGCCTGGCCAGCATTTGATTTTTTATTTTTATTTTTATTTGGTCAGGATCTTTTTGTCCAAAATAAAATTTGGATAAAGATTAAAAAGAAAAAAGAAAATTTAAAAAGCCAAAAAAAGGAAAGAAATTTAGACTGGTCGAGACAGAGATTGCAGATGGTCGGGGGTGGGCGCCACTGTTCCAACTTTGCAATCTCTTTCTCTCGACTGGATTGAATTTTTCTAACTGGTCTTTTTTAGTTTTTCTGATTTCTTTTAATCTTTATCTAATTTTTGTTTTGTGCAAAAAAGCCCTATTTCGGCTGCCAAAGAGCTCGGGCCCTTACTTAAGACCGACGTGGGCATTTCATGCTTTCATCCAAAACAGTGTTCGGTTTAAATAATCTTATTACTAACCTTTATTTGGATTTTTCTCGTACGATATATTGATCATCAATCTAATAAAAAATACTTAATAAGAGATGATATGTGATATTTTTTTTTCTTTTATCTTTGATCACAAATTTTTCCAACGCATTAACATTAATGGAAAAAAAATGATTATTTCGTCAAAATTATATGGAAAATTTAAACTTCTTTCGCGACAACATTAGACCAATTCTAGTTAGGTCTAATGCATCCACAATAGATTAATGAAGTAGTTGTTACTTGTTAGGGGACAGAGGAATATGGAGCGAGCACATGTCCCCGTTCCTCGTTCTATTCTCGGCACGAGTCCCGCGTAAATACATAAGAGACTTTCGTGGGGTTCTCAAGACCCCGTCGATTAAAATCCTCGTCTGTCTCCCTGGAGATGCTCTGTTCTCCAACTCACGCTGTACGTTCGTTCATTTGAATCGGAGCTGTTCCTCTCCCTCTCTCTCTCTCTCTGGTTCTTAAGTTTCTCCAATGCACGTCGACGGGCGGACGCAGGCCATCACAAACGACGACCTTCGCATCTCGCGATCGCCTCTTTAAATGGGGGCTGTGGCCTCGGCCCTCCGCTTCCCGTACCTCCTCCGGAGCTCCGACTCCGGGGCGGCCGATCCGGGCGATGGGGAGATCAATTCCCGTGGCCCGAGCACCAGCCGGGACTGGTCGCCGGTGCTCCTCGGGACGGCCGCCGCCGTGAAGCTGCAGAAGGTGTACCGGAGCTACCGCACTCGGCGCTGGCTCGCCGATTCCGCCGTCGTCGCCGAGGAGTTCTGGTGGGTCGCTCGGAACTCTGTTTCTGATGCGTACAGTCTCTCTGCATGTAAATTATTCGAATTGCTGCTGGAGATTAATCGTCCGGGAGCTTGTGAGAACGGTTCACGAAATATTGCAGGTGGCAAGCGATAGATTACGCGAGGCTGAGCCACAGCACCATATCCTTCTTCAACTTTTCCAAACCTGAAACCGCCGCTTCCCGGTGGAATCGGGTTAGCCTGAATGCTTCAAGGTGCGTGGACTGTATCTTTCCATGGACATATCAGATAATTATCGATTGCGTCATTTGGGTCATCGTTTTGCTTGTCATTTCTTGTCTGCTTTTTTCTTAATCTTGTGCTTGTCGTTTTATTCTGAGTTATTTCTTTTTTATTTAAATCCACTGTTTTCTTTTCTCGTAAAACTGATGAACTACCCATGTAGTCACGTTAATTTAATTAAACTGTTTGAGCAGGTCGGGAAGGGTTTGTCCACGGACGCGAAAGCACAGAAATTGGCTTTTCGGCATTGGGTCGAAGCTGTAATCACTCTTTAAGCTCAACAAATGTTGCAACTGGTTATTTTGGATGTAATTAATTTCTAAATTTTTTTAGTTGCGTGGTGAGGTTTAATGTTCCCATGTTAATATAGATTGATCCGAGGCATCGATACGGCTATAACCTGCAGTTTTACTACGAGAAGTGGTGTGATTCGGATGCTGGTCAGCCATTCTTTTACTGGTGAGCTTAGCTAGTCTCTTTTGGGCTCTCTTGATGTTTAGATAAAATGGATGAAGCACAGAGGCATAATCTCTGTACATATAGTTAGTTTTAGCCCATATAGGTCTAGGTTTGGCATGAGGTCTCCCTGATGTGCCTGTTGGCTGCTGGGTTGAACTCACCAAGTACCTTGGCTGTGACGAGCTACGAAATCCGACAACAATTTCTGCTGATCATTTTGTGGGCTGCTGCCTGACAGTATCACGACGTTTTTAGATTCTGCAATGCTCTCTTTGGATGCTGCTTAGATCAAATGATTGGAAATTAACTTCTTCATCTCAGTTATATTGTTGTTTTGCACTTCACAATATTCAGTTTGTTATTTAGCATTTGAGCATGATTGAAGACGAGTAAAATTTGACTCTTTGAACTCTCAGAAGATGACAGAAAGTGTATGCAACACATTGGCATGAAATTACAAAAGGCCAGGGGTGATTATTAAACCTAAAGATTACAATCGCTTTGTCACTGATTTCCTTATTTTCCTGTGATGCATTAAATGTACAAGGGTATCATGTCAAGCATTCTGTCTTCGAGCTTAGTGGTTGTTTATTTTCTTTCTTCAGGTTGGATTTAGGAGATGGCAAGGATCTTGATCTTGAGGACTGTCCGAGATCCAAACTTCGACAGCAGTGCATTAAGTATCTAGGACCTGTATGAAACTCATGATTGACCGGTTAAATGGCAAATATCTCACCTCCAATTTGCATCTGCAGTTAATGATTTTGTTTTTCTCTTTATTTGCTCAGCAAGAGCGAGAGCATTATGAATACCTTGTTATCGAAGGGAAACTCATACACAAGCTGACTGGAGAATTGCTGGACACAAATAAAGGAGCTCAAGGTGCTAAATGGATATTTGTGGTGAGCCCCTCGCATAAAATTTATGCTGGCAAGGTATGTATGTATATTGCTAGAAGTGTGACCATGGTCTGTTCTTTGTGTGTTTATCAGTTGCTGAGTCAGGACTGCTAACTGGCCAGAAAAAGAAGGGAGAATTTCAACATTCCAGCTTTCTCGCTGGAGGAGCTACATTGGCTGGGGGAAGGCTAACGGTCGAGCAAGGAATTCTCAAGGTAATTAACTGCGTAGCCAGTTGAGCATGATCCATTGCTCATTTGAAAGTTCCATTTTTCTTAATACTTGCACTACACGGATTCATATGTGCGTAGGGTCGTAGACAGTAGCTGAAAACATTCAAATTTCCTGCTCTGGTTTAAGACTCTTGATTACGTGCTGCTTGTGATGTTCATTTTAATTCAAAATGACTACTTGATCACGTAGTTTCATTTGTTTTCACTTCACTAAGAGGCAGTATTGGCTGGTCTTGGAGTTGCATCTAAATCATCGACTCATGCAGTTAAAGAGAGTCACGATTTCTATTATGGCATCTGATCCTTACAGTTCATAAAATTTCAGTCAATCTCCGCTCGTAGTGGACACTACCGACCAACACCTGAGAGCCTCAATCGATTTCTATCCTTTCTAAAAGAAAAGGGAGTAAATTTAGATGAAGTTCAGGTACGATGCGCATTCTTTGTCCAGCTATCATCTTGGCTTGGTGCTCTAAACTTTGAACACAGCTTCTTCTATCTATCGGACTTTCTTGATTTGTCCATTTGCAATTCTCGTTATGATCTTCACAATCGTGGCAGATCTTAAAGGCAGAGGAAGATTCTGAAGCTGATGAACACAAGAGATCAGGTATTGAAAAGGTTTCAGATGAAGGCCCTCGCAAACCAGAACATCTGGCGATTGAAATTCCGAGCCATGCAGAAAAAATTGCTCTCTTCGAGTCATCCCAGGAGGCAACCCCTCAAGCAGAAATCACTTGCGAAAGGACCTTATCTGGCGGCCTTCGGAGCCCGGGAACCCCAGTGCCTAGGAATGCAATCCTGCAGAGAATCAACTCGAAGAACGCGACAAGGTCGTACCAACTGGGGCACCAGCTCTCTCGTAAATGGTCGACAGGAGCTGGCCCTAGAATCGGCTGCGTGGCCGACTACCCTGTTCAACTTAGAGAAAAAGCATTGGGTTTCGTTAAACTATCCCCTGCATATCCATCTACCTCCGAGCGCAAATCACCCTATTCCAACTCTCGTGATGACGGTTTCTCCCGGGCCGCGATTCCAACTTCGGTAATCTGATTAATCTAATTATTGTAAGTACCCCTTGTAGTCTCTTGAATTTTTTGTTTTTCAATTTTGTGAAATGCGTTGCATCTTTTAGTCAAATGGACCAATGACACTGAAGAGTAGCTTGTGACCCATTTGCCTATGCATTTAACCACAAGTGAGGCTACTAAAAAGGGATGATGTAACTTTGTGTACAGTACAGTTTTTCCATTATAATTTCGGCTATAAAAAGGGTTGACATAACTTTTAAAGGGTACTTGGTAAGAACTTTACAGTTGCAGCCCACTCATTTTTTTAAGGTGCTGTAACTTTAAAACATGTATCACCAGTTACACAAATAACGACACTCCAAGCAAAGTCATGTTACCGTACAACTATAGTCATGCCGATTGGGATAAAGATATCTCGATTGCAGAAGAAGAATCTCTTTCCGATTATCTCGTTTCAATAATGAGTGCCAATTGCGCCCTTCTTCTATATGCACTGAATTATTAGATGGAGTTGAATAGTGCAAAATTCCATATGCCCTAGAAAGTGGGAGCACTTTACCGATTCTGGACAATTGATGATCATGTCAACCGGTCCTACATCGATTCATTAGGCAAGCTACTGTTTAGCTCGTGTTTTGATATTGAAATATAGGTAATGTATATAAGATGAGGAATTGGAGGGAATGAAATTGGGTTAGAAATATATGAGGAATCGTGATATGTTCATGAGAAATAAATGTATATAAATTTTAAAATTTATCATTTCTCGCTCTCCACCAATTTATAATCTTCTTCTCGTTGGTTTTCAAACAAAGCACACCATATTATAAAAAGGGTAATAGGCACCCGAAGCTTCTAAACTTTTTCGGATTGTTCAATTAGATCCCTCAACTCTTTTTTATCTTTGTAGGATGGATTCTTGAAACTTTGTACTCTTGTTTTTGGTCCTCTTGTTAATAAAAAAAAAAAAAATGATGACGTGGATCAGCACATTAGAACCGGGTCAGCATTGTTGGCTAGACAAACTAGTTATTATATGTATTCTTCATGTACTGTCCAAGCACAAACGCACACAACGAAAGAGAAAACCAGTGGTGGCATTGTAACTAACACCTTGTCCAGCATTGCTGCGGTTAGGCACCCCTAAATTCTAAGTTGCAAAAAGGGCACCCTAAATTTCCATAATTAGAAACAAGAACACATAATTAAGTAGAGAGATTTATGAACTTAATTTGAAATCTATTGTTCTTGTCGCGGAACAACGACAATAAAAAACACAAACATTTTTCCTCTATACTCTCTATTCACTGGTAAATTAGGCTGCGTTTAGTCGTTTGGATTTCTAAAAAGGATATGATTTGGATAAGATAAGATAATAAATTATTTATATTCCATCCACTATTTGGTGAACTATGGATTTAAAGTCGGATATCCTCATATTCTATCCAATCTTAGCTTTTAGTGAACTAAGGATTTAAAGTTGGATATTTTAAAAACAATAACATTAGGTAAGTACAAATTTGTAGGTTTAATATTCACGAAATCATCCAAAACAATATATCTTTTTCAAATTAATAGATTTTCATCGAATTTCATAATTACTCATTGTAATAATCTTTTATGTTCCTTTGAAATAATCTTTTGGTTACCCCCTTTAATATCAAATGTTTTTAGAATAACCTCAATTTCAATATATTCACTTTGAAATAGGAATTCATTTTCTCTCTTACAAGTTTTTCATTTGTTTCCATTTTGTTACATATCCAATACCAAATCAAACAAATGCCCAATTAGAACAAAGCATAATGTCCAAAGTTCATTAGTTTTTTTTTTTTTTTTTTTTTTTTATGTTGTCACGAGAATGCAATAATAGTTAATCACGTTAATGAACGATCTATGAACATTTCACTTTTATAAAATACATTACATTTGTTGAGTATTGGCTAGCTGCATTTTAACTGAAGTAAATTCATGTTCGTGTCCATATAAAGCAGTAGATGCGAAGTGTCTTTGACTCAAGGCTCCTTTTAAGTTCGTTAGTGACTCCTCCGTTTAGGGGAGATTGTTTCATTTGAAATTTCTACTTTGGAGTTTTTTCTAAATGAACAAAGTCACTTTAAATTTCGAACAAATAACGAATTGAGATTTTTTTTCCTGTTGATATATATTCATTGTAAAATATTCAAATGTGTCGCATTAAATGACGCTCTGAAAACGAGTCTGGAAAAATGTGCGAAAGCCAAAACTACGACCAAAGAGGTAGATACCAACAGTGTGTTGTGCGGTCCTCTTCCTTCCACGTACTCCCCAAACCCGCATTGAAACCGGGAAGACGGACAGCCCGGGCCGTACAATCAGCACCCGCCACGTGGCGCCCCGAAGGCCCGCCCACGTACCCCGTCTCGCACCTCGAGGCGACCAGTTCCGCCCCTCATGCGGCCCCCCTCCCCGCCATCCCCGCCCACTCCTAATCCGAAGAAGGGCGCCGGCACGTGCGCGCCCCCTCCCGCACGTGAGGCCCGTCCTACGTGGCGCGACCCGGGGAGACGTGGCGGGCGGATCGACACGGTGATTGGGAAGGTTTGGGCGCGACGGGTTACAAGTTAGCACGGGGGGTGTCCCCATCCCAAGTCGCCCCGACACGTGTCGCGCGCTCACGATCCGTGGGCACGAAATCAAACCCAGTCTTCTTTTAGTAGACAGACAGACACTCTCTCTCTCCTTGCCTCCCTCTCTCTATCTCTCTCTGTCTCTCTCCAGAGTACGCACTCCCCGCACTTCTCCGCGCTTTCCTTCGCGCGAAGTAACAGCGTGGGCTGCTTCGCTCTGTCTGTTCCATGGCGGCGCTTCCGATGGATGCGGAGGCGGCGGCGTCGGCGGCGGCGGATCGGATGGTCAAGATCGAGATGGAGGCGGCGGAGGCCCTGGCGGGCCTGGCGCATTTCACCTCGCGGCGGAGCGCCGGAGGCTCCGGCGGGAAATGGGGGCGCGGGGCCAGGAGGATGACGAAGCGAGCCAAGAGCGAGTCGCCGCCGGCGCCGCAGCCGCAGCCGCAGCGGCGGACGCCGAGTCGGTCGGCGTTGGAGCCCGGTCCCGCCGGCGGCTCGGCGGCTCGGCGCGCGGATCCTCCCGAGGTTAGTAGTGTCCTGAGATTTCGGCTCGATTCGTAGTTTCCAGTTATTCATGATTGTTTTCTATCACTCTACTGTGTTTGATTAGACCGAGGATTAGGCTTGGTTTTCGGCTGTGAATTTGTTTTATGGGATTAAACTTATGAAAATGTTATGCTTCGGCGCATCAATATCGAGTGCTGACGTGTTGACTGTAGATAGATACTGTTTCGTCATGGCAAGTTTAAATGATTATCCAGTGTTGACAATGGTGGATAGATGTTATTTCGGCAATGGCGAGTCTTTGGGACTATCGTATTTTGCCAAATTCCATTGTTTTTTCAAGACTTGTGACCGGTTAGATCAAATACGAGCGACCCTTGTTCTGTGGCAGGAATCCTTGTGCGAGCAGCAGCTTGAAAACTTGAGTGTTAATGTAGTGGCAGAGCAAGTGAAGGCTGAAGTGGACACTGATCTGTTAAATGGTGGGAGCAACATGTGCAGCACAAGTTACTTGTCCCTAGGTGTCAGCCGTTCAAGACAAAATCTAAACGAGGTGCTATGTCGTCATTTAGCTACCTCTTCTCTTGTCGTCTTTGTAAAGCTTCATTTGAATCTCTCTCTCTCTCTCCCGCTCAGGCTGAAAAAGAAGAGAAGAGGCTTCGGCGGGTGTTAGCAAACAGGGAATCAGCAAGGCGTACGATTCGCCGGCGGCAGGTGAGAAGCTCTCTTTCTGCTCGTTGGGGGCAGTGTGCTTTCTTCTGCTTTGGTATGTTTTTTCTGACTGTCTATGTCTACATACATTATCTCGTGAGGTAGTTTCTTCTGATCTCGCAAGCTTGCAAGTGACTATTTTTCAATTACCTTGAAGATTCATATATGTGTAGTTTTATGGTTTTCTTAATGTGACCTTTTTGTTTTCGCTGTTACAATCAAGAGGACTTTAAATGTTTTTTGGGGTGACATGCATTGGTGGATGACCTTACAAGAAGAAATTAATGGTCATAGGGAAAATTTGAAAAATGAAGCAAATATTGGTTCATGATATGTGGCAACACTTTGGCAAGTATAATTTCACAATGAAAAGGGTTCTGCTTGATTGAGAAACATCTGCAAGGACCCAAAATACCTCAGCTACATCAGACTCTAGCCACCTCCTTACACTTCAGATGCTTGCATACCTATAAATTCTCCCATTCTGAATATGAAACAATTTGGTATGTGGACGAGAAGGAGTGTATGGTTTTTTGGTACACATATGGATGGCAAACAATCAGCGTTGCTTGGGCTGTATGTGTTATTTAACAAGCTCTCTGATTGTATGTGACAGATTTTATACATTTTGAGAGTTGATCGGACATCTTTCTTTTCTCATAGATAGAGATTCCAGGCCATTTTGCAATATGTTGGTTGGTATTCTTCCTAGGGAGATTTTCTAGGTCTCCTTTTTATCAAGTCTTGATCAAGGTTGTGAAATCATTAGTATGTTTAATTCCCCTGTTATAGGCTGTGCCACTGAATTCCTTAATAATGAATTACTTCTTGTTAATGCCAATGTCAATGCTCAATAAACTGTTCCCTTTAATCGGGTTAACCTTATATGTTGCTGTTAATTTTGTTTTCCCGTTAAGTGGAGAATTAATTTCTGCAGGCTTTATGCGAAGAACTGACCAGGAGAGCTGCTGAGCTTACTCAAGAAAATGAGAAGCTAAAGAAAGTAAGCGAGCCTTTTCTTTCCTGCAATTGTTGGTGACTCTGCATTTTAGAATGAATATCGAGTTTTGTGTTAATTTCATGGACCGAAGCTCTAGTTTAAACTCCCAATCTTTTCTCTTCCGTCTGACACATGTTACTGTTGAGAACCATGAACTTTTTCTTTAATGCTCATATCCTTGGAGCAGGGAAAGGAGTCAGCTTTGAGAGAGTATCAGTTACTGGAGACTACAAATAAGCAGCTTAAAGCACAGGTATGTATAGCTGATTTTAAAATTGTAGGTAAGATGCAAAATATTTTTCTGTGGATGACATCTCCTGATTTGGCAGATGGCAAAGTCAATGACGCTGGAGAAAGAGGTTACACCGCCAGCTGAGCGAAGGCAAGCACCTACTCAGATGTCTACTCCACAGGTAAATTGCCCGTTGCTGTGGTATAGGAGTCCATTTGCACCACTTTTCTGGCCTCCAGTGTTTCAATCAACAAACACGGGCCAATCACAAGAGGGTCCTCCTGGTACTCCTGGTGTCTCACCCAGTGCAACAGTGCCAGCATTTTGCAAGCTCAATACATTTCATGAACAAGAAAACTTGACAAACGATTCTATATCGAGGCCTCCTTTGTATATATTCCCATGTCCGTGGTTCTTCACTGTTCCCGATCCAGGAAGTGTGCAGCACCAGGAGGCTTCTTGTTGCCCCAAAGATAAAGAAGATGAAGACTCCACAACAAACCAAGTCAGCGATAATTCTTCCAGAACTGTCACACAGACCGAGGATAGCAATTCCCATGTGCCTATCATGGTCAAGTCAGAAGCTTCTAGCCCCACCAGATGCAGAATAAAGAATGATCTTAATGAAATCCCAGCCGAGTCTCCATCGGATGGGGGTGACCTGCATGAAGAAGTGACTCCTACAACTGCGCTCCCAAGTTCCATCGGGACTGGATCTTGTGTCAAACATGAGAATGGAATAAGTGAGGACCTTGCCGCTCCTAAATGTGAAGTAATTTCCTCGAGTGTTAGTGACGCATCTTTTGTCAGGAAAGAGAATCATCAACAATTGGATGCATACACCAGAAAGAAGCTAGCTGATGCGGTTGCAGCAGCAGAGGCGAGGAAAAGGAGGAAAGAGATCACGAGGCTAAAGAGCATCCACGGCCGTCAATGTCGGTTGCTCTGTTGAAATTCTCGAAAGGATTGTGAAATAGGATGAGAAAAATAAAAACTAGGCCAGAAGACGGTTCAGTTTCTTTGGTATTTACCGTGACCATGAGTTCCGTTAAAAGATAACGTGGTTGAGCTTCTTCTTACCTCGGCGCTCTAATGCCAAGCTAAGTCGGTTTCTTCTCTATTTTTGGCATGAGAAGGTACGGGAGAGAGAGTCTTTCAGCGCCCTTTTATTTGGAGGCAAGCCTGAAAGGTGTGAGTTTTGCTTATCGTGACTTTTTGAGGCTGAATTAACACGAGCAGAGAAGAGAAAGATGACTAAAGATAGCACATTGAAGTCTTGCTTCAGATTGTAGTAGAAGCTAATGTATGGATACCCACGCAAGTTTTGCTTTTTGGCATTCTCCTCTTCCTATTGATAAAGCCAGCTAGCGTCTAGTGCTCTGTTCTCGCCAGTCGCCATGAGGCGTGAGTACGATGCTGGTCCTCTGCGACCATTAACAACGCCTATTTTCTGTCAGTCTTTGTATATCGGACTATTTCTGCAACTTTGCAAAAGGGTTCATAAATCGCTAGTTAATATTTTTGTGCAATTTGGGGGAAGAGATTTTGGACTCTGATTTCATGGATAAATTTTCTGAAAAACAATTGATTATATTGTTTGAAATAGTCAGTCACTGGAAAATCTTTTCAATATTGATAATAATTTATATCTCGATATTTTCATAAATGATGAAAATATTTTTTTGTAAACAATACAAATAGTTGTTTTTAGAACAATAGTCTTTATAATTATTCATTTTTTATACGACAAATGGAGCCTTATTATTATGTTGTTCAGTTTGGACTTTTGTTGATTTTAATTTTGATAAAGATGTTTAGATGGCCGACTTTTTTTTTTTTTTTTTTTAGGGTGGTAAAATGCCAGTCTCTTTGGTTACTGTTTGGTTTGGTTTTAAGGAGTAAGTGATTTGATTTGGTTTGGTTTGAGGTTTCAATCTTTGAAAATTGAAAAAAAAAATTAAAAGCTTTATCTTCAAACTCGAATTGATTTTTCAATCGAGGCTTTAGACTTTAATTTCTATAATCAAGTGCTTTTGACTCTGATTAGTTAAAATTTGGTATATATCAGGTGAGAGAACCTTTTTCTGGGAGATTACCAATTGATGAATGAGGTATGTAACTCTGCAGCCGAAGACCAAAACATAGTTTTAAGTATTGAGATTTCTTAATATACACTATACGCTTGAGATTTCTTAATATACACTATACGCTGGAGTTTTCTACACTAAAATTACTGCCGACACCAGTGCACACCACGGCTTCAACAACCGGATTTAGTATCGAGGAAACTTGATTAGAAAAATTATCATAATTTGGTTAAACAGTTTAAAAATTTTAAAGAATTGATGGAAGAAAAAGCTATTGTCAAAAAAAAGGTCCGGTCTTTAACTTTGAGAGCGCTTGCTTGTGGGCAGATGCTAGTAGCTCAAGTAATATTGGCAGACCGAATTTCTTTTTTTTTTTTTGGTCAGTTCTACTTTATTCTTACTCTAATTCTCACTCTCAGACTTTTGCCCCATCTCCTTGCAGAGCGTGGGAGTCGAAACCCACACCTGAAATTAAATCGTTCTCACCCCAACCCTCCTGAGAAAGTAGGGATTCGAACCCCCCATCCCCCTTTCATGTTGGAAGGCCTAGTGGTTGCAGACCGAACTTAAATCGGGCAATTGCAGTATGTAGAATGAAATTAGTTCGAAACAATAGACTGTAGGGACATGCAGAAATCATCGGTGCATACAGTTTGGACCAAAAAATAAAAAGAAGATAGATTATCTATATAAATGAAGAAAAGGATGATTATGGTACAACGCATATATCATGATATAGTTCTTGAGTCAGTATTATCTTGAACTATTATAGAATATTCAATTAGGTCTTTTTACTTTGTACTGTGTAATTAGGTTTTTGGATAATATATACTTTTTTTTTTGACAGGCTATCATTCTGTTTAAAATTTAAGAAGAGATGCTGGTGTGACCATTAGATGCTAACGCGACACGTTACGTAGCATTTGCAGTATAAATGTTTTCTCAAATTTTAGGAAAAACAAATATCTGAAAACAAAAGAAAAAATAATTAAAGGAAAGTGGGAGGAATAGTGCAATTCACGAGACAGTGGCATTGTTGTTAGGGGTGAGTATGGTCCGGATCTCGACCTAAAATCAGGAATCACCCATTAAAGACTGATTTCGAAAAATTCGAAATAGGAACCATCGGTTGGTTCGTGAATCCACCCGAGAACCGGACCATGGAACCAATTTCACTAAAGATCAACCAAATATCTCCACTCTTTTGACCGTAAAGTCCATACTATAAACAATCTCACCAAGCATTGAGTATACATAATAATAGCCCTATCCATCTATTGTTACAATATATAATAAGTAAAATACCCTATCTATTTTAATGCAAAATCAGAAAGTAAAACAAAAATAAGTATGTGGAACCGGTCTCATTATAAGCCAAAATAAAAAATTCTAAGCCAACATTCTTAGTAAGAACAAAAAGAAAATGAAAAAAAAAAAAAAACCACTACAACAACTAGAAATTAGAAGCAGCTGGAAGCCAAAATATTACGTTGAAAGTGAAAGAAACTAAAGACCAAATCAAAAGTCAAAAACCAAATTAATTATATATTAATTTTCAATATAAAAATTAAAATATTATTATAATACCAATCCGGTCTGGGCAGGTGGATGGGCGGTTTTGCCCATGGAACTGGGAATTGGACTAGTACCCATCGAAGCCGGGCCAGTTTGGTCCACTTCATTTCCGAGGGATCTGGATGGGTCCGGCTCATTTGCACACTCCTAGTTGCCGCCATCCAATGCACCGATGAGGTCCCTTGCTAGATTCGAGCAAAGCTGGCAAGGTCCTTGCCACCACCTTCGCTACTAACAAAAGAACAAAGTGGAAGTGTAAGTTTGCGTGGCTAGTGGGCGAGGCAAGGTGCCGGCCCTCGTTGGTTCGCGACTTGCTAGAGAGGTCGATTGTGACCTTGCCTCTTGTTGTAAGAATAATCGTAGCCCACATGATATTATTAATTAATGAAAACGTAGTGGCTATGAAAAATTGCAACTCTTACGAAGATGAAAATGTGCAACTTTTATAAAATGAATAGTTGTATTCTATTGTTCACAAGATAAGATACGTTAAGCAAAAAAAAAAAAAATGATTAAGGGAGATAAATTAGATTTCTTCATTTCTCTTATCTCTCCAACAATTATTTTCTCAAATTTTTTGTTATAGATAAAGGTGTTTCTTCATCCCTCTTTTCGTAAATAAATCGTGAAGATTTAAGATTTTTTAATTCTTTGCATAACAAAAGCACATTATAAGCTAACGGTTGGTATAAGAGCATAATTTTAGGATCTCTTGAATTTTTTATTTTTAAAAAAAGACACCAAAAATCTCAAACTTTGCTCATTGTGACATATTTATTTCAAACTTTTTTCAGTGACACCAAAAATCCAAAAATTTTACTTGTGTGATATATTTACTTCAAATTTTTATTTTTATTTTTTGTGATCCAAACTTTTCCTACGACGCCATAATTTTGGGATAAAATATGTCACATGAATACAAGTTTAGGGTTTTAATGTCATAAAAAGAAGTTTGGGGGTAAATATGTCACATTATACAAGTTTGAGATAAAATGTGTCACATAAATATAAGTTTAGGGTTTTTGGTATCACAAAAAAAAAAGAAGTTTAGAGTAAATGTATTACAGTGGGTATAGTTTAGGGTTTTTGGTGGCTTTTACCCTACTAAAAATATGTATGGTTTTGTTAATGATCTCCCATTAATGCTTGTTAAAAACGAGCATGCGTGCATACCCATAAAATTGATTAATATAGGTACTTGCTCAATGAAATCGCATGCTTCAAGTTATTGCTTTGCTATATGTAATCATATAATTATATACTAAATATATTTACTTAAGGCATTACAATGTATAGTTTGATTCTCATACAATTATGATGATTTGTCATGAAAGTAATTAAATCTTAACATTTAGAGATAATCAATTTTCGAAACAATTATTGTGTTTTACAATCTTAAAAATTCAATTATGGATGGTTTGTTAGTCATTAAAGTGGCCGAACCTTAAAATCTCTTGAATTTTTGAAATTGTGTAATATTTTATTTAATTACCCATGAATAATTGATGTTATGACTGGTATTGATATGTCATATATCCTTATTAGTGTTATGGGTATATTAAAGTTAATCTATTATAATGACTTAGGGATTCATCCAAAGGTTAACCAATTTATTGTAATTCATGTATGTGATAGTTGTTAAATTTGTTTGTATATCCAAAAATATCCAATGAAGTTTACTGAGGTGTATTTATAATTACCAAATAAAAATTATTAGCAGTATTATGGTTTATTGTATGTTTGTATATTATATGATCAGCCAAAGGAGAATTATGATGTACATATATTGTTTAATTTGAATTTGATTATGTGATATTCTCAAAGCATTAATGCATGAGTGTAATCTTGTATATATGCAGAATTTGTACATATTTCTCTTTATTCACATGCTTCATTTATTCCTTTATTCAATGGAATGAATTTATCTAATTGTTGTGAAGAAGTCTAGTTTTACTTATGTGTCTTGAATCTTGATTTAGCACTTGAAGTTGAAGAATTGATTGCTATTACTGATGAGAGTAATGGCAATGAAAGGTCTTTCCACAAAACTTGGGAGATTAAGCTTAATGTTTATGCGAAAAATAATTGTAAACAACTTAAAGACTACTCTTCACAAAACCGACAATGTTAAAGACTTTATGCAATCGTGGAAGAGCATTCTCAACTTGCTCATAAGTCAGTTGTTGGTAAATTGATGAGTATTATTTTTAAGGTTGACTACCATGAAATATGATTGTTTGCGTACTATGCATGGGCATACACTTAAGATGACGAACTTAGCAGCAAAATTGAAGATTTTGGGAATGAACATGGATGAGTACTTTTTTAGTATAGTTTTACTTAATTCCTTGCTTTATGAACAATATGGAACATTTCACATGAATTATAACACTATAAATGATAAGTGAAATGTAAATGAATTGGCTAATATGCTTATTTGAAAGGAAACAAGGAAAAAGAATCATAATGCTTGTTTTTACATTTCTTAAGTTATCAAGAAGCTGAAAGGAATTCCAAAAGAAAATGTGGAAAGATCAAGAAGAAAGAACCACAAAATATGGATGACTCTTCTAAGGTTTTTCAAATCCACAAGAAGGACCACACTCTTATTAAGTATCACTTTTGTAATAGAATTGAACACTTTGGTTTGAAAACAAAGATAATCCTTGTGCTTTAATTTGATTTAAATCAAATTTTATTGGAGGCCCATATAATACTTGGTGGATTGATTATAATGTCATCACTCATGTTTCAAATATGATGCATAGATTTTTTATGATTTAAACCATAATGCGAAATAAGAATTATGTGTCCATGGGAATATAAGCAAAGTTCTAGTTGAAGGTGTTGGCACTTATCGGTTAGTCTTAGATACTATACATTATTTGAATTTGTTTTGAACCCTTTATGTATCTACATTTTCCAGCAATTTAGTTTTCTTTCTTTTTACTAAAACTTGATGTAGTGGACTTTTCATATAAGTTTAGTTCTATTCAGTTTATCTAAGAATAATAATTTTATTGGAATTATAATTTTATGTGATAGTCACTATAAATTTAAACTTGATAATGTTTTTATTGAGACTTTAATGATCTTACATCATAATGTTGGCACTAAACATAGTTTAGTTGATGAGAATTTTGTTTTAGTAGCCTGCTTTCTTTCTCGAGGCATGAGCTCCTCTTAGGTGGCATTATGTAACTCAATCCATTATAGGGTTGTTTTTGTTTGACCGGCCTATCTTCTTTCTATAAGCAAGCTCCCTTTGACCGTCGAGCCCCTAGACGGCTCTCCGTTCTTGAGCATGTTGGGCGATTAGGCGGCAATTGAAAGAGTTGCTCGAAAGCTTGACGAACAAGCTAAAAAAGCCCTAATAAAGGTACCACAAGAAGTACAAAATTTCTTGAAATTATACACACTAATATATGTGGTCCTTTTGATGTTCAATAGTAGAGAAAGTTATTTTATCACATTTATTGATGATTTTATATGTTGTGATTACATTTATCTATTTCATGATAAATCTCAATCAATGAATGTACTTGAGGTGTATATTAAAGAAGTTGAAATGCAATTAGATAAAATGATGAAAATAGTAAGATTAGGTAGATATGGTGAATAGTATGGAAAATAAAATGAATCAGGACAATGTCCATATCTATTTGTTAAATTCCTTGAAACATAAAATATTTGTAGTTAATACACGATGCCAGGTATACTACAATAAAATGATGTAGCAGAAAGACATAATCATTTTTTTTTAATGAAAATGGTTACTAGTATGATGAGTTATTTATGAATGTGTTATGCTTGCGTTCAAAAAGTTAGGATAGAAGTTCATACAACCAAAACTTCTAAAGTTGTCGTTCTTTATATTATAGTTCAATCAAACAATAATCATGAACAACATATAGATGATCAAATACTCTATAATGAAACTGTCAATATTGAATCCACAGTAGTTGAACCATAACAAATAACTTTAAGAAGATCACAAAGAGAAATGATGTAAACTATTTTTAATGACTACGTGGTTTACTACAAGAGTCATAAATTAACTTAGACCAAGCTTGGGATCTTGTTGAATTGCTTGAAAAATGTAAAAAAAGTCAAATGTAAATTCGTCTTCAAGACCAAGTGTGAGTTAAAATGTGATATCGAATGGTATAAGGCCACACTTGTTACTATGAATTTTACTTAGAAATAAGGCATTGATCATAAGGAGACTTGTTCACCAGTTTTTAACAAAGACTCACTTAAACTAATTATGACTTTAGTGGTTCACCATAATTTAGAGTTACACCAAATTGATTTTAAAACTAATTTTCTTAATGGGATATCAGAGGAAGAGGTTTATATGAACCAACTTGAGGCCTTTTTAGTTAAAGGAAATGAACAACACATTGTATGTAAATTTAAGAAGTTAATATAGAGGTTAAACCAAACTTTGACAATGGTATCTTAAGTTTAGCAATATCACAACTTCTTTTGGATTTGAAGGAAAACATTGTTGATTGGTGGGTCTATATATATGAAAAAAAGTGGGAGTAAGTTTATTTTTCAAATTTTGTATGTGATGACGTTTTGCTTGCTACTAATGATCTTGTTTTATTACAAGAAATTAAGAAATTTCTCCCTAACAATTTTGAAATGAAATATATAAGCGAGGCAACAAATGTGATAGGAATAAAAATATTTCATGATAGATCATAGGAATTGTTAGGGTTGTCTCAAAATGCTTACCATAATAAGATTTTATATATATTCAATAGGAATAAATGTTCAGCAAGAGTATCCAATTCCGAAAGGGACAAATTTAGCCTTATACAATATCCGAAAAATGAATAAGAATAAGAGCAAATAAAGAGTATTCATTATGCATCTGTTGTTGCTCAAACCTACACTAAATCAAACATCGGTTTTACTATCAAAATGCTGAGTATGTATCAAAGTAACCTTGTATTGGATCAATAGAAAGTTGCAAAGAAAATTCATAGATACTTGCAAGGTATCATATACTCCCTTATAAAAGATAGGATTAGTTGTAATTAGATATTTAAATTCAGACTTAGCCATATGTGCTAATACAAGAAAATCAACCATTGGTTGTTTGTTTCTTTTTGCTAGAGGGGTTATTTCATGGAAAAATTTGTCATTATTGTATCCACTATAAAGGCTAAGTTTGTGGGATGCTTTAAGGTAGTAATTATTGGTTATGGATGTGAAACTTTGTTTCAGGACTTGTGATACAATATTGCTAGGCTGCTGAAAATTGAAAAAAATTTGTAGTGATAACTACAATTTTTTTCTCTAAGAATGACAAGTATCTTAAGGGTGCTAAATATATGGAAATTAAATACTTGACAATTAAAGCAAAATTTTAGTGTGTAAATTGAGCATATTAATGCCAACCTTCTGATTGTGGATTGTTTTTACCGGGAGAAAAATCCATGCCAAATCCACGAATTGGGGCTAAAACAATTCCAATCCTAACCCTAACCTCGGCCCAGCTTTCTTCTCCAAGGCCATTGTGATTGCTCAAGAAATCGAAAGGAAGGACATCGCCTCGAGCCCACAGCACAACGGCCCCAAGTGTCGCCACTTGAGCATGCAGCCTCAAAGGGAAAATCTCCAATGTCAATTAGCTAAGTTAGGGGTCCAGTGCCCCCGGTAAAGAAAGCTTGTGGCTGGCCTCGGGGACTGCTAGAGCAGAATAGGATTAGGATTCGAATTGACTTAAGCCCCAATTCATCATTTGGGGGGAAGGAAAAAGCAAAATATAACTTTTGCGCAAGTAAGTGCACGTAAGAAAACTTCATCCCAATAACCATATAACCAATTTATTCGATCCCTAAAATGTATTGACCAAGTTCCCTAAAATGCATAAAACAAAATTCAAATTGAACGGAAAGATTCTTATAGAAAGTAGTAAAGTCTTCTACGGAAGGGATGTGAAATTGTGAATGAGACTTGGTAGAAGATTCCAATAAACAGCTCCCCAGCCGGCCTGCGTAGGATGAACCGTGTCCCAGAAGAAGTGAGTACTAGGATCATCACACACCGTGTACTTCTTCGTCCCGTCTGCGTCCACGTTCCCGCACAGGTACTCGCTGCTCACCCCCATACAACATGGCTTGAATGGATTCCTAAAAGTCGTCGTATTCTCTGCAGAAGAAATAAGATTAGAGGAAAAGACTAAATGTCGGGCGAAGATTACCGAGAATCGGATGATCGAGCGTGGAGAATTTTGCATACCGATAACCCATCTGAAAGATTTGTAAAGATCGATCATGATGAAAGTGAAAGGGCTAGTTTCGTTGTTCAGCTTATCAACGGCCAGCTGCAGCTTCAAGTTGTGGAACATTACCAGCGCATTGACGGTGTCGTTGCAACTTTGGTAGGACGTCGCGGAGGTGATCTGAGGAACGCATCCCAAGGGTGGAAGACTAGTGACCGCAACCTTTCTCACGCCTAGTGTGTGCACGCGCTTCATGTTCACAACAAGTTGATTCACTACCTTGTTGATGAATCCTAGCAGCCCCTGTTTGAGTCATCAAATTCTTACCTACCGTATATCATACTAGAACAGAATCGCATTATGACATAAATAGCATTACGACGTAAATAGCTTTGTCTAGGTCGAAATGTAATCACCCGCACGGCACATGCACATCATATGGCACCTCAAATTGTTCCTAGAGAGGCTTGTCACTGGTGATGTCAACTTAATCTAACAAATAATTTAAAAAAATTGACATACAAATGAGACGCCATATTTGGCCAGGTAAGTGTCGTAGTCGTTGCCGGAGCTGGTGAGGAGGGCGACAGAAGTTTGGGTGACGGCGACCTTGAAGATGGCATCTCTGATCAGGTTCTCAAAGCGGTCGATCTGGACCGTCATGTTCGGGTCGGAGCTCGAGGTGTCGAACACCCCGGTTCCGCCGTAAGCGAAATTTGCGCCCATCCTGAGATGGGGCCCGTACGCATGCGGCCACCATGCCATTGGTAACGGCGGCGCCACTCTGAAAAATTTAGCTGCAAAAGAAACGGAGGAATTGGAAATTAGATTGCTAAATAGAATGCCTAGAGAATAATTTATGTCCGCAAATTTAATGTCTCCATCAGAAATGGATTTCCCGTAAATTTTATATTGGTAGTAACAAATGTAGTCGAGTGATAAAACATATTACTTTTACGTTTTTGGATTTTATTTTTTGTTTAGCATAACCTTGTGGAGTTTGGGATAAAAGTTCCATTTTCTTAAAATGTCTAAACTTGAAAGTCAATCGCCTACGTTAGGTGAAAAATTAAACCACATAGAGAACGACTTTGAAAAATTCCAACTTTATTCAAAGTATTATGAAAGTTAATAAGAAGAATTTACATCGTTATCATTAAACTATAGTTTCGTACATTTTAAAATTGATTCTTCCCAATCTTAAAATTATTCGAAAATAGAGATTTTAAAGTAGGTCAAATACTCAACTATTAAATTTTGCTAGTAATAATCGAAAATTCGGCAGAAAATTGAAGTACTACTAGCAGTGAAAATGAAAATCTGTTCGGATCTCAGATCAAGAGAGAATGTGAGGATGCGAGAAAGACAAGAGAGCAAGCTGATCTGACATGGTTAAAAGAGCAAGGTGAGGTTACGACAGGTTTACCGACCGAGAAAATCAGTGAGGATGAGGCCGTCAGAGAAACGACCGGACGGGCAACCGGGGAAGGTCATGCCGTAGGGCACTTTCCATGACCTCGCCTCCGCCTTGTCCTTGTTCCCTGTGTCCGCATATGAGTCTCCGAACACGAACAGCCTCGTCGGTTTCAAAGGGTACAAGGGTCCCTCGGGACAGTCAGAAGAGTGGGCGTCACGTTGGAGCTGCTGGCGGTGGTGGTCAACTGAGCCTTGAACCGCCTTGTGCCCTGCATAAAGTCAAGAAAGAAAAGCATTCACCACCAATGACCGGACGCAACAGAAGAAGAGGAGGAGGAGGAGGAGGAGCTCTGTAAAGGAAAGAAAAAGATTTTGCACGGAAGGAATGGGAAACCTGCGAGAAGAGAGAAGAAAAGGAAGGACAGGAGTAGTTTTTGAGCGGCCATAGGGGAGGTATAATGGAGGATGGTTTTGATTTTGGGAGAGGTTTACTGAGATTTGAGTACGTGCACCCTTCTTTATATAGTCGTTGAATCGAACGCAGACGCAGAGGAAATAGGTCTATGAGCCAATAAGAAAATTTGAGATCTAAAATAAAATAAGTGTTGGATCTCATTTTGTGCAGTTAATGTGTGGATAACGTTGTCAGCACTTGTTTTAAATATACGATCTTTATAAATCATTTGTTAGATAATCCAAATCTATCCCCATTTTGGATAGCTGGTTTGCGTTTGAAATTATAATTATAGATAGCGAAATGTTGGATTTTACGGATTACAATGATTAGAAATCTCGTATAAAAGTTCATTGGAATGAAGTAGTGTTTCTCTCGAGATTAGAGGAGATATTGTTTGGTTACATGCAAGAGTTTTATAAGCACATGGGCATATTTAATTCAATTTAGCATCATCCATGAATCTCGAGATTTAAGGAATCAATCCCCTACACGTATTAAATTTGTCAATAATTGGAAAAGCGTACGTAAAAACATCTGTTACACAATCCACCATGATCAACATCGATTTAGATAGTTAGTCATTGTTTCAAATTATAACTACCTATATGGATGATGATAGACGTTGGATTGCATAACAAATTTGATTACACTGATTATGTTATCGTATATCTCAAGATTATAGGAGATAGTACCAAATCAAATGGGTTTAAATTAGTGAAGTTACTTGCAAGATTTTATAAGCATATGAGCCTATGTAATTCAATTTAGCACCATCCATCAATCTCAATATTTAAAAACTCTATCCCCTTTATGTTTTAAATTTGTCAATAATTGAAAGAATATATATGATATGCATAATAACATTTGTCACAATATCCACAACTATCACTATTGATTTGGATAATTGATCGATGTTTCAAACTATAACTACTAATATAAATGGTTATATATTTGGATTGCATAACAATTGGATTACACCAATTACGTATCATATAAATTTTCATTAAAAATGAGGTTGAGTGGTTCCCCTCTTGAGATTATAGGGGATATAGTGAAACAAACGGGTTTGGAATGATAAAATTACTTTCAAGATTCTTACAATCTAATGAGCCTATTTAATTCGATTTAGTAGCATCCATCAATCTCAAGAATTAAAAACTCAATTCACTTTTGGGGCTAACTCCAAAAAAGAGTACTAATTTTAACTTGAGTGACAATTCTGGCCCAAATTTTTTTGTCTCAATAAAAATCACTAACTTTTATTTGATTCTCATATTTGGACCCCATTAACCAAAGCTTGAGATTTTGTAGATTGTTATAAGCACTTTGGCAGGGCACAGTCTTAGAATCTCCCATGCTATACTTTCTAACAAAATCAATTCATTTATGTCCATTAGTAGAGCCTATATATTAAATTATATTAGTTGATTAATGTCCATTCGATATAGATTTTGAAGTTTCAAAGGAGGCCTTGAGCTTGTTTCAGAAAAAAAGATTTTGGATGTGACCTTGACAAATCTCATCCATGATGTTTCTCAATAGGAGGTGGTCCACAATTTTAAAATTACGATGAAATGATGAAGTTTGGCCAAAGAGATTTAATCCGGATATTTTTTTGACTTCTTGGTGAAGTGAAGCAACGTGGGAATTGAATAAAAGTTAACGAAGGATTTATTGCCTCTTTTCAAACACCTAAAGCTGCAGCTCAAAGAATAATCACGTTGGACAATTAACAATTCCTAGTCAACAGACTAGATTAAGGATTTAAGTGAAAGTTGATAATTTTTTTGAGACAAAAAAAAAAAATTCGGACCAGAGTTATCATTCAAAGTAAAGCTGATGCTCTTTATTGGAAATAGGGCTTCACTTTTGCATTTAAAATTTGTCAAAAAGTGAAAGAACTGGATCACGACTAGCAATGCTATAATCGTTTGACATGCCGTTCCTTGCGGCCAACTTCTATCAATGTGCACTGCCGAAAAGGAAACTTACACACTTATTCTAATGAAAATTAATAAACGTGAACAATTCAGCAGCATTATCATTTTCTTTTCTTCTTTTTGCTTTTTCGTTTCTCATTAATTAAAGAGATAACTGCTCATTAAATAAATATTAGTTATAAGAGCTACGACAAATGTAGTGTTGGCTAACAAACAAAAAGTAAGTTCTAGCTAATGATAAAAATATGCACGTTTGGTTACTTTGGGTGAATAAGATATGAGTTATTTTAAATTCATAAACTATGTAATAAATTTATTGCACAACCCATATCTCTGGCCATTTATTTGGATAGTCAGTCAATATTTAAACCTCTCTATAAATAATAGAAGTGCGCAAAAAAACCGGAAATGGCTTAGATTGTCTTGAAACGGGTAGTTCTCACGTGGACCGGTGCGGTTCCTTTTAGGTATGGAACCGTCTACCTGCCCATTAGGACTGGATGAGTATATGTATTTGAAAAAAATTTCAACTCATAATAATGCTTTTGCCATTTACCCTATAGTCCTACTCGCGTCTCGCGGAGAGAGTGGCGAAGATGGTGCGGACGGTGGTGGAGTCTATGCTGGAGTCTCTCTTCGGTGGAGGCATTTTGTGCTGATGGACGAGCTCTTCAGGACATATATGAGGATGGTGGACGACCACCTGTCCAAGAACAGGGCCAAGAACACGTTGGTGGTCGTTTCTTTGACAAGGAGGGAGGCATCTCAGTCAATTTAAGTTTGGTCCACTAAATTAAAGGAGGCGATATGATTGGTCCAACCCAACTTTAAATAGGAGAATATATCTCGTTAGTGTAAACATGAAATTTTACACAAGCGACCTTAACTACCTTTGATTTGAGGATTATAACCACTCATTATCTAAAAAAATCCACGATGTATGGAGTTTCTCGTGTAAACTTTCTTTTGTATTAACGGCGTGGGATATAATTACTCATGCTTTCTTTTATTTTCCAGACTAAATTAGCTAGAGATAGTTTAGTTTTGCGTTGAATTGAACCGCATTGAACAATGCACTTACATGGAATTGGCTTCATGGACCCACTCAAGAACTAGACTAGACTAATGTTTCAGTTCCTAGATGGTTTCATGGAATTAATGAGCGATTCCTAATTTCAATTTTTCAAATTGATTCTTAATGAGAGGTTTCCAATTCTAGAGTGGAAATCGCCCATTTGGATCATGCTTATTTATTTTAGTTATGTAATAGATTAGTTCATCCCTTGAAGTCGCTGGAGATATTGTGAAACAAATGAGTTTGAATTGGTATAGTTACATGAAAGATTCTTGTAAGCATATGACCCTGTTTAGTTTAATTTAGCAAAAAAAAAAAAAAAAAAAAAAAAAAAAAAAAGGCAACATCCACCAATCTCAAGAATTTAGAAATCGATTTTCTATATGTTTTATATTTGTCAAAAATTGGGCAGAAACTACTAAAAAAACCTAAACTATGTACATTATGACCCATTTACCATAAACTTTTCATTTGACATCAAGATCCCCAAATTTATACCAGCGTGATATATTTACTCTTTGTCAAGATTCTGTCAATTAGCACAATTAAAAATCTGCCTATATGGACATTGGAAAGTACACAGCATTGAGAGAGCACATATTGGGTTTAATTGAAACAAAAATGATTTTGTTTTGGCTGAAAATCATTTGATAAAGACTTGATGGATCGTAATGTATCACATATGTACTGGTTTGAGGGTTTTTCATGTCACAAGAATTAGTTTAGAGTACATGTATCATAGTATGCATAATTTGAAGTTTCTGGTGGCTTGTTCTAAAAAAAAAAAAAAAAAAAGTTGAAAGGACGGACTTAATTATCATCAAAACTTTTTATTTTTCAAAATTATGTTTAGATTGAATAATAGAAAGACAATAAATGGCATACTTAACATATCAATAATATCTTTGTACCATCGCCCACACGAAAAACTCAGGTCAATGGTATACTTGAAACTCAATGTTATTTTTGAGTAAAGAATTGTCAAAGAAATCACAGCAACTCCCCTGAGTGTGAACCCTAGACCTAATAAACTAGTGTAGATAGCAAACAATGCAGGGATCTATCATGTCAAGAGCGACTACAATTTAATACATGCTCGAGAAAGTACCAAAATAGAGAAACAACCATCAACATCCTACTGAGCCCCTAAAATGCTATGGAATACAATCTGGAAATCATAAATCTTCTCAAAAGTTCGATTCCTATTGTGAACATCTCTTCACAATATGCAACTGAACAAAAGAAATTTGGTTAGACCCCACGTTGGAAGTACAAGCTTCTCCTACAACAATCATTAGAATCGATAAATGGGTTTGCGAACATCTCACCCCAAACACGAACCCAAAGTCGAGAGCTTTGTTCATAGAGTCTTATGGCAGATTTAGAAGGCAAGGAATACTTTGGTTTTTTAGGGGAGGAGGCCAAACTTGAGATCCATCATCGAAGAAGCCATAATCATGGTCCATCTTTTTTGTGAAATGGAACCCCAAAAGAGACCAAAGGAGAGACGAGACCCAAGTCGGGACAAACGCAATGGAGCTCGTCAGTGCCAAACACCCTCAAGCTCAACGTTGACAGCTCTCAGTGCAGTTCGACAATGGAGTGATCGGTGGCCGAAATATGTAGAGACAAATGAGGGATCTTCGTTGAAGGATTTGCCAAACAGATCCGAGCTTCTTCAATACTAATTACGGAAGCCCTAGCCGTCCGAAAAGCCTTATCTTGGATGAAGGAAAGTATAATAGCACGAACTAAACTGAACTCTATTCATCCTCTGCACGTGGAAGTCGTCTCTGATAATTCACTCGTTGTTGAGTGTGTCACGAGCCGGATGGAAGGACTTTGGGTTGCCCGGTCCACTATCGAGGACTACAGACGATTAATGGCCTAGCTACATGGAATCTCTTTGAATTATGAGCCAAGAGTTACAAATCAAATAGCAGACTAGATTGCCGAAGCCCACTAGATGGATTCTCTACCACCAAGCTGGAAAGAAAATCCCCCCTCCCCCCGGTGGATTATTGAGGACTACATATGGTTAATGGCCCAACTACATAGAATCTCTTTGAATTATGAGCTGAGAGTTGCAAATCAGATAGCAGACTAGATTGCCAAAGGTCACCAGACGGATTCTCTATCCCCGAGCTGGAAAGAAAATCACCCCCCCACCCCCCTCGGCCCCCTTTTCACTATGTTTAATTTTATGTCTTGATCTTGGAACTTCATGTTATCCATCTGATAGTTAGTAATGCAAAGTTATCTTCTGACCCTACCCCCTCCAAAAAAAAAAAAAAAATCTAATCAAAGCCTATTATTTGACCAATTTCCAATTTTTTTTGGGGTTTTTAAAATTATTATTATTATTATTATTATTATTATTATTATTATTATTATTATTATTTTTTTTAATTTCTGACAAGAGGGGACTCGGATTAGGCCATTGGGCCCGGTCCGTGTGTAAGGTCAGACACGGACTTCACAAGAACCCAGGCTAGGCTTTGAAACCTCGCCCAAGCCCACTTTATCAAATCATGCTACATCAAGTCTAAACCAAACCCATTTTCTAATATCTTTGCTGAACTATTTTTTTTTTAAATCCCTTTTATTATTTGTTTTGCACGTCTTCGTTATTCTCATGTCATTCCTCACCTCGTCTTCCTCCTATCACAATGAGAACTCAAATTTACACAGCAATACCAGAATTTCTAGACCTTAATGACGATGAATATATTTTCAAACCTATCCAACTATGGGCAGCGCAGTTGATGTGAGTTCTCTCCCTCATTGTAGAGGTCAAGGGTTCGAACCCTCTTGCTACTAAAGTGTCTTAAGTGGGGGTACCGGGTACTGGAGGATTGTGTTATCCCCGAAGGATGATTTTCGACGATTCCTCGGTAAAAAAAAAAAAAGAAAACATATTTCAAACCTCAGACCATGGATATTGAGCTCCTCAATACCATACTTTCGGTGTATTCAATATTTAAAATCTTTCAAATGTTTGATTTGACTTTGGAAAAGTCGAGATTTGGAACTTATTTAAAATGCCTACGATGCCTATGATATGCGAGCCACGGACTAATCTTGCCAATTAAAAAGGAGGAGACAAAACAGAGAGAGAGAGAGAGAGAGAGAGAGTAACGTGGAAAGCAATAAGCCCGGAGGTGCTGTATGAGCGCCACGTGTCGTTGCAATCGCTGCGTCCACCTTCTCGATTTTTGTTCTTTTATTTATTTATTTCAGAGAACAAAATAATATGATAAGTTATAATTTGGCCAGTTAAAAAACACACCCTAAACGTACTCAATTTCCATTTCATGATGAGCTCCTCAATACCATACTTTCGGTCATTATTCACCGGACATAGGCACGGCCACAATTTCGCCAAGGCTTGCCGGATAAATATATTACCTCCCAACTGGAAATCACATCCCCCCCCTGCTTTATTTGATCTTTTATGCACTGATGTAATGGGTATTTTATTCCCAAGACAAAAGGAGTAATCTAAGCTTTGATGTTTCTCGCTCAAAAAAAAAAAAAAACGTACTCAATTTCCATTTCATGATGAGCTCCTCAATACCATACTTTCGGTCATTATTCAAATTACACGGGACATATTTAGGGGAAATGTGATCGCAACAAAAAGATCCACACCATCATCACTAGAATTTGATCCCAGGCCATTTCATCTTGCTCGTGTCGACCGCAAATCACCTACGTTTCCTCTATCTTTCAGGATAGCTGGATAACAATAGACCGGAAGGATAACATTGAGGATTTCACAATAATTTCAAAATACTGAGTGGAAAATTGTAAAAACTGAACCCGCTTAAGGCAATTTGCCACGAATTTAGGAGTGAAAATCGTAACTCGACCCAAACTTTGTATTGCCACATCAAGATAAAGAAGGGCTGTATTTTGCTCAAATAAGAGTGGATAGTTGAAAACTTCATTCCTATCACATCGACCCAATTACACAATTTATTCGATCCTAAAAATGAAGAAAAAAAAATTACAATTGAATGGAGAAGTAACAGCAATTACAAGAGAAAAGCTAAGAGACTAGCACTCCAGAAACTCCTAAAGTTGATCGAGATTTGGTCCAAGAGTCGAATACACAGCCCTCCAACCAGCCTGCGTGGGATGAACCATGTCCCAGAAGAAGAAAGCAGTGGGATCCTCACACACTGTGTACTTCTTCGTCCCGTTCGCATCCTCGCTCCCGCAGTTGTACTCACTGCTCATCCCCACACAACATGGCTTCAATGGATTCTCAAATGTTGAATTCTCTGTAAAGACAAAATGAGAGTTACAAAATCTAAATGTTGGACACAGATAATTGAGAGTCGTGTTTTGCTACTGAAAAACCTCGGATATTCGATAGGTCTGCTCAATATGTGAGAAGAGGATCAAATTAAGAACCATATGCTAGAGCAAATGAACACATCGGACGATCAAGCATAGAAAATTTACGCACCAGTGTTCTCAAAGACCGAAGTGAAAGCAGCGTACAGATCGACAATGATGAAAGTGGAAGGGTTAGTTTCATTGTTCAGCTTGTCCACGGCTTGTTTCAGAAGCTGGTTGTGGAAGCCGACGAGTGAGTTGACGGTGTCGTTGCACTTTTGAAAGGACGTTGCGTAGCTGTATTTAGGAAGGCACCCCAAGGGTTGAAGAGCCACGACGGCAATCTTCCTCGCGCCCAGTGTGTAGACGCGCTTCAAGTTCACGGTGAGTTGACTCACCACCTTGGTAATGAAGGCCGGCATGTCCTGTCAGTGTCATCAAATTGTTACATTCCGCATCTCATACAAGCACAGAATGGCATCATATGAATTAGATTGTCCGGTCCTGATGTAAATAGCCTGTCTTCGACTGGAGAGGAATTGCGCCAGTACCATCTTAACCACAAAACATACTGTTCCTAGAGAGGCATTACAAGCTCTCAACAACAGGTGCTATTCATTAACGGGTCAAAATGACCGGAATTTCTTATTTAGGCATGGTTATTTCAATGTTAATCATGTAACAAAATGGACCTACTTGATCGAACGGCTGTGATGAATAGATTTCAGGCGAATATATTCCCTTGGAACTATTAAGACGCTTGTGGCAAAAGGACATTGCTCACATAGGCTCAAGTAGCAGTCACTCACGGGCAAACCAAGTACAAGGATTTGGTCATTTAGCAGTGTCTGCACGCATATGAAGAGGGCATTTGGTGTGTTGTGAGAGTCACGGGCTCTCCAAATGACGTGACCCCTTTAATCTGTTTGGGCCCAAGAGCTTGTTAGGTCTTGTCTCTGGTGATGTCAAATTAGTCTACTTTCTCTCAAAAAAACAAATATTTTGAAATCGACCCACAAGAGGGAAAAAAATTAATTGCTTGAAGTCCCACTTCGACCAAAAAAAAAAAGAAGTCCCACTCTCAGCATGCAATGGACAATTTCAGATTTGCCCGAACGGTGATGATATCAAGTATCAATTATTCAATCATTCACAAGATCGGAAGCTTTTCATTAGATATTTTGAGGATGTATTGTAAGGGAATATTTTCGAGAGCGAAACCATGATGTGGTCTGCCTATTAAGTACCTGGAAGGAGCCATTCCTGGCTATGTAAGCGGAGTAGTCGTTGCCGGAGTTGGTGAGGAGGGCAACGGAGGAGTGGACGTCGGCGGCTGTGTAGACAGAGTCTCCGATCAGGCGCTGGAAGTAGTCGATCTGGACTGTCATGTTTGGGTCGGAGCTCAAGGTTTTGAACACCCCTGTTCCGCCGTAAGCGAAATTCATCCCGTCTTTGAGACGCGTTGAGTTCACTCTCGTCCACCATTGGTAAGGTATGGGCGACTTAAGCCCGAAAAATCTAGCTGCAAAATGAAAGAGTGCCTTTAGGAATAATAATGGCCGACTCCATTTTTGTTAATTAATTGTTTTCATACACATTGAGATAATAATCGACCGATACAGAAATTCAATAAACATAAACAAATATTTACCGGAAGGGTTTATTTATGTTAGTAAAATTAGACATCTCCATAAAAAATGGACTTTCCATAAATCATTTTCTAAATTAGTAGCTCCAGAGGTTTAGTTGAATGATAAAATCATAGTATTTTATGTTTTTGGCTTTTAATTTTTGTTTAAAGCAACATTTTGGAGTTGGGATAAAAGTTTATTTTTCATAGACTTACTAGACTTGAAAGTGGAAGGCCTAAATTACACTAGATTGACAAATTGAACTTAGAAAAAAGGTAGTTTGAATAGGTGACGGAGGTGAAAAATGAGTGCCCTAATTCTTTAGCATATCTATGCCATATGTAAAACAAACTCAGACAATAACTTCAAAATCTCAAACTTTATTCAAAGTATTACTAAGTTAATGAAAACATTATATTTTGTTATTGAAAACTACGGGTAAATTTGTCACGTCGAAGTGAACAAAATAGTTAATTTTTCGCACTTGTTAAATTGGATTTTTTTTCCAATTCCAGAATTATTTACAGATACATCTTTTAAGAATAGGTCGAATAGTCAACCATTATTCCCTTCTTTACATATTTAAATAAGCATTCTCTATCTTTTTTTCTTTTTTGCTAGTAATAATTAAAATTAGGGCCAAATATATATTTTGCGCGTACTGCTAACGAGGAAACGAATTCTGTACGACTCTCAGATCAGGAAAGCATGTGAGGATGCAAGAAAAGGAAAGAGGGGAAGCAGATCTGACAAGATAGAGAGCAGAGGGGCAAAGAAAAAACATTTAAAAAGAAAAGAAAAGAAAAGGCAACCTCAATAATGCAACGAATGAGAAAAAAAAGCAGAAAAGTAATCATTGTTTTCTTCAGGAAAAGCAGCACGAACCTGGAAGGGCATGAACCCCACCATAGATAAATCATTATATTTACATGGACCTACAGCAAATGCATTACCTGCTCCCAGGAAGAGAAAGCTAAAGGATGTAATGTAAAGTGCATTTGATAAAGACCTTGGATGGACACGAAGTTGCTTTTCTGATTTGTTTTTCTTAAAGAATGTGAAATTGATGCTGAACAGCAATCATGCACTATGAAGTTGATACCCCAGGCCGAAACTGAGAGAGCAAGGGAAGGTTGTACAGTGAGTGTACCGACCGACGAAATCGGTGAAGACACGGCCGTCGGAGAAGCGCCCGGCCGGTTTTCCGGGGAAAGTGATGCCGTAAGGCACCCTCCACGAGCTCGCCTCCGATTTGTTGTTGTTCCCTGTGTCGGCGTATGAGTCTCCGAACACGAACAGCTTCGTCGCGTTGAAAGCGTACGTGGGTTCCTCGTGACTTCGAGAGGAATGGCGGCGGCGGTGGTGGTGGTGGTGGTGGTGGTGGTGGTGAGATGAGCCGTGAACCGCCTTATGCCCTGCAGAAAGCCAGGGAAGAAAAGCTATCATCGTCAATGACCGGACCCAACAGAAGAAGAGGAGGAGTTCTGTGAAGGAATAAGGAGAGATTTGTGGGGAGAAATGAACCTGCGAGAAGAGAGAAGAGAAGGCAGGAGAGGAGCAGTTTTTGAGTAGCCATAGGGGAGAGAGAGGGTCAAAGAGAATGAAGGCAAAATGGAGAATGATTTGATGGTAGGAGAGGTTGATTGAGTTTGAGAATGAGACAGGTATCAATTACATGCACTATTCCTTATATAGTGGTTCGGTCGAAGGCCGAAAGGAGACTACGAGCCATTGGGTGTCCAATAAAAATGAGTTTGAGAAAAATAATTATAACTATAATTAAAGTTTAGGGCTCCTTTGGCACAGCCATAAGTTGCGCGTCGTAAGCACTCCTTTTTGGGTAAGATACAATGGACTTAATTTATATGAACTGTTGCAAGGGGTGAGTCTAACTCAATACCTGTTTAATCTACTAATAATATACAAGATAGGAATTCATAAAAATTTGTGACGAATGATACTTGTTGTCGCGTTATTTGTCGTCGCGTTACTTGTTGTCATTTCTATTGTTATTGTAATAGGAATTGGATCATAATTTTCGGGGGGGGACCAAGGACAACAGCTATTAAAAGACCAATAGCAAAAAAGATGAAAGTTGGTCAATTTCTAGATAATTAAAATATGAGTTACTTTAAATACACAGCTTGTCTAATAAATTTGTTGCGCAACTCTAGTGTATCACTAGATTTGGATAGTCGGTCGATATTTCAAACTATAATTATCTATACAAATATTGATAGATATTAGATTGCGCAAAATTACATAAAATGCATATCATATGATAATTTCTTAAATAATGTTTAGCGGTTTCTCTCTTAAGGTCACAAGATTTATTGTCAAAGAAAATGGCTTTGAATTGGTAAAAAAGTTATTTCAATTCAATTTAGCAGTACACATCAATCTCAATAATTGAAAAGCCAGTTCCCTTTTTTTTTAGACCGGTCGATAATCGGAAAATCACTCAACTTGATTACGTGCAAATATTAAGGACGGAAGCAAAGAAGCTTCATTTGTCTTCTGGGGTTGTCATTGCTCGTCCGGCACGTCAAACAATCATTGCGTAATAATATATTCATAGTAAAGGACGCGAGGGAGGCTGATGCAGTGTGAATGAGAGACGGATTCAAATTCACGTTTGTGCCCTAAAGTCTTCAACCTCTAAGATCAGCATGCCTTTGGCCTCGTCTTACGGAAACAAGCTGCTCTATTTGGACCAAGAAATCCTGGTCTTGCTCAGGTAGAAGTTTCGAGCGCGCAGTTTTGTAATTTAGGGTTTCGTTGTGTGTGAACTGTGCATTGTTTAGTGTTAAAGTTAGGGGAAAGTGGGCATGGGCACATGCCGGCCCACGTGCTCTATATGATGAGTTCAACTTTCCGTAACGAGGGTGTTACCAACTTCACTATTTTTTGCTTCTTCTTTGTAATGAATTGAATGGCAGGGCAGGAACATGTGCGTTTTGGGTCCGCTCTTATGGCCTGAAAAAAGGAAAAAAAGGCTGGGTCTACTCTTTCCAAATGCGCGTTTGAAGTTTCAGACTGCCTTAGTTTTCCTCCCATTGTTTATGATATATATTTTGCTCTCCCCTCAAATGTCAACATTATTTATTTTTCAGTAAGAAAAAAATTGAAAAAAGTTATTATATGAATTTAACATCGTTGAATGTTATGAACTTAAATTGTTTAAATGCTTGTACTTGTGTAACTTGAACAAAATTTTCCGAAAGGTATATAATGAGATCTCTAGTAAATGGAATTGAAATCTCAAATACTGAAAATCAAATGCGTCAATGAGAAATAAAGGGATAATATCATGGATAGCTTCAAACTAAAATTGAGACCAACTTCAAAAGTTTAAGGACTAAATTGAAGAAAAACAACTCTGCATTTTGAGTTTTATTAACCATAATTTGATGTGTCCAATGAACTTTGTAGCAAGGCAAGTTATTTTCGTGGTGAATGTATTTTAGTCTAGACATGCCAATTGCATTTGACTAATCGTAATCTGCTTTCAATCACTAGATTAAACTTTAACTTCTTTACAATTAATAACTATGATTATTTTCCAGCTAAATTGGCTAAAAGCTGAGTATATTTCAA